>JAUDYJ010000002.1:11514038-11999038 GCA_030761175.1 Masticophis lateralis
ACTAAGTCCATGTGCACTAACTGAAATATTGATTGTGTAGTACGTGTGGTTTTTCTTGGTCTAGGCTTGTTTCTAATTTATGAAGATTTACATACAGAACATTCCAAATAATTTTTGCCATTTTTTACTTTTGCATCATCAGAACATTCTAACATTTTTTGAATAACTGGGAACTGTCATGTCCCACTTTCCTATGGAGTAAATGAGTACACTCATCATGTATTGGTTTACATTACATAATTTTTCATTGGAAGTTGTAATATTTATGTTGTCATCCCTCACTTCATCCTTATGTTTTTCTAACTGCGTGGTTGCACATGCTAACTCATAGGTTTCTGGCTGGAGATAAGTTAGTCCTCCCTTGGTGAAGATTTTACCTATATTCCTCTTGTTTTTTTGTCATATATACTTTATCATTTTTAAAAGTGATTTCTATTTCCTTTTCTTCACTTATGTTGTGAGGGATCTCAGGGATGTATAATACCCCCTCTATTCTTCCTATGCCTTCTATATGTGTATTACCTACTCCTTTCACTAATACTTTGTCTTGATTGGCTACTTTGAGATAGTAGTTTTTTTCATTGAAATTACTGAGCAGTTCTTTATTATTAGTGGTATGATTAGTGGCTCCAGAGTCGATGAGCCATGTATTGTTTGAATCTGTATGTGTGATCTTATTGTTTCCCAATCCGTACATTGATCCATTTCTCCTATCTCTGGAATTATCTCTGTAACCTTTCCTATCTCTTGGATTGGGAGATTCCTTGCGTTTGTATCTATAATCAGATGAATACCTGTCTGAGAAATTTTGTTTTCTATCAGATCTATCCTTGTAATTTGATTGGTCCCTGTTTGTTGTATTTTTAGGACAATCTCTTCTATAATGGTTCTTTGAACCGCATGTATGACATTCTGCTGCATATCTGCCTCTACTTTGAAATTCTACCTTCTTGGTGTTTCTACTTACCCTATGACCTATGGAACGTTCCCTCCTAAGATTATCCTCTGCTATGAGTTTGTTGGTGAGCATTTCCAATGTAATATGTTCCAGGCTGAGAGTAATAGAGTTATGTAGTTGTCCCAACTAGAATCCAATGAGTTAATTATTATACTCTTCATACTACCCTCTGAAATATTTTCCCCTCTTTGGATAAGGTCAGCTCTGGTTGCATTTAACTTTAAAATATGTTCACTCATAGGTGTTCCACATTTCAGTTTAGCAGAATGGAACTCCCTGGAAACCCTGGTTGTAGTGGCCACACTTTTGCTATAGAATAGATTGAACAATTTTTGGAATATTTCAGAAGCAGTTAGATTATGTTGAAGACTAGGGTAAATGCTAGGTGATATGGTGGCAATAAGAATATAATAATGGAGCCTGTGTAGCGTAGGGGGCTAATGCCTCCTACTAAAGGCAGCAATTAACACCAGCTGCCTGTAATGTCTCTGAGTTCAATCCTAGCCAGGCTCAAGGTCGACTCAGCCTTCCATCCTTTCTAAGGTGGGTAAATTGAGGACCCAGTTTGTGGGGGCAATAAGCTGACTTTGTATAAATATACAAAAGTATGAAGGCTATTGCTTAACGCATTGTAAGCCGCCCTGAGTCTCCGGAGAAGGGCGGCATATAAATCAAATTTAAAAAAAAATAAATAATAAGCTTTATGATGCAAACAGTCCAGTCCAACAGTCCAGGGTTTGCTAGGAGGGTTGTTAATAAACAAGAACATATTTTCTCTTAAATATATAACTTGGAGCTGCTGACTCCATTCTAACAAATTAGTTCCATCTAATTTTAATTTAGTGTAATCTGCAGGTAAAATTCCTGAGTGATGTGAAAAGTTACTTACAGCCTGTTGCTGTCCATGGTCTAAGTCATTAGTGAACTCACAATATGGCCTTGGTATGGTAGAGGTGTATCTGTACTGACTTGTATCTATGTTCACTTCTTCTTTTCTTTCAGCTGCAATCTGCACTTGCCCAAGGTTCATTTTTCTCCAGCAGTCACTGAGAGAGGATCCGAAGTCTGCAGCTCTCTGAAGACAGTCCCAGTCGGTCTGTTGTTCCTTAAACTCAGTCTTTGGAGGCTTTAGATATTCAACGGTTGCCTGGGAGGTTGTTCCTGTCGCCGTGGCATCCCCGTAGCACCGGCGGTCCACAAAGTACTCTCAGAGACTCCGGCGACTCTGCTCCTCAGTGCGGCAGCAGCATGGGTCCCGATCCGGATCGTTGTCATCTGGATAGGCGGATTGCCTATAGTGCTGTCTTCTGGTTGGTGAGTAATATTTTTTATTTCTTGATTCCTGTGTGGCTAGCGTGAGTGTCGGGTAGTGATCTTCAGTGGGTGACAGCTCGTAGGCTCTCTTGCAGTCATCTTCTTCGGTTTCTAGGTAGGTTGATTTTAGATTGTCTTGAGTGTAGTTAGGTTTAGCAAATCTTTCTGTGTTTGTTGGCAGTTTGAGTTTTGTTCCAAATGCTATGGTTAGTACTCGCATGGCATTATCTATTTCTAGTGCGGTAGGCATGTTTGGTGTTTCATTTCTAGAGAGTCTTTCATTTTTTTTTAGCGTTGGGTAGGTGTTTCTATTGTAGTCCTCGCTTCCCGCCTTAGGATTCGAATCTATGAATCCTATTGGTAGTTGGTCGGCCATTTTTAATGGGCTTGCTGCACAAGACGGCTGCCATGAAAAGGGCGCAAAATCTTTGTGGGCCTTTTCAGTAGGAAAATAATCTGTATTCTGTTTTCCTACCTTATCTTCTTCATTTCTTCCTCATCTGTTGCTGCTCCGTGGTCTTCCAAGAGGTTGCGGAGTTTTGCAAGCAGATTTTGAACATCTGGAGTGTTTTCTATTAGATTAATCAGTCTCTTTTTTATATCGTCTTCTTTTTCAGTGGCAGTGATTTTATATTCGATTTCAGTTTTTTGTTCTTCAAAATCTGGCAAATCATTTAGGATGTGTAGCTGCTCACCTTTTTTATTGCTTTCTTTTGTATTGCTTTCTGTAGGTGTTCGTTGAGCTGCCATTCTCCTTTTTAAAGATCTGGTGATAGGTCTTCTTATTTCTTCATTCAGTTTTCATGTTTCTTGTATCTTCCAGTTGGTTGGGCCTTCCAACCATCCTCTCCTACCGACATGTTGCTTATTTTCCATAGCGTAGGCCCAGTAAACAGGACACAAGTTCTATCATATTTATTTGTTCCATTCCATTTACCGGAAAGCATCAGACAAAGATAAGTAACAACGCAGAACATCAGTATATATACACTGGAGGTAGAGTAAAGGTAAGGAGGAGTTAATGGGAGGGACATTGGGTATGCTTGAATATTAACCCTTACATATCTGAACACATTTATTTACACACAGTTGGGTATTTTCACCTGCAACATACAATAAACTCTTTTCCCCACCTGGTTCACCACTTCCATCTTTGCAGTAGCATTCTTGTAGATGATGACATTGCAATCCAAGGATCCTTGTCTTTCTAGACTTCCAAATGTCACTTTGCTAAAAGACCCATTGGAGAAAATCACTGTGTTTACAATGTCCAGGTCTGCTACCAGCTCTCCACTCTCATCCAAATATACCCCATCGATGGTATTATTATAAAACTGAGAAGTCCGAAGGAAAGAATGAAGCTGAAATGGAAGAGAAAATGAACAGTGTTACACAGAACAGAGAAAGCTCTAGGGCAAGACGCCATAGAGTCTTGGGCTTCACTGAAGGATCTGTCCTGTGGAATCTATATATCTAAAAGCAAAAACCACTCACACCATAATCACAAAATCTCCAGAACAGTTCTTTACACTCTAAAAACTTGAAATTTGCTAGACATGTTTGTCTTGGCTTTTGGGTGCCCACTAAGAAAGGATTTTGCAAAATGAGCATCAGAGCATTAGTATTTCCTATATTATTATGACACACTCTGATGCTGATTAGTTAGATGTTCTACTCCCCTTCCCAATTTGAAAATAACTCTGGAGAGAAGGGGATAGCATAGGACAGGATTCTGTGGGGCAAGCCTGAGGGAGAGAAGGGGTTAGAAAGCCTGAGGGAGAGAAGGGGATAGAATAGGAGACATTTCTGTGGGGAAAGGCTAAGGGAGAGGAGGGGATAGGATAGGCGTCTGTGGGGCAAGGCTGAGGGAGAGGAGGGGATAGGATAGGCTTCTGTGGGGCAAGGCTGAGGGAAAGAAGGGGAGAAGAGAGGCCAATCGTAACTACTAATTAATATTCAAGCTTAACTGTCAATTTATCAAGCCCCATAACATAGAGTGAGATATATCGGAATATGATAGCTCCAGGGCGGGTGGACAGGCCCAGTCAGTGGCCTGAACTACCGGTTTTCCCAATCCGGTCCGAACCGGCAACAGCCTACCTCTAGAAGGGACCCATTCTGAGTCAAGGCTCTCATGGAACAAAGGGCCTACCCAGGAGGTGAGTTGGTTGAAAGTGTTAGAGTGCCTAATATTTGCAGCACACTTTTTTAAAGCTGTAGATGGACACCTAACATCAAAAATGTCATCAAAAAAGCACAACAAATAATGTTCTTTCTGAGACAACTCAGGAAGCTCAAACTGCCCAAGGAGCTGCTGATCCAGTTCTACAGAGGAATTATTCAGTCTGCAACTCTACAACTCTCTGGTTTGGCTCTGCAACACAGACTTCAGCGGATAACTAGAACTGCAGAAAAAACAACTACTTCCAACCTGCCTTCCATTGAGGAGCTGTATACTGCACGAGTCAAAAAGAGGGCTGTGAAAATATCCAGCTCTCATCCTGGACATAAACTGTTTCAACTTCAACCCTCAAAACGACGCTATAGAGCATTGGACACCAGAACAACAAGACACCAGAACAGTTTTTTCCCAAACACCATCATTCTGCTAAACAAATAATTCCCTCAACACTGTCAAACTATTCACTAACTCTGCATTATTATTACTATTAATCTTCTCAGTGTTCCTATCACCCATCTCCTCCCACTTATGACTGTATGACTATAACCTTGTTACTGGTATCCTTACGATTTATATTGACTGTTTCCTAATATGATTTGATTGCTTATTTGTGCCCTATAAATATCATTGATATATATTATGATTCTTGATGAATGTATCTTTTCTTTTATGTACCCTGAGAGCGTATGCACCAAGACAAGTTCCTTGTGTGTCCAATCACACCTGGCCGATAATGTTCTATTCTATTCTATTCTATTCTATTCTATTCTATTCTATTCTATTCTATTCTATTCTATTCTATTCTATTCTATTCTATTCTATTCTATTCTATTCTATTCTATTCTATTCTATTCTATTTTATTCTATTCTATTCTATTCTATTCTATTCTATTTTTTCTGTTCTGTTCTATTCTATTCTATTCTATTCTATTCTATTCTATTCTATTCTATTCTATTCTATTCTATTCTATTCTATTCTATTCTATTCTATTCTATTTTTTCTGTTCTGTTCTGTTCTGTTCTGTTCTGTTCTAGATGGCACAGCAGTGCTCCTGCTTATGAAGAAAAAAGTCCAAAAAGAAAGAGGCCGGAGGCAAAATATATATATTTACCAAGCAGCTATTAGAAAGTATAGAAATAAAATAAATGAGCAGGATGAAACAAGTGCAAAAGGAAGAGAAATAGAAACTTGTAATTAATTTAATTTATATATATATCAGAATAGTAACCCAGCTTATAATGGTAAAATTGATTCTCAACTGCAATGAGTTATCCTGTGATAAGATGGGAGGCCAACTAATTAAAATATACACCAATAAACATAAAATGGGCAGCTGTGCAAAAGAAAAGAAATACCTGCCATGCCTTCAGCATTGGAGCTTTCATGTTGTTAACATCTTTAAATGTCCTCCTGGGTCTGGATAAATACGCAGCATTTATGGCCCGTGCCACAGCCCAGATTGTGTTGTAAATGAAATAGTTATCAAGAACCAGGATCGCTTTCATCCCCTCTTTTTCCGGAGTCCACAGTTTTTCTCTCTCCCTGCACCTTCTCCAGACTTTCACCGAAAAGGCATCTTTGGTATAAGAACACAGGAAGGAGTATTTTAAAATTTGAAACATGAAAGTCTCCACCAGCAGTTTACCACCATACTTTGCCATTTGATTTCTCTTCGTCAGAAAGAAAAAAATACTATGAATATATTCTGTGGGAAGGTAGTTATCTTTCAAATAAATTGTGAAGTCCCAGCGTACGGTAGTAATCAGGACTTTTCCTTTTAGAGGTTCAGTAACTGCTCCAAATATTTTGTTTATAATGCAAACACCTATATAGAATGTATTCATGTCAGTACCAAACATAAAGACTTTTGCCTTTCTCCAATTGAGGTATAAATTCCAGTCTACGGAGAATGTCATAGAAGACGGGGAAAAGGTTTGTGATAGAATTGGACAAATGCCATTCTTTATCAGCATGGAAGTCAATGTCCTCGTGAACCTTTGTCCATTCTCAGTGTCTGGAGCAAGGAGACCCACCAAGGTCCACCTGAAATGGAGGATCAGCTTCACCATCCCTGGGTACAGAAGTTCCTCAGGTGGGAGCATTGGGTAGAAGAAAGGAAGCTGAGTTTTATCACTCGGAATCTGGGAAATAAAACTGTGACTGATCTGAAAAGGAAAGAAAGGAAACTCTATAAACACATAAAACCAAAAATTGAGCCCTAATGGAGGAATTGTCCACTTTTGTTGGGTGTCTCTTGCCATTTTACTTCTCTTAACACTTCAGTGTAACGTTTTGTTCTTGCCAATGGCCGGTAGACATGCACAATCTGCATTAATAGTTCCACGCAAAGGATTCTTGTCTCCTCAGATTCTTGTCTCCCATTCAATAGAAACCTCATCCTTACTTTTTACAATTCCTATACTAGAACTTTGCTCTTCATTCATAACAGAAGATGTAAAGGAGCCTGAAAGTTGCATGACTAAGAATTCATCTTCTCAGCAAAGACACACCTGAGGGATTTTGTGGGTGGCTAATATGGTTGACATCTGGATGGAGATGTCAGTATTAGCCTCTTCAAGAACAGCCACTGTGTTTCTTTGCCTTCCACAGCTGTAGTTGGGAACATTGACCTCCCCCTCCGAAAGCAGGTCCAGCAAAGCCTCTGAGGTCATTTGTGCACTGAAATAATTTTCATAGATGTTGTAAGCCAGAGTGACATTGAATAGAATATTGGGGTTCTTGTTGATCTCCCAGATGGCAAAAGGGAAGGAGAGTAATTTCCACTCCTCTGTCCCTGCTATCCTGAAAATATGAATATATTGGAACATAATCAGTGGAAAGACCATTTAATTAACCCCTTTGAACAATAATATTTTTAATCCACCCAAGACTGAGAGGTTTGGAGCATTTAATTATGTATCTGATGGATTTTTTTTATAGCTCCAAAAATATCTCATCTATTTGATTGTAACTTTGGAGTATTTCAATTTTATTGTCAGATGCCGAATGCATCATGTCTCAAATAATCTAATAATATTAGCTTTGTCTAATTCTTTTTTTAAGTTTTATATTTATTAAGAATGTTACATAAATTAAAAAAATTAGCCAAAGAAAGGAAAGAAGGGAAGGGAGGAAGAAGAAAAGGTAGAAGAAATTAAAAATAGAAGGTTGCAGATACAGATGAACAGAGTTGGAAGGAATTTTGTAGGTCATCAAGTCCAACCATCCACCTAAGCATACCCTACCCCATTTTTGACTCATGGCAGTCCAGCCTCTTCCTGAAAGCTTCCAGTGATGAAGCTCCCACAACTTCTGGGGGCAAGCTGTTCCGTTGGTTGATTGTTCTCACTGTCAGAAAATTTCTCCTTATTTCCAGGTTGACTCTCTCCTTGTTCAATTTCCATCCTTTATTCCTTGTCTGGCCTTCAGGTACTTTGGGAAATAGCTTGACCCCCCTCCTCTCTGTGGCAGCCCCTCAAATATTGGAACACTGCTATCATGTCTCCCCTGGATGTTCTCTTCACTAGACTAGACATGCCCAGTTAGCCTTCAGGCCTCAAATTATCTTGGTTGCTCTTCTCTGAAACTCAAGTTGAGAAATGTATGACTGACTTCCAACATTAAATATCAATAAGTCCATATCATGACTCAACTTTCAGACAGCTCTATTTCATCAATTCCCAACCTTCTTTTCAACAGATAATTTGTCATTTCTGCGAATTCTGATATTTCCACAATCCAGTCCTCCCCTGTGGGAGTTTCATTATTCTTCCATCATTGTGCATATAATAACCTTCCTGAATTTACCATACACAAAATCCCTCTACTAACACCCCTTTCTAATTTTTGTGCAGAACTGCCAATCAATGGAATTCTGGTTTCTTCAAATGTTTAGGTCACATCCCAAATATTTAATATTTGGATAGTGACCTATTTTTCCATATGAAATATAAGATCATTAAATTACATACACACAAACAAAATGAGCAACCATGATTGTTACCATCATGTGAAGTTTTATTTATTACTAAATTTCTGGAGAAGTTTACATTGTCCATATTTCTACAATGGAGACTTAATTTAAGTTGTTGTCCAGCCAGAATGCCTGGCATTCACTCAGATGGGATACACACATGCATGGAAAGCCAATTCTGATCTGGGATTCATTTATTTAATTAGTGATTGTGGGGATGCAACAAAACTTGTGGTGGTTGACTCATTTTTACTGCAGGGGAAAATACAACATTCCCCTGTGTTTGTAGCCACGTTGATCCCTTTGTTGGATAAGGGAAGGCTAGAAGAGAAGAACCACTCTGTCTTCTCCATCCACAGTCCTGCTCTGCTCATAGGATGTCAAGAAAAGTGGATGCTTGTTCTTCAAACTCAAGAAAAATAGAAGATCTTATAGAGTTATTTGAGAATTTGCTATCTCAAATAGAGCTCATCTGCCTGGAACCCACCTTGCATATCAGATATCAATACAATTGAAAGAGTCCAGAGATATTTCATGAGATGAGTCCTCCACTCCTCTACCTGCAATAGAATACCTGATGCCACTAGGATTGAAAATTTGGGCTTAGACAATTTAAAACTAAGCCGCCTTCGGTCTGACCTGAGTGTAATCCATAAAATTATCTGCTACAATGTCCTACCGGTCAATGACTACTTCAGCTTCAACCACAACAATACACAAGCACACAATAGATACAAACTTAAGGTAAACCTCTATAAAAACTCAATTGCAGAAAATACGACTTCAGAAACAGAGTTGTCAATGCCTGGAACGCACTGCCTGACTCTGTGGTTTCTTCCCCAACCCCTCAAAACTTTAACCTTAGACTGTCTACTGTTGACCTCACCCCATTCCTAAGAGGTCCGTAAGGGGGCATGCAGAAGTGCACCAGTATGCCTACCATCCCTGTCCTACTATCTCCATTTCTTTGTATCCATTTCATGCATTCATAATCATGTTTATACTTTTATCTGTTATCTTATATATGCTTGACAAAATTAAATAAATAAATAAAATTAAAAAATAAATAAAAATTTCAAATCAGGCTCAACAGCCGCAGGGCGGAAATGAATCCTCAAGGATGAAATAAGAAGAGAGAGAGAAAAAAACGTACAGATCTGACCTTTCATTGTAAGAGATGAGACTGGAAGTTGTTAGAAATCAGGGTGGAATGGTGTGGCTCTCATGCTGTGCAGGAATTTTGACTTACTGAGTAAATCGAGTCAAAGGAGATTTGTTAAAACGTAGTGAGTTAAAATTAGCCTTTGTTGCTGATATGATGCCCCCAATGTGAAACTCTCCTGGTCTGTAGTAGTTCCTTGGGTGTACCTCATCCTTATTCAAAGTCAGAAGGCATTTGGCTTTGAGACTCCCCAAGACTGCCTGGGGTAGCAGAAGCAGCAGAAGTACCAACATGACTTTTATTCCGGATAAAGTCTCCAGACAGGGGTCTGCTTTAGAGAAAGCAAACCCCTCTTCCAAGACAGAAGCTTCAGAAGATTCCTAATCCAGACAGAGTCCAGCCGAGGCTACATGTCTGAAGGAGAGGGGAGCAAACAGAACCATTGCACATATATAACCTGTCCAGCTTTTTTCTTTTTCCATTTTGGCCCCCAATATTTTCCAGTGCAAAGACATTTGCCAACAAGGTTCTGACGTGATGTGAAGGTGAAAGCATATTATTACTGTTTGTGTGATACCTGAAAGCTACGCAATATGTCCTTAGAGATTTAGCATCAAAACAACAACTAAATCACTATGATTTCGATAATGGCTGTAAGGATCACCTCTCTAAACTCTGAATGAGTTGTAGGAAGAAATATCCTTCTGGGTTCAGCTCCAAGTGGAGAAAAAGACACTGGAAACATGGAGACTGCTTGGAAAGTGGGTTTAATGGTGGACAGGATCACATGGTTTGAGTTCTTGAATCGAAAAGACGGTGAGATTCAGCGAGTCCCTGGGTTTTATGCCGTCTCTGGTTTTGAAGTTCCTGGGGCCCAGAAAGAGTATCCTGATTGATTGTTAGTCTCCCAGGGGGTGGGGGTCTTAGCTAGCCTTGCTGGCTGGTGTAATCTTCCCAGGTGCCATGTGTTGAGTTTCTGTCCTAGATGGGTCCCATCCCATTGTGTTAGTTGCTGTTGCTATTGTGTTGCAGATGGGTCCTATTGCCAAAGATTGAGTTTCTACCTCTGGACCATTAACCAAGGGTGGGGGGGGGGGCAGGAAATTAGGAGCTGCTTTGTTTTTAAAACATACTTCTCCATTTCTCATCCAGGAAAATGTAATATTCTGCCTTTTTAATATTTTCCAAAATATTTCATTCTTCTAGGAAAGGGGTGGGTGCTAACTTCCTACAGAGTCAACAGGCATGTGCCCAATGGGAAGCGAATCACAAATAGGGTAAAACTTTGAAAATGAGCCAATTCACTGTGGGACAATTGAAAAATTCAATTTAACTATTTAAAATAAATAAAATTATTTTAATTGTTGCCATTCACATTTCATTCTGTCCCTTCTTCTGTATTCTTTTTTGTAATGATTCTATTCCACCATTTCTTTGATATTAGTGTAACTCTTGTCCTACAGCAAGTTGGGTGTAGCGAGTTGGCCTCAGCAAATTCTCATTGACCCCTATAAACTACCTTGCTAAGAATTTGGGGAGTTAAACTTCCACATCTAAAGAATTCCCAAGAGGTGAAAGACATTGATAAAAGAAGTCATATTACACAGAGTTATATAGCTTTGGTGTATTGTAAGAAATTTTCACAGGAACCTTAGAAGGGTGGAAAGGAGGGTTTGTCTAACCTGCCACTCAGAGGAACTACTCTGTCAGAGATGGACAGGTGGTCCAGGACCATCCAAGGGACAGAGGCCAAGGGAGTCATCCTCTAAAATTGCAGAGTTAATCTCTTCTTGATGAGATTGGGCAGAAACCTTCACGGAGGAGCTTCCTCAATTCCGAGCTGCAAAAGGGCCAAATGGCATGCCTCATTAGATATCAGCCAATCCAGATAAAGGGACTTTCTACTTCTTCCACCAAGAATTCTACTTTGGCTATTTCCTGGAAAAAACCAGTCCATCTAATCCGTATTTTTTGGAGTATAAGATGCACCTTCCCCCCACCCCAAAAAAGAGGCTGAAAATTTGGGTGTGCTTTTACTTACATATATTTGTTTATTTATTTTAATTACTATATCACCCCGCTCCCAAAGAACTCAGGGCGGTGCAGAGCCAATAGTAAAGGAATCCAATTCAAAATTTAAAAGCTTTTTAAAAACCTATTAAACAATTGGCCTTAATCCTTAAAAAATAGTCTGTCAGGATTTCGGTTTCATTCTCTAGAATGAAATCCAATAAAAAAGTGATATCTAGGCCAGCCTGGCTTGTTGGAACAATAGCGTCTTGAGGGCACAGCGAAAGGTTCATAGGTCAGGGATCATCCATATCTCTGGGGGCAATTTGTTCCAGAGGGCTGGTGCCCCCACAGAGAAGGCTCTCCCCTTGGGTGCCACCAGTCGACACTGTTTGACCGACGGCACCCTGAGGAGTACCTCTATGTGGGAGTGTATTGGCCGGTGGGAGGCTATTGGTAGCAGAAGGTGGTCTCATAAATACCCAGGTCCTAAGCCATGGAGCGCTTTAAAGATGGTCACCACCACCTTGAATTGCACCCGGAAGATCACCAGGAGCCAGTGCAGCTCGCGCAGTAAGGGTGTTACATGGGAGTGCTGAGTCGCTCCCATAATTGCCTGTGCAGCTGCATTCTGGACCAGCTAGAGACTCTGAGTGCTCTTCAAGGGGAGCCCCATGTAGAGAACATTACAGTAGTCCAGATGGGAAGTGACGAGGGCATGAGTGACCGTCCGCAAGGAGTCCCGGTCCAGAAAGGGGCGCAACTGGTGAATCAGGTGAACCTGATAAAAAGCCCTCCTGGCCACCGCAGTCACATGCTCCTCTAATGACAGCCGTGCATCCAGGAGGACACCCAAGCTGTGGGCCCTCTCTGTGGGGGCCAAGATCACACCCCCAGTAGTCAGCATTGGAGACAGCTGGCTATACCGGGACGCCAGGAACCACAGACACTTCTCTCTGCCTGGAAGCTTCCCCTCCTTCGATCCTGCCCCAATGGGACCCTGCAGTGCTTGGGCCTGATTCTCATATCTCCTGGGAGTGGTTACCCCTTTCTTTCTCCCCCCCCCTTTTTGATTTTAAAAACAAAACTTTATTAAACATATAAAAAGTAAAATGTTATACCATGTATATACAAGATACATATATTAATACAAACGACAATACATAAAAAGAAAAAGTGACTTTGGTTCCATGTCCATTATCTTATTAATGGTGCATATTTGTTAAATATTATTATTGTACAGAATTTTACATTTACTCTCATTTCTATGAGTTATCCAATTATACCACCTATTCCAGTATATAAAACCTTCTGAGTTTACCTTATCCTTCATTTCAAATGTTAATTTGTCCATTTCCACACAATTATAGAACTTTTGGATTATCAATTAGTCTATTGGCAGTTGATCAGTTTTCCAATATTGGGCGAGTGCCAATCTGTCTGCCGTGACTATGTGTAATATTAAGTACTTTATTTCTTTCCTATAGTTTTCTTCAATCATCCCTGGTAGGAAAATTTCTTGTTTGAGTTCTATTTTTTTCTAATGTTATTTCTATTAACCAAATTCTTATTTTTCCCAATATTTCTTAATTTTTGGGCAAAGCCACAGTGGTCACCCCTTTCAATACTCTGACAAGTCTTTGTAGAAGTGGTGGCTGCTTTTGAAGTTTTCTACCCAGATCATCAGGTGGTTAGATGATTGTAAACCTCTCCTGGCTTTTGCTAAGCTTGGGACACCAGACTCTGTATGCTAAGGTGGCAGCTTTAGGACGAGTTTCCTAAATGCACTTCCTTGCTTTGACCCCTTTCTCCCCCTAAAACCCACATTTCTTTAATAAACAAAACAACAACAACAACAACAACAACAACAACAAAAACAAAAACAAAAACAACAACAAAAACCTGGGAAAGACAGACTTGTTCATTTTTCACCTCTCCCCTCCAAATTAGATGCTAAACCACTGCCCTCAAATCTCTATCACTTTTAACAACTTAATTTGCTAAATTTACTGCATGTCCAGAAATTCGATGACAAAAGCTGTAAGTTACTGTAAAAAGTTAGCACCCACCCCTTTTCTAGGAAAATGAGATATTTTAGGAAATATTAAAAGGGCAGAATATTTCCCCTAAAAGAGAGGCAGAAACACAGCCCAATCCCACCCCCCTTGTCAATGGGCCATTAAAGCCTGGGGCAGTCTTTTTCTACATAACGAAGATCTACCTCCTTCAGGCAGACCCATAATAGGAATTGTCCAAAGCCCTTTCATTACATCATCACCCAGCAAGAGTCAACCAAGCCTGGGACTCACAAGACAAGCTATGAAGTTACCCTTGCATGGCCCATGGGAGTATGACAACCAATCAGAACACAAGCTCAAATTCAAAGCCCAACAGAGAGCATAAACCCAGGCACTCTCGGCATCTCTTTTTGTCCAGGATCTCAAGCCATGTGATCCTGTTCATCAATAAACCTTCTTTCCAAGCAACTTCCATGTTTCCAGTGTCTTTTTCCCCACTTGGAAGTGAACTCAGATGGAGATTTCTTCCAACATTACTCCTCAGAGAAGGAGTAATGGAAAGACTCCTTCTCTGAGAAGGAAAAGAAGGAAGTAAGGGGAAAAAAATTTCCTCTGTACTGGCAATGCTGACTGTGAGGTCAGAAATGCTCAACAGCCCCACCACGTGTGAAGGAGCACCCCTCCCTTAGAAGAGAGGTTTCTAACCACACCTTAGGCTCTCCAGGCTGGATTGGGTTGGAGGCTTTTAAAATGACATTTCTGAAAACAATCAATTTGTAAAGTTATTTTTCTACTTTATTTTGACATCAGATGTTCTTTGCTATTCAGATCTGGCCTAAAAATGATAATGTAGCACTTGGGGCTGAAGATGCAGCCCAGCAAGCCAGCACTGGAGGCCAGGATGGAGAAGACCTGAACAGCCACCATGTACTTCCCCTTGGTGCTCAGGTAGGCCGGCACAAAGGACACCCAGACACTGCAGAAGACCAGCATGCTGAAGGAGATCAGCTTGGCTTCGTTGAAGGCCCCAGGGAGATTCCTAGCCAGAAAAGCCACCATGAAGCAGACAGCAGACAGGAAGCCCATGTACCCAAAGGCAATATAAAACATGGTGACAGAACCTTCATTACATTGGAGGATGATCTCTCTAGGTTGGGAATGCATGTCAGAGTCAGAGAACGGTGGAAAGGTTCCCAACCAGATGCTGCAGATGACAACTTGGAAGCCAGAACAAGAAAGGACAATGGAGTTGGCCAAGCTCTTCCCCAGCCATCTCTGCACTTTATTCCCTGGTTTTGTGGCCAAGAAGGCTAACACCACTGTGATGGTTTTGGCCAAGATTGAAGAAATGGCAAGTGAGAATATAATGCTGAAGGCTGTTTGTCGGAGGAGGCAGGCTATTTTGCCTGGCTGGCCAATGAATAGGAAGGAGGTCAAGATGGAAAGCAGAAGGGAGACCAGGAGAATGTAGGAGAGGTCCCGGTTGTTGGCTTTGACAATGGGAGTTTCCATGAATTTAATGAAGATCCCCAAACCAAAGCCTGTGATTAAAAGGAGGAACAAGGCAATGGCAGTCAGGATGATCCCCAAATTTTCCTTATAAGAAAGGTAGCTTTTCATTTTAGGAATACAGCGAACTCGATTGGTGTTTGGATGCTGATCTTCTGGACATTTAGTACATTTGTCTGCATCTGAAAAAGAGCAAGAATAGGATCTCCCTTTAATCAAAAAGAATTCTTTGGGTAAAATTGTTGGTGTGGATGATTGTATGTAGATTTCTAGAACAGCTTAATACCATTTTTTTAATGTCATGATTTCATCAATGTACTTGTTGAGAGAGAATAGAAGGAGGGAGGAAGATAGGATTTAGGGAAAGAAGGCAGTTCCCGTAGTTCTCCCATTCCACTTCTGAACCTGTTGAAAAGTGGATCCCAGCCTTTTGTTAGTGCTTTAAGGCACCAATGAGATCCAGCCTACAATGTAATGAAATTGATGTGAATGATATCCTAGCATAGTTTATGCCTGCTGAAGTGGATGAACACTATTTTTGCCATGAAGAAAGACAGGTGGAGTTCCCCTTTAAGATGAGTTAAATAGGGAGTGAGGACATCAAAATGAATCCCTCTCTTTTGCACAAGCAGAAAGACCATCTCAAGGTCAAGGAGAAGTTTGTCTCAGTCCCAACTCATGGTTCCTCTCCTCTCCTGATCATGGGCCAGAACTCAGACAATGACTTTCAAAAAAAGCCTCCAGCACAGAGGTGGCATTCAGCTGACTCAGACCATTTTGGATGAACCAATAGCAGCGACTCCAGGTGGGCCTGC
This sequence comes from Masticophis lateralis, assembly GCA_030761175.1. Classification (NCBI taxonomy): domain Eukaryota; kingdom Metazoa; phylum Chordata; class Lepidosauria; order Squamata; family Colubridae; genus Masticophis; species Masticophis lateralis. The sequence continues at coordinate 11,529,981 of JAUDYJ010000002.1, forward strand.
CTGGGTCTGCTCAGATTTAATGCTGTCCTATTTAGCCACGTTTTCAAGGCCGGGTGCATGACTCCCTACAATATCTTGATCCAGACTCAAAGAGATGGGACACACTCTGGTCAAGCCTTTCAAAATGTATGTTCATAGAAAATACCAAGATCCGTGGTCATCTCCAAAGTCTGCCTCTTTCTCTTGCTATCACTCACCTTCCAGGGTGGAGATGGATCCTTCCCCGCAAGGATGACAATTGTAGCAGCAGATGGGCTTCCCTTCCTGAGCCACCTTCATGAACCCAGGAGGGCAGCTTTCTACACATCTGGAAGGGGGCAGGGGCTGGGCAGAGAGTGGGAAAGAAAGAACATCCACAAAATGAATTATTGTATTTCCAAAAAGAAGCTAAATATCAAAGTTTGGGGATCTCCAGTTCAAGGTTTAGCCTTGGTAAATTTGAAGCCTCCCCAAAACTTTGAGCTCATCAAACTGATTTTGCTGCTTTGGTTTTGCCTACTTCTAAGTTTTTCCATTCTAAAAAAAATAATTTAAATTCCTAATGTAAGTAATCATGGGGAAATTTGTCAGGTAATGACAATTTAAAGCTGACTAGTCGATGTAAGGCTGTGGACCAGAATGATGCAATGAGGATGAGTCAGCATTGTTATTGCTGCTGTCTATATAAGGGAGGCCATGAGAGGGCATCTCTCTCTCTCTCTCCTCATGTATTTGCATTGTAGTTCTCCGTGTAGTGTTGAAGAAGACTGAATGCTTGTCTGGCATGCTCCTATCACGTGTATGTAAGTCTTGTATATAAACTACTGCTTGTAAGACAAACCTCTTTGTACTGTATTCTGCTCCAGGGTTGTCTCAAAATAGCAGTTATGCTGCAAGCACTCTGACAAAATTGTATCAATTTTCTGCTTTGAGAAAGTCAATTGTCCCATGACTTAAACCTAGCTCCCCTGCAGAAGACTGATAAACATTTAACTGGTATAATTAAGGATATTTTTTCTCGGAGATACTTGAACATCTAACCATAGAATCTCTTTCCTCTCTGGGATAACTTGGATGACTTTTCCTTCCCCAACTCTGCAATCCTCTTGGTAAGACTATCAAAAGAATACAATATTTTCCATTTAGATGGGATGCTCCTGTTGGCATTATCCTGAGACATGAGGATGTAAGATATCGTATCAACTCCGTGGAAAAAGCAGAATATTTTTACAACAATGTTCTTAAAAAAATTTCAACACCCCCACGTTCATCTACACTTTTATCTATTGAAGAAATTTCTAAAGAGAAGGATCTTGAAGAGGGGACTCAAGAATTGATTCAGCAAAAAGAACCACAGGCAACTCGAGAAACAGCAAGGGAGGAAACTCTAGGAGCAGTAGGAGGTCTTTCAGAAGATTTCTTTACAGAACTTTTAGAGGCTAAACCAAAGCAGTCTAGAGCTACAAGAGAGGTGGAGCCGGACCTTGGTTTGTTGTTGCAAGAACCGAAAGATCAACGTATAACTCGTGCAGCAGAGAAGCAAAGACTAGAGAAACAACAGAGGTCCAGGATACCACAGGAAGAGAATGGTGCAAATGGGAAGAAACAATACTCTGAAGCAGTGGGAGGAGCGAGACCAAAGACATCTGCTGTGGAACAGAGTCTTAGGCAAATGCTCAAAAGGCTTCAGTCATCCCCAAAATGACACTTAGATTTTTATCATGGAACGTGAATGGTCTGAATTCACCACAGAAAAGAAGGAAAATATTTCATTATTTGAAGCAATATAAAAATGATGTTGTTTGTTTGCAAGAAACTCATATTAGAACCCAGGACCAAAATTTTTTGACAATTTCAAAACTTGGGTCACATTTTATATCCTCTAGCTCTGTGAAAAGGAATGGATTAGTTTTGTACATTTCTAAAAGAATACCAGCTACATTGATAGAAACGGATGATGAAGGAAGATATATCGCAGTTGAAATAAATATACAGAATGTTTCGATGCTTTTTATTGGGATTTATGCCCCAAATCAGCAGCAGGAAATTTTTTATAAATTACTGAATACTAAAATATTGCAGTGGAATTATAAGTCTTTTTTGATTATGGGTGATTGGAATGGAGTGATTGATACAAATCTTGATAAGAAGACGTTGGCCAAGAAGGGGAACAAACTACCACAGACGTTCTTTGCATTGAAAGAAGAATTGGAATTGAAGGATGTATGGAGAATTCATCATCCGAAGGAATTGGACTTTACCTTTTTTTCTGATAGACATAAATCTTTTTCGAGAATTGATTTTATGCTGGTTACTTCTGATTTACTGACTAAAGTGGTTAAGACAAAAATATTTCCCAGAACTTTAACGGATCATAGTTCGGTATGGATGGAGATGGATTTTGGCAAGAGGGAAAGAAGATCTTGGTGAATGAATGAGAATTTATTTAGATATGAAAAGAACATTATGGATCTTAAAAAACATGTTAACGAATTTTTTTATATTAATTTGAATAAGGGTACACCTATCGAGACTGTATGGGATGCAAGTAAGGCCTATATGAGAGGTGTACTGATTTATATGAATTCTAAATATAGATTAACACGACAGAAGTCTAGAATAGAATTGGAGTCAGAAATAAAGGAGAAAGAACAACTGCTTATTAAAAATCCGACTGATGAGAAACTACAGCTAAATACAAACCTCTTGAAAGATCAATTTCAAATATTGATGGCTGATCAGACGCAATTAATTTGCAATATGCCAAACATAATACTTTTTGTAATGCCAATAAACCTGGTAGATGGCTGGCTTATACTTTGAGAAAGCAACAAAGTTCTCGTGTTATAAATACTATTGAGTATAAAGGGAAACAAGTTTTTCAACAGAACTCAATACATCAAGCTTTTTTAGATTATTATTCTAAATTATACCATGCTGATAATATTAAAAAAGGATCTCATTGATGACTTTTTTGAGAAGAAGAGGGTTACAAAAATCTCAAGTATACAAAGTGATAGATTGAATCGACCTATAACATGTGAAGAGATCTTATTTGCAATAAAACAACTGAAATTATCCAAAGCTCCTGGGACGGATGGTCTGACAGCAGTATATTATAAGACTTTACAATCGGAATTGGTTGAGCATCTTAAGGACTTGTTTTGTAATATTCAGGAGGGGGGCAAAATACCCCCCTCACGGAAGACGGCTTTTATTTCATTGATACTGAAGGAAGAAGGATCTACAAAACCAGAAAATTTTAGACCAATATCTCTCCTGAATACGGATTATAAAATTTATGCAAAAGTATTAGCCAACAGATTGATGCCAGTTATTCAAGACGTGATTCATGAAGATCAAGCAGGTTTTATAGAAGGTAGATATATGAAGGACAATGTCAGGCAACTCAGACTTAATGGAATATCTTGAAAAAAATAAACAGATCCCTGCGGTGCTGGTGTTTTTGGATGCAGAAAAGGCCTTTGATCGAGTCAACTGGGATTTTCTAAAAAAGACTTTGCATAAAATGGATTTTGGGGATCAGTTTATACAAGCGATTTCAGCAATTTATCAAGAACAGATGGCACAAATTATTATTAATGGGAGTTTAACTACTAACTTTAATATACAGAAAGGAACTAGACAAGGTTGCCCGTTATCCCCATTGTTGTTTATTTTAACTTTAGAAGTGTTGCTGAATGCTCTACGGGACTCGGACAATCTGAATGGAATAGTTGTAAGGCAAAAAGATTACAGAACAAAAGCATTCGCAAATGATCTGGTTGTTACCCTAACACGACCTTTGGAATCAATCATACAGATGAAAAACATTATAGAGGAATATGGTCTGGTTTCAGGTTTTAGTCTGAACCAGAAAAACACTAAGATGATAATTAAAAATATGTTGGAACCACAAAGGAGTGAACTGGAGAGGTTGGCAGTTTTGAAATAGCTACAAAGGTGAAATATCTAGGAGTTCAGGTTGCAGCCTCTAATATGAAACTTTTTCAAAATAATTATGAAGAATTGTGGCATAAGATTCAAAAGGATCTTGAAATTTGGAAGAAACTGCAACTATCTTTACTTGGCAGAATAGCAGCTATTAAGATGAACGTTCTACCTAGATTCCTGTTTTTGTTTCAAATGATTCCGGTGCTTAAAAGTGATAAAATCTTGATGGAATGGCAAGCAGGTTTAAATAAATTTATTTGGAATGGGAAAAAACCAAGAGTCAAACTTAAGATCATACAAGATGTTCGTGAAAGAGGTGGCCTTAAAGTTCCAAACCTACGTCTATACTATGAGGCAGCAGTGTTGACACAAGTGGGTGATTGGTTTGGAACAACAAAAACAGAAATTTTGAATATAGAAGGCCACGACCTGCAATTTGGTTGGCACGCATATTTATTCTATGGAGACAAGAGGGATAGAGTATTCAACAGTCACATTTCAAGACATGCTTTGATGAGAGTTTGGAAGAAGCACCAGCTTCAATTGGATTACAAAATACCTTTGTGGTTGGATCTTGGGCAGATTATGCCAAATATAAAGTCACTCGGGGGGTCTTTATATAAAGAGATGCTTTTTAATGATGGGGGCAGATGGAGTTTGAAACCTTTGAATATTCTGTTGGAAGAAGGGATGAATTTAACTTGGTTGCAGTACCTTCAACTTCAAGCGAGATGGAGAGAAGATCAGAAAATTGGACTAATGCTACATGAAGAAGATTTGGTGATTCAGATAAAATGTAAACGGCCGATGCGAGTGTATAATTTATTGTTAGAAAGAGATTCAGAGGGTGAATTAGTTAAAGATTGTATGATTAAATGGGCACAAAATTTTGTAGAACCAGTAATGTTGGAAACATGGGAAAAGATTTGGGTCCAGAATGTTAAATTTACACAAGCACAGAACCTGAGGGAAAATTTTTATAAGATGTTTTATAGATGGCATTTAGATCCTAAAAAATTATCATGTATGTATCTAAATGTTCAACCTAAATGTTGGAGGTGTGATTGTTTGGATGCAACATATTTTCATATTTGGTGGACGTGCAGAAAATTGAAAGCATTTTGGATTAAACTTTGGTGGGTAATGCAGAACATTTTGAAGAAGAAGCTTGAGTTTTCTCCTCAGTTTTTTTTTTTGTTGGGAATAGTTAAGGGTTGTTCATCAACTGAAACGAGATTAATTTTATACATGATTACTGCAGCCAGATTACTGATTAGTCAATACTGGAAGAAGGATAGTGTACCTACTATAGAGGAATGGATATTGAAGATGTCTAATTTTGCAGAAATGCCTAAGATTTCTGCATACCTAAAAGATAGGACCCATGAAGTTTTTGTTAAGGAGAGGAAGAAATGGGTAGAATATATGCAGAATAAATATCAAAGTAAGAAGTTTCAATTAGCATTTGATTCATAATAATGTCTATTAATTATATTGTTACGTAATTGAATTTATATTTTTATTATGTTATATATTTATATTAACATTTAGATTTAATTTTAAAGAGAAATTTATGATGTACTGTTTGAATTTGATACTAGGATTGAATTTTGGGAATTATATTTAATGTTAAGCATTTATATCATATTTCATGCTAGAATTTAAATTAGTTTCATTAAAAAAATTTTTTTTAAATAATTGTTATATTTGTTAGATTGTCATGAGCTTTTATAAATGATTTATGTTATTATGTATTCGATTAGGGGTGTAAAAGATGTTATAAGTTTAGCCTAATTTTTTACTATTTAAGGTCAAATTTGTTACTTCACCCAATGCTTTCTTCTTATTTTGTTTGATGCTGATTGTTATATATGATTGGTTAAAAAACACTACTAAGATTGAATATTGGGAATTATAGTTAATGTTAAACATTTATACGATATTTTAATCTAAAATTTATGATGCTCAAAGTTATTTTATTAGTTTTTTTTTAAGATAATTGTTATATTTGTTAGATTGCCATGAGTTTTTATAAATGACTTATGTCATTATATATTTGGTTAGGGGGGAAACAGATGTTACAAGTCTAGATTAATTTTTTATTACTTAAGGTTAAATTTGTTATATTTTTAGCTGGATCTCACCTAAAAAGTTGTTTGATGTTGACTGCTATATATGATTGTTTAATAGTGGAAGTCAGTGGGGGGAAGGGGGAGGGACAGGGGGGAAAGGGAGGGGGTGGTTGTTGGGGTGTGGGATTGGGGGGGGAAGGGGTATCAAAAAATTGTATTGTAAAACTTTTTCAATAAAAAAAAAGAATACAATAAAATCTTTTCCCCAACTTGTTTACCAGTTCCATCTTTGCAGTAGCATTCTCGTAGATGATGACGTTGAAATCCAAGGATCCTTGTCTTTCTAGACTCCCAAATATCACTTTGCTAACAGACATATTGGAGAAAATCACTGTGTTTACAATGTCCAGGTCTGCTACCAGCTCTCCACTCTCATCCAAATATACCCCATCGATGGAATTATTATAAAACTGAGAAGTTTGAAGGAAAGAATGAAGCTGGAATGGAAGAGAAAATGAACAGTGTTACACATGACAGAGAAAGCTCTATTGCCACATATGTTTGTCTTGGCTTCTGGGTGCTCACTAAGAAAGGATTTTTTAAAACGACCATCAAAGCATTAGTATTTCCTATATTATTATAACACACACTGATGCTAATTAGTTAGATGTTCTACTCCCCTTCCCAATTTGAAAATAACTCTGGAGAGAAAGGGATAAGATAGGAATAGGATTCTGTGAGGCAAGCCTGAGGGAGAGAAAGGGCTAGAAAGCCTGAGGAGAGAAAGGGCTAGAAAGCCTGAGGGAGAGAAGGGAATAGGATAGGAGACATTTCTGTGAGGCAAGGTTGAGGGAGAGAATGGAATAGTATAAGCTTCTGTGAGACAAGGCTGAGGGAGAGAGGGGGAGAGGAGAGGCCAATCATAACTACTAATTGATTTTCAAGCTTAACTGTGAATTTATCAAGCCCCATCACATAGTTTCATAGTGAAGCATTGGTATCCAGCTAGTATTCCATAAAGATTCCAAGAGAAGTACCAAGAGTGACTTTGAAAACAAGAGAGGTGGCCTTGATCTCTTCCCATTCATAATTGTCACTGCAGAGGTTAGGAAACCAATGGGAAGTATTGCAAAAGAAAAATCCAGAGTGAGCTTAGTTTGATGCAATCCGGTAGTTCCCACTAATGAGGTCCTTTAGGGTTCCTTTAAAACCCTAAAGGAAATGGATGCTGTGCTCAAGCCCACTGAAGGAATTCTGCCAATGAAGCCAAAGTGAAAAGAAATTCCCCACACAAAAACAATGCTGTAAACAACTGATTTCCAGGTCAATGGGCAGATCACTAAGAGAAGAAAAATCTCTGCTCACCTTGAGGATAACTATGGGGGGGGGGAGGTTTGCCCTACAAGTACATTGTGTTTGTGAAACTCTGCATTGAGATGAAGATGGTGTCAGGCGTGGAAGGCATTTCTGTCGGTTTGCCTTCAGGCCGGCCACATTTCCTAGTGAGGGGAACTGGAAGGGGGGATTGTATGGAGCATGGGTGATATTTACTGATAATAACATTCCTTTCTAAGAAAGTCAAGGCCATCTCACCCTGCAACTGCGAGGTTGGAACTGGAAGGCATCTCCAAGTGGGATGGTGTTTTGATTGGACCATGTGATGGACATGTGGGTGCTGGGCAGGGACTTGAACATTCCTTTGGGTGGGGAAACCTTGAAAGCTTTCAGATTCGGGTTTCCCAGATGTGCCAATAGGATATCTCTAATCAAATGTAATTTTGAGGAAACTCAGGCTTCGGAGTTTTCTTTCATTGAGGGTGAAACCCATTGGAACCCTGACATTAACCCGAATCTGACAGATGGATCACTTGGCATGGAGAAGAGACCACAGATCTTCATTGTGAAATATGTTTCTTTTTTTTACCAGTTAAGGTCACCTCCTTGCAATTTTATGGAACGTATATGGAATATTTTATGAACATTGATCACTCTTGATGATCCTAGACTTTTCCCAGTACAACCCTTTATCTTCTGACCTGGCCTCAGTACGCTTAGTTTCTTGGCCCAAAGTTGTTTCTCCAGAGGAGCCTCAGTAGCGTAGGGGAGTAATGCCTCCTACAAAGGCAGCATTTAAGATCCAGCTGCTGCAATTACTTGCGAGTTCAATCCCAGCCAGGCTCAAGGTCAACTCAGCCTTCCATCCTTTATAAGGTGGGTAAATTGAGGACCCAGTTTGTTGGGGGCAATAAGCTGACTTTTATAAATATAAATATACAAAAGTATGAAGGCTATTGCTTAGGAGAAGGGCGGTATATAAATCAAATTTTAAAAAAAATCCTGATGAGACTGTTTGATGTTTCTGATGCTACTGAGAGTTTTGAGTAGGGGGAGAGGAATCAAAGGGGAAGTCAAGGGATGAGACCAGAGGTGAGCTTTACATAATTTAACAACCGGTTTGTCTAGTGCAGAACTGAAAATGTGCATTCACCTTCTGGAGAGAGTGAGATATATCGGACGGGATAGCATCGGGGCGGGTGGATAGGCCCAGCCAGTGCCCGGAACTACTGGTTTGCCCAACCCAGCTTATAATGGTAAAATTGATTCTCAACTGCAATGAGTTACCTTGTGATAAGATGGGAGGCCAACTAATTAAAATATACACCAATAAACATAAAATGGGCAGCTGTGCAATAGAAAAGAAATACCTGCCACGCCTTCAGCCTTGGAGCTTTCATGTTGTTAACCCCTTTAAATGTCCTCCTGGGTCTGGATAAACACGCAGCATTTATGGCCCGTGCCACGGCCCAGATTGTGTTGTAAATGAAATAGCTATCAAGAACCAGGATCGGATCCATCTCCTCTTTTCTCAGAGTCTCCAGTTCTTCTCTCTCCCTGCACCTTCTCCAGACTTTCACCGAAAAGGCATCTTTGGTATAAGAACACAGGAAGGAGTTATTTACAAGATGAAACATGAAAGAATCAAATTGCAGGTAACCACCATACTTTGCCATTTGATTTCTCTTCATAAGAAAGAAAAAAATACTATGAATATATTGAGTGGGAAGATAGTTCTCTTTCAAGTAAATTGTGAAGTCCCAGCGTACGGTGGTGATCAGGACTTTTCCTCTAAGAGGTTCAGTAAGTGTTCGAAATATATCGTACATAATGAAAACCCCTATATGGAATGTATTCATGTCAGCACCATACATGAAGACATTTGCCTTTCTCCACTTGAGGTATAAATTCCAGTCTTTGAAGTCTTTCATAGGAGATGGGGAAAAGGTTTGTGATAGAATTGGACAAATGCCATTCTTTATCAGCATGGAAGTCAATGTCCTCGTGAACCTTTGTCCATTCTCAGTGTCTGGAGCAAGGAGACCCACCAAGGTCCACCTGAAATGGAGGACCAGCTTCACCATCCCTGGGTACTGAAGTTCTTCAGGTGGGAGCATTGGGTAGAAGAAAGGAAGCTGAGTTTTATCACTCGGAATCTGGGAAATAAAACTGTGACTGATCTGAAAGGGAAAGAAAGGAAAATCTATAAGCCCATAAAACCAAAAATTTAGCCCTAATGGAGGAATTGTCCACTTGTGTAGGGAGTCTCTGGCCATTTTATTTCTCCTCACTTCAGTGTAGCATTTTGTTCTTTCCAATGGCCGGTGGTCATGCACAATCTGCATTAAGATTTCCACGCAGGGAATTCTTGTCTGCTCAGATTCTTCGCTCCCATTCGATGGAACCTTCATCCTTACTTTATACGATTCCTATACTAGAACTTTGCTCTTCATTCATACAGAAGATGTAAAGGAGCCTGAAAGTTGCACGACTAAAAATTCATCTTCTTAGGCAAAGACACACCTGAGGGATTTTGTGGATGGTTAATATGGTTGACATCTGGATGGAGATGTCAGTATCAGCCTCTTCAATAACAGCCACTGTGTTTCTTTGCCTTCCACAGCTGTAGTTGGGAACATTGACCTCCCCCTCTGAAAGCAGGTCCAGCAAAGCCTCCGAGGTCATTTGTGCACTGAAATAATTTTCATAAATGTTGTAACCCAGAGTGACATTGAATGAAATATTGGGATTCTTGTTGATCTCCCAGATGGCCAAAAGGAAGGATAGCAATTTCCAATACTCTGTTGATGCTGTCCTGAAAGTGATGAATATATTGCAACATAAACAATGGAAATAACATTTAATTAACCATTTTGAACAACAACATTTTAATCCACACAAGACTGAGGGGTTTTGAGCATTTAAATATGTATCTGGGGGATTTTTTTTCGTAGCTCCAAAAATATCTCATATATTTGATTGTAACTCTGGAATATTTCAATTTTATTGTCAGATACCGAATGCATCATGTCTGAAATAATCTAATAATATTAGCTTTGTCTAATTCTTTTTTTTAAAGATTTATATTTATTAAGAATGTTACATAAATTAAAAAAATAGTCAAAGAAAGGAAAGAAGGGAAGAGATTAAGAAGATAAGGTAGAAGAAATTAAAAACAGAAATTTACAGATACAGATTCACAGAGTTGGAAGGAACTTTGTAGGTCATCAAGTCCAACCATCCATCTAAGCATACCCTACACCACTTTTGACCCATGGCAGTCCAGTCTCTTCTTGAAAGCTTCCAGTGATGAAGCTCCCACAACTTCTGAAGGAATCTTCTGTTCCATTGATTGATTGTTCTCACTGTCATAAAATTTCCCTAAATTTCTTTTGTCATTTCTGCAAATTCTGACATTTCCACAATCCAGTCCTCCACTGTGGGAGTTTCATTATTCTTCCATCATTGTGCATAACTTAACATATACAAAATCCCTCTTCTATCACTTTTTTTCTAATTTGTGTGCAGAGCTGCCAATCAATGAAATTCTGGTTTCTTCAAATGTTTGGGTCACATTCCAAATATTTAATACTTGGATAGTGACCTATTCTTCCATAGGAAATATAAGATCATTAAAGTACACATACACACAAACAAAATGAGCAACCATGATTGTTAACATCATGTGAAGTCTTATTTATTACTAAATTTCTGGAGAATTTTACATTGTCCATATTTCTACAATGGAGACTTAATTTAAGTTGTCGTCCAGCCAGAATGCCTGGCATTCACTCAAATGGGATACACACATGTATGGAAAGCCAATTCTGATTTGGGATTCATTTATTTAATTAGTGACTTTGGAGATGGAACAAAACTTGTGGTGGTTAACTCATTTTTACTGCAGGGGACAGTGCAACATTCCCTCATTTTTGTAGCCACGTTGACCGCTTGGTTGGATAAGGGGGTCTAGAAGAGAAGAACCACTCTGTCTCCTCCATCCACAGTCCTGCTCTGCTCCTAGGATGTCAAGAAAAGTGGATGCTTGTTCTTCAAAATAAAAAAATAGAAGATCTTATAAATTTATTTGAGAATTTCCTATCTCAAATACAGCTCATCTACCTGGAACCCACACTGCATTATCAGACATCAATACAATTGAAAGAGTCCAGAGATTTTCTATCACTTATGGTGGACTTGCCCGGCGGCAAAGAAATTTTGGTCAACCATAAAGAAATCGTTAGAACAAATCACCAAATTACAAATAGATAAGAAACCTGAAACTTTTCTGTTAGGAATTTTTGCAAAATTTTATTCCCCCCCCCAAAAAAATATCCATTATTACATATTCTAACGGCGGCAAGGATAATATATGCTAAAAATTGGACATTGGAAAAAATCCCAACAGAAGAAGAAATAATTGATAAAATTACACGATGTGCGGAAATGGACAGATTGATGAAAGAATTAAAAAAAAGACACTGAATTTTATAAAGTTTGGAATAAATGGTATCAATGGTTTAGGGCTGTTATGGAAGAAACATAATCAGAATATATATAGTATAAAAGTACATTTGTGCATACAACTACCTCCTGATGGGGGAAAAATACTTAGAAAATGAAGGTTATGTATAGAACATTAAAGTAAAAGTCTTAGAGAAGAGAATAGAAGAGGATAAAGAGGTAATAAGAAAGAGTCCAGAGATATTTCATGAGAAGAGTTCTCCACTCCTCTACCCGCAATAGAATACCTTATGCCACTAGGATTGAAAATTTGGGCTTAGACAATTTAGAACTACGCTGCCTTCGGTCTGACCTAAGTGTAATGCATAAAATTATCTGCTACAATGTCCTACCTGTCAATGACTACTTCAGCTTCAACCACAACAATACACAAACACACAATAGATCCAAACTTAAGGTAAACCTCTCCAAACTCAATTGCAGAAAATATGACTTCACCAACAGTGGTCAATGCCTGGAACACACTACCTGACTCTGTGGTTTCTTCCCCAAACTCTCAAAACTTTCACCTTAGACTGTCTACTGTTGATCTCACCCCATTCCTAAGAGGTCCATAAGGAGGCATGTAGAAGGGCACCAGCGTGCCTACTATCCCTGTCCTACTATCCCCATTTATTTGTATCCATTTCATGCATTCATAATCATGTTTATACTTTTATCTGTTATCTTATATATGCTTGACAGAAATAAAAAAAAATAAAAAAATAAAGAAACATTTTAAATCAGGCTCAACAGGGTGGAATGGTGTGGCTGTCATGCTTTGCAGGAACTTTGACTTACCAAAGAAATTGAGTCAAAGGAAATTTGTTAAAGCGTAGTGATTGAAAATTAGCCCTTGTTGCAGAGACGATGCCCCCAATGTGAAACTCTCCTGGTCTGTAATAGTTCTGTGGGTGTATCTCATCCTGCTTAAAAGTCAGAAGGCATTTGGCTTTGAGACTCCCCAAGACTGCCTGGGGTAGCAGAAGCAGCAGAAGTACCAACATGACTTTTGTTCCTGATAGAGTCTCCAGACAGGGGTCTGTTTTAAAGGAACCAAACCCTTTTTCCAAGAGAGAAGCTTCAAAAGATTCCTAATCCAGACAGACTCTAGCCAAGGCTACATGTCTGAAGGGGAGAGGAGGAAACACAAACGTTGCCTATATATATATATAAAAACACCTGTCCAGCTTTTTTCTTTCTCCATTTTGGCCCCCAATATTTTCCAGTACAAAGACATTTGCCAACATGGTTTTGATGTGATGTCAAGGTGAAAGTATCTTATTGCTGTTTGTGTGACACCTGAAAGCTACCCAATATGTCCTTAGAGATTTAGCATCAAAACAACAACTAAATCACTATGATTGGGATAATGGATGTAAGGATCACCTCTCTAAACTCTGAGTGTATTGTAGGAAGAAATATCCTTCTGGATTCAGCTCCAAGTGGGGAAAAAGACACTGGAAACATGGAGATTGCTTGGAAAGAGGGTTTAATGGTGGACAGGATCACATGGTTTGAGTTCCTGAATAGAAAAGAGGGCGAGATTTAGCGAGTCCCTGGGTTTTATGCCGTCTCTGGTTTTGAAGTTCCTGGGGCCCAGAAAGAGTATCCTGATTGGTTGTCAGACTCCCAGGGGGTGGGGGTCTTAGCTAGCCTTGCTGGTTGGTGTAATCTTCCCAGGTGCCATGTGGTGAATTTCTGTCCTAGATGGGTCCCATGGTGTTAGTTTCCGTTGCTATTGTTCTGCAAATGGGCCCTCTTGTCAAAGATTGAATTTCTACCTCTGGCCCATTAACCAAGGGTGAGGGGCAGGAAATTGGGAGCTGCTTTGTCTTTATAACATACTTCTCCATTTCTCATCCAAGAAAACATAATATTCTGCCTTTTTAATATTTTCCAAAATATTTCATTCTTCTAGGAAAGGGATGTTGACTCTTCCTACAGAGTCAACAGTCAGGTGCCCAATGGGAAGCAAATCACAAATAGGGTAAAACTCTGAAAATGAGCCAACTCACTGTGGGACAATTTAACAATTTAACAATTCAATTTAATTATTTAAAATAAATAAAATTATTTTAATTGTTGCCATTCACATTTCATTCTGTCCCTTCTTCTGTATTCTTTTTTGTAATGATTCTATTCCACCATTTCTTTGATATTAGTGTAACTCTTGTCCTACAGCAAGTTGGGTGTAGCGAGTTGGCCTCAGCAAATTCTCATTGACCCCAATAAACTACCTTGCTAAGAATTTGGGGAGTTAAACTTCCACATCTAAAGAATGCCCAAGAGGTGAAAGACATTGATAAAAGAAGTCATATTACACAGAGTTACATAGCTTTGGTGTATTGTAAGAAATTTTCACAGGAACCTTAGAAGGGCAGAAAGGAGGGTTTGTCTAACCTGCCATTCAGAGGAACTACTCTGTCAGAGATGGACAGGTGGTCCAGGACGATCAGAGGGACAGAGGCCAAGGGAGTCATCCTCTAAAATTGCAGAGTTAATCTCTTCTTGATGAGATTGGGCAGAAACCTTCATGGAGGAGCTTCCTCAATTCCGAGCTGCAAAAGGGCCAAATGGCATGCCTCATTAGATATCAGCCAATCCAGATAAAGGGACTTTCTACTTCTTCCACCAAGAATTCTACTTTGGCTATTTCCTGGAAAAAACCAGTCCATCTAATCCGTATTTTTTGGAGTATAAGATGCACCTTCCCCCCACCCCAAAAAAGAGGCTGAAAATTTGGGTGTGCTTTTACTTACATATATTTGTTTATTTATTTTAATTACTATATCACCCCGCTCCCAAAGAACTCAGGGCGGTGCAGAGCCAATAGTAAAGGAATCCAATTCAAAATTTAAAAGCTTTTTAAAAACCTATTAAACAATTGGCCTTAATCCTTAAAAAATAGTCTGTCAGGATTTCGGTTTCATTCTCTAGAATGAAATCCAATAAAAAAGTGATATCTAGGCCAGCCTGGCTTGTTGGAACAATAGCGTCTTGAGGGCACAGCGAAAGGTTCATAGGTCAGGGATCATCCATATCTCTGGGGGCAATTTGTTCCAGAGGGCTGGTGCCCCCACAGAGAAGGCTCTCCCCTTGGGTGCCACCAGTCGACACTGTTTGACCGACGGCACCCTGAGGAGTACCTCTATGTGGGAGTGTATTGGCCGGTGGGAGGCTATTGGTAGCAGAAGGTGGTCTCATAAATACCCAGGTCCTAAGCCATGGAGCGCTTTAAAGATGGTCACCACCACCTTGAATTGCACCCGGAAGATCACCAGGAGCCAGTGCAGCTCGCGCAGTAAGGGTGTTACATGGGAGTGCTGAGTCGCTCCCATAATTGCCTGTGCAGCTGCATTCTGGACCAGCTAGAGACTCTGAGTGCTCTTCAAGGGGAGCCCCATGTAGAGAACATTACAGTAGTCCAGATGGGAAGTGACGAGGGCATGAGTGACCGTCCGCAAGGAGTCCCGGTCCAGAAAGGGGCGCAACTGGTGAATCAGGTGAACCTGATAAAAAGCCCTCCTGGCCACCGCAGTCACATGCTCCTCTAATGACAGCCGTGCATCCAGGAGGACACCCAAGCTGTGGGCCCTCTCTGTGGGGGCCAAGATCACACCCCCAGTAGTCAGCATTGGAGACAACTGGCTATACCGGGACGCCAGGAACCACAGACACTTCTCTCTGCCTGGAAGCTTCCCCTCCTTCGATCCTGCCCCAATGGGACCCTGCAGTGCTTGGGCCTGATTCTCATATCTCCTGGGAGTGGTTACCCCTTTCTTTCTCCCCCCCCCTTTTTGATTTTAAAAACAAAACTTTATTAAACATATAAAAAGTAAAATGTTATACCATGTATATACAAGATACATATATTAATACAAACGACAATACATAAAAAGAAAAAGTGACTTTGGTTCCATGTCCATTATCTTATTAATGGTGCATATTTGTTAAATATTATTATTGTACAGAATTTTACATTTACTCTCATTTCTATGAGTTATCCAATTATACCACCTATTCCAGTATATAAAACCTTCTGAGTTTACCTTATCCTTCATTTCAAATGTTAATTTGTCCATTTCCACACAATTATAGAACTTTTGGATTATCAATTAGTCTATTGGCAGTTGATCAGTTTTCCAATATTGGGCGAGTGCCAATCTGTCTGCCGTGACTATGTGTAATATTAAGTACTTTATTTCTTTCCTATAGTTTTCTTCAATCATCCCTGGTAGGAAAATTTCTTGTTTGAGTTCTATTTTTTTCTAATGTTATTTCTATTAACCAAATTCTTATTTTTCCCAATATTTCTTAATTTTTGGGCAAAGCCACAGTGGTCACCCCTTTCAATACTCTGACAAGTCTTTGTAGAAGTGGTGGCTGCTTTTGAAGTTTTCTACCCAGATCATCAGGTGGTTAGATGATTGTAAACCTCTCCTGGCTTTTGCTAAGCTTGGGACACCAGACTCTGTATGCTAAGGTGGCAGCTTTAGGACGAGTTTCCTAAATGCACTTCCTTGCTTTGACCCCTTTCTCCCCCTAAAACCCACATTTCTTTAATAAACAAAACAACAACAACAACAACAACAACAACAACAACAACAACAAAAACAAAAACAACAACAAAAACCTGGGAAAGACAGACTTGTTCATTTTTCACCTCTCCCCTCCAAATTAGATGCTAAACCACTGCCCTCAAATCTCTATCACTTTTAACAACTTAATTTGCTAAATTTACTGCATGTCCAGAAATTCGATGACAAAAGCTGTAAGTTACTGTAAAAAGTTAGCACCCACCCCTTTTCTAGGAAAATGAGATATTTTAGGAAATATTAAAAGGGCAGAATATTTCCCCTAAAAGAGAGGCAGAAACACAGCCCAATCCCACCCCCCTTGTCAATGGGCCATTAAAGCCTGGGGCAGTCTTTTTCTACATAACGAAGATCTACCTCCTTCAGGCAGACCCATAATAGGAATTGTCCAAAGCCCTTTCATTACATCATCACCCAGCAAGAGTCAACCAAGCCTGGGACTCACAAGACAAGCTATGAAGTTACCCTTGCATGGCCCATGGGAGTATGACAACCAATCAGAACACAAGCTCAAATTCAAAGCCCAATAGAGAGCATAAACCCAGGCACTCTCGGCATCTCTTTTTGTCCAGGATCTCAAGCCATGTGATCCTGTTCATCAATAAACCTTCTTTCCAAGCAACTTCCATGTTTCCAGTGTCTTTTTCCCCACTTGGAAGTGAACTCAGATGGAGATTTCTTCCAACATTACTCCTCAGAGAAGGAGTAATGGAAAGACTCCTTCTCTGAGAAGGAAAAGAAGGAAGTAAGGGGAAAAAAATTTCCTCTGTACTGGCAATGCTGACTGTGAGGTCAGAAATGCTCAACAGCCCCACCACGTGTGAAGGAGCACCCCTCCCTTAGAAGAGAGGTTTCTAACCACACCTTAGGCTCTCCAGGCTGGATTGGGTTGGAGGCTTTTAAAATGACATTTCTGAAAACAATCAATTTGTAAAGTTATTTTTCTACTTTATTTTGACATCAGATGTTCTTTGCTATTCAGATCTGGCCTAAAAATGATAATGTAGCACTTGGGGCTGAAGATGCAGCCCAGCAAGCCAGCACTGGAGGCCAGGATGGAGAAGACCTGAACAGCCACCATGTACTTCCCCTTGGTGCTCAGGTAGGCCGGCACAAAGGACACCCAGACACTGCAGAAGACCAGCATGCTGAAGGAGATCAGCTTGGCTTCGTTGAAGGCCCCAGGGAGATTCCTAGCCAGAAAAGCCACCATGAAGCAGACAGCAGACAGGAAGCCCATGTACCCAAAGGCAATATAAAACATGGTGACAGAACCTTCATTACATTGGAGGATGATCTCTCTAGGTTGGGAATGCATGTCAGAGTCAGAGAACGGTGGAAAGGTTCCCAACCAGATGCTGCAGATGACAACTTGGAAGCCAGAACAAGAAAGGACAATGGAGTTGGCCAAGCTCTTCCCCAGCCATCTCTGCACTTTATTCCCTGGTTTTGTGGCCAAGAAGGCTAACACCACTGTGATGGTTTTGGCCAAGATTGAAGAAATGGCAAGTGAGAATATAATGCTGAAGGCTGTTTGTCGGAGGAGGCAGGCTATTTTGCCTGGCTGGCCAATGAATAGGAAGGAGGTCAAGATGGAAAGCAGAAGGGAGACCAGGAGAATGTAGGAGAGGTCCCGGTTGTTGGCTTTGACAATGGGAGTTTCCATGAATTTAATGAAGATCCCCAAACCAAAGCCTGTGATTAAAAGGAGGAACAAGGCAATGGCAGTCAGGATGATCCCCAAATTTTCCTTATAAGAAAGGTAGCTTTTCATTTTAGGAATACAGCGAACTCGATTGGTGTTTGGATGCTGATCTTCTGGACATTTAGTACATTTGTCTGCATCTGAAAAAGAGCAAGAATAGGATCTCCCTTTAATCAAAAAGAATTCTTTGGGTAAAATTGTTGGTGTGGATGATTGTATGTAGATTTCTAGAACAGCTTAATACCATTTTTTTAATGTCATGATTTCATCAATGTACTTGTTGAGAGAGAATAGAAGGAGGGAGGAAGATAGGATTTAGGGAAAGAAGGCAGTTCCCGTAGTTCTCCCATTCCACTTCTGAACCTGTTGAAAAGTGGATCCCAGCCTTTTGTTAGTGCTTTAAGGCACCAATGAGATCCAGCCTACAATGTAATGAAATTGATGTGAATGATATCCTAGCATAGTTTATGCCTGCTGAAGTGGATGAACACTATTTTTGCCATGAAGAAAGACAGGTGGAGTTCCCCTTTAAGATGAGTTAAATAGGGAGTGAGGACATCAAAATGAATCCCTCTCTTTTGCACAAGCAGAAAGACCATCTCAAGGTCAAGGAGAAGTTTGTCTCAGTCCCAACTCATGGTTCCTCTCCTCTCCTGATCATGGGCCAGAACTCAGACAATGACTTTCAAAAAAAGCCTCCAGCACAGAGGTGGCATTCAGCTGACTCAGACCATTTTGGATGAACCAATAGCAGCGACTCCAGGTGGGCCTGCCTGGGTCTGCTCAGATTTAATGCTGTCCTATTTAGCCACGTTTTCAAGGCCGGGTGCATGACTCCCTACAATATCTTGATCCAGACTCAAAGAGATGGGACACACTCTGGTCAAGCCTTTCAAAATGTATGTTCATAGAAAATACCAAGATCCGTGGTCATCTCCAAAGTCTGCCTCTTTCTCTTGCTATCACTCACCTTCCAGGGTGGAGATGGATCCTTCCCCGCAAGGATGACAATTGTAGCAGCAGATGGGCTTCCCTTCCTGAGCCACCTTCATGAACCCAGGAGGGCAGCTTTCTACACATCTGGAAGGGGGCAGGGGCTGGGCAGAGAGTGGGAAAGAAAGAACATCCACAAAATGAATTATTGTATTTCCAAAAAGAAGCTAAATATCAAAGTTTGGGGATCTCCAGTTCAAGGTTTAGCCTTGGTAAATTTGAAGCCTCCCCAAAACTTTGAGCTCATCAAACTGATTTTGCTGCTTTGGTTTTGCCTACTTCTAAGTTTTTCCATTCTAAAAAAAATAATTTAAATTCCTAATGTAAGTAATCATGGGGAAATTTGTCAGGTAATGACAATTTAAAGCTGACTAGTCGATGTAAGGCTGTGGACCAGAATGATGCAATGAGGATGAGTCAGCATTGTTATTGCTGCTGTCTATATAAGGGAGGCCATGAGAGGGCATCTCTCTCTCTCTCTCCTCATGTATTGCATTGTAGTTCTCCGTGTAGAGTTGAAGAAGACTGAATGCTTGTCTGGCATGCTCCTATCACGTGTATGTAAGTCTTGTATATAAACTACTGCTTGTAAGACAAACCTCTTTGTACTGTATTCTGCTCCAGGGTTGTCTCAAAATAGCAGTTATGCTGCAAGCACTCTGACAAAATTGTATCAATTTTCTGCTTTGAGAAAGTCAATTGTCCCATGACTTAAACCTACTCCCCTGCAGAAGACTGATAAACATTTAACTGGTATAATTAAGGATATTTTTTCTCGGAGATACTTGAACATCTAACCATAGAATCTCTTTCCTCTCTGGGATAACTTGGATGACTTTTCCTTCCCCAACTCTGCAATCCTCTTGGTAAGACTATCAAAAGAATACAATATTTTCCATTTAGATGGGATGCTCCTGTTGGCATTATCCTGAGACATGAGGATGTAAGATATAGTATCAACTCCGTGGAAAAAGCAGAATATTTTTACAACAATGTTCTTAAAAAAATTTCAACACCCCCACGTTCATCTACACTTTTATCTATTGAAGAAATTTCTAAAGAGAAGGATCTTGAAGAGGGGACTCAAGAATTGATTCAGCAAAAAGAACCACAGGCAACTCGAGAAACAGCAAGGGAGGAAACTCTAGGAGCAGTAGGAGGTCTCTCAGAGGATTTCTTTACAGAACTTTTAGAGGCTAAACCAAAGCAGTCTAGAGCTACAAGAGAGGTGGAGCCGGACCTTGGTTTGTTGTTGCAAGAACCGAAAGATCAACGTATAACTCGTGCAGCAGAGAAGCAAAGACTAGAGAAACAACAGAGGTCCAGGATACCACAGGAAGAGAATGGTGCAAATGGGAAGAAACAATACTCTGAAGCAGTGGGAGGAGCGAGACCAAAGACATCTGCTGTGGAACAGAGTCTTAGGCAAATGCTCAAAAGGCTTCAGTCATCCCCAAAATGACACATAGATTTTTATCATGGAACGTGAATGGTCTGAATTCACCACAGAAAAGAAGGAAAATATTTCATTATTTGAAGCAATATAAAAATGATGTTGTTTGTTTGCAAGAAACTCATATTAGAACCCAGGACCAAAATTTTTTGACAATTTCAAAACTTGGGTCACATTTTATATCCTCTAGCTCTGTGAAAAGGAATGGATTAGTTTTGTACATTTCTAAAAGAATACCAGCTACATTGATAGAAACGGATGATGAAGGAAGATATATCGCAGTTGAAATAAATATACAGAATGTTTCGATGCTTTTTATTGGGATTTATGCCCCAAATCAGCAGCAGGAAATTTTTTATAAAATACTGAATACTAAAATATTGCAGTGGAATTATAAGTCTTTTTTGATTATGGGTGATTGGAATGGAGTGATTGATACAAATCTTGATAAGAAGACGTTGGCCAAGAAGGGGAACAAACTACCACAGACGTTCTTTGCATTGAAAGAAGAATTGGAATTGAAGGATGTATGGAGAATTCATCATCCGAAGGAATTGGACTTTACCTTTTTTTCTGATAGACATAAATCTTTTTCGAGAGTTGATTTTATGCTGGTTACTTCTGATTTACTGACTAAAGTGGTTAAGACAAAAATATTTCCCAGAACTTTAACGGATCATAGTTCGGTATGGATGGAGATGGATTTTGGCAAGAGGGAAAGAAGATCTTGGTGAATGAATGAGAATTTATTTAGATATGAAAAGAACATTATGGATCTTAAAAAACATGTTAACGAATTTTTTTATATTAATTTGAATAAGGGTACACCTATCGAGACTGTATGGGATGCAAGTAAGGCCTATATGAGAGGTGTACTGATTTATATGAATTCTAAATATAGATTAACACGACAGAAGTCTAGAATAGAATTGGAGTCAGAAATAAAGGAGAAAGAACAACTGCTTATTAAAAATCCGACTGATGAGAAATTACAGCTAAATACAAACCTCTTGAAAGATCAATTTCAAATATTGATGGCTGATCAGACGGCAATTAATTTGCAATATGCCAAACATAATACTTTTTGTAATGCCAATAAACCTGGTAGATGGCTGGCTTATACTTTGAGAAAGCAACAAAGTTCTCGTGTTATAAATACTATTGGGTATAAAGGGAAACAAGTTTTTCAACAGAACTCAATACATCAAGCTTTTTTAGATTATTATTCTAAATTATACCATACTGATAATATTAAAAAAGGATCTCATTGATGACTTTTTTGAGAAGAAGAGGGTTACAAAAATCTCAAGTATACAAAGTGATAGATTGAATCGACCTATAACATGTGAAGAGATCTTATTTGCAATAAAACAACTGAAATTATCCAAAGCTCCTGGGACGGATGGTCTGACAGCAGTATATTATAAGACTTTACAATCGGAATTGGTTGAGCATCTTAAGGACTTGTTTTGTAATATTCAGGAGGGGGGCAAAATACCCCCCTCATGGAAGACGGCTTTTATTTCACTGATACTGAAGGAAGAAGGATCTACAAAACCAGAAAATTTTAGACCAATATCTCTCCTGAATACGGATTATAAAATTTATGCAAAAGTATTAGCCAACAGATTGATGCCAGTTATTCAAGACGTGATTCATGAAGATCAAGCAGGTTTTATAGAAGGTAGATATAGGAAGGACAATGTCAGGCAACTCATAGACTTAATGGAATATCTTGAAAAAAATAAACAGATCCCTGCGGTGCTGGTGTTTTTGGATGCAGAAAAGGCCTTTGATCGAGTCAACTGGGATTTTCTAAAAAAGACTTTGCATAAAATGGATTTTGGGGATCAGTTTATACAAGCGATTTCAGCAATTTATCAAGAACAGATGGCACAAATTATTATTAATGGGAGTTTAACTACTAACTTTAATATACAGAAAGGAACTAGACAAGGTTGCCCGTTATCCCCATTGTTGTTTATTTTAACTTTAGAAGTGTTGCTGAATGCTCTACGGGACTCGGACAATCTGAATGGAATAGTTGTAAGGCAAAAAGATTACAGAACAAAAGCATTCACAAATGATCTGGTTGTTACCCTAACACGACCTTTGGAATCAATCATACAGATGAAAAACATTATAGAGGAATATGGTCTGGTTTCAGGTTTTAGTCTGAACCAGAAAAACACTAAGATGATAATTAAAAATATGTTGGAACCACAAAGGAGTGAACTGGAGAGGTTGGCAGTTTTGAAATAGCTACAAAGGTGAAATATCTAGGAGTTCAGGTTGCAGCCTCTAATATGAAACTTTTTCAAAATAATTATGAAGAATTGTGGCATAAGATTCAAAAGGATCTTGAAATTTGGAAGAAACTGCAACTATCTTTACTTGGCAGAATGGCAGCTATTAACATGAACGTTCTACCTAGATTCCTGTTTTTGTTTCAAATGATTCCGGTGCTTAAAAGTGATAAAATCTTGATGGAATGGCAAGCAGGTTTAAATAAATTTATTTGGAATGGGAAAAAACCAAGAGTCAAACTTAAGATCATACAAGATGTTCGTGAAAGAGGTGGCCTTAAAGTTCCAAACCTACGTCTATACTATGAGGCAGCAGTGTTGACACAAGTGGGTGATTGGTTTGGAACAACAAAAACAGAAATTTTGAATATAGAAGGCCACGACCTGCAATTTGGTTGGCACGCATATTTATTCTATGGAGACAAGAGGGATAGAGTATTCAACAGTCACATTTCAAGACATGCTTTGATGAGAGTTTGGAAGAAGCACCAGCTTCAATTGGATTACAAAATACCTTTGTGGTTGGATCTTGGGCAGATTATGCCAAATATAAAGTCACTCGGGGGGTCTTTATATAAAGAGATGCTTTTTAATGATGGGGGCAGATGGAGTTTGAAACCTTTGAATATTCTGTTGGAAGAAGGGATGAATTTAACTTGGTTGCAGTACCTTCAACTTCAAGCGAGATGGAGAGAAGATCAGAAAATTGGACTAATGCTACATGAAGAAGATTTGGTGATTCAGATAAAATGTAAAGGGCCGATGCGAGTGTATAATTTATTGTTAGAAAGAGATTCAGAGGGTGAATTAGTTAAAGATTGTATGATTAAATGGGCACAAAATTTTGTAGAACCAGTAATGTTGGAAACATGGGAAAAGATTTGGGTCCAGAATGTTAAATTTACACAAGCACAGAACCTGAGGGAAAATTTTTATAAGATGTTTTATTGATGGCATTTAGATCCTAAAAAATTATCATGTATGTATCTAAATGTTCAACCTAAATGTTGGAGGTGTGATTGTTTGGATGCAACATATTTTCATATTTGGTGGACGTGCAGAAAATTGAAAGCATTTTGGATTAAACTTTGGTGGGTAATGCAGAACATTTTGAAGAAGAAGCTTGATTTTTCTCCTCAGTTTTTTTGTTGGGAATAGTTAAGGGTTGTTCATCAACTGAAACGAGATTAATTTTATACATGATTACTGCAGCCAGATTACTGATTGGTCAATACTGGAAGAAGGATAGTGTACCTACTATAGAGGAATGGATATTGAAGATGTCTAATTTTGCAGAAATGCCTAAGATTTCTGCATACCTAAAAGATAGGACCCATGAAGTTTTTGTTAAGGAGAGGAAGAAATGGGTAGAATATATGCAAAATAAATATCAAAGTAAGAAGTTTCAATTAGCATTTGATTCATAATAATGTCTATTAATTATATTGTTACGTAATTGAATTTATATTTTTATTATGTTATATATTTATATTAACATTTAGATTTAATTTTAAAGAGAAATTTATGATGTACTGTTTGAATTTGATACTAGGATTGAATTTTGGGAATTATATTTAATGTTAAGCATTTATATCATATTTCATGCTAGAATTTAAATTAGTTTCATTAAAAAAATTTTTTTTAAATAATTGTTATATTTGTTAGATTGTCATGAGCTTTTATAAATGATTTATGTTATTATGTATTCGATTAGGGGTGTAAAAGATGTTATAAGTTTAGCCTAATTTTTTACTATTTAAGGTCAAATTTGTTACTTCACCCAATGCTTTCTTCTTATTTTGTTTGATGCTGATTGTTATATATGATTGGTTAAAAAACACTACTAAGATTGAATATTGGGAATTATAGTTAATGTTAAACATTTATACGATATTTTAATCTAAAATTTATGATGCTCAAAGTTATTTTATTAGTTTTTTTAAGATAATTGTTATATTTGTTAGATTGCCATGAGTTTTTATAAATGACTTATGTTGTTATATATTTGGTTAGGGGGGAAACAGATGTTACAAGTCTAGATTAATTTTTTATTACTTAAGGTTAAATTTGTTATATTTTTAGCTGGATCTCACCTAAAAAGTTGTTTGATGTTGACTGCTATATATGATTGTTTAATAGTGGAAGTCAGTGGGGGGAAGGGGGAGGGACAGGGGGGAAAGGGAAGGGGTGGTTGTTGGGGTGTGGGATTGGGGGGGGGGGAAGGGGTATCAAAAAATTGTATTGTAAAACTTTTTCAATAAAAAAAAAGAATACAATAAAATCTTTTCCCCAACTTGTTTACCAGTTCCATCTTTGCAGTAGCATTCTTGTAGATGATGATATTGAAATCCAAGGATCCTTGTCTTTCTAGACTTCCAAATGTCACTTTGCTAAAAGACCCATTGGAGAAAATCACTGTGTTTACAATGTCCAGGTCTGCTACCAGCTCTCCACTCTCATCCAAATATACCCCATCGATGGAATTATTATAAAACTGAGAAGTTTGAAGGAAAGAATGAAGCTGGAATGGAAGAGAAAATGAACAGTGTTACACATGACAGAGAAAGCTCTATTGCCACATATGTTTGTCTTGGCTTCTGGGTGCTCACTAAGAAAGGATTTTTTAAAACGACCATCAAAGCATTAGTATTTCCTATATTATTATAACACACACTGATGCTAATTAGTTAGATGTTCTACTGCCCTTCCCAATTTGAAAATAACTCTGGACAGAAAGGGATAAGATAGGAATAGGATTCTGTGAGGCAAGCTTGAGGGAGAGAAAGGGCTAGAAAGCCTGAGGAGAGAAAGGGCTAGAAAGCCTGAGGGAGAGAAGGGAATAGGATAGGAGACATTTCTGTGAGGCAAGGTTGAGGGAGAGAATGGAATAGTATAAGCTTCTGTGAGACAAGGCTGAGGGAGAGAGAGGGAGAGGAGAGGCCAATTGTAACTACTAATTGATTTTCAAGCTTAACTGTGAATTTATCAAGCCCCATCACATAGTTTCATAGTGAAGCATTGGTATCCAGCTAGTATTCCATAAAGATTCCAAGAGAAGTACCAAGAGTGACTTTGAAAACAAGGGAGGTGGCCTTGATCTCTTCCCATTCATAATTGTCACTGCAGAGGTTAGGAAACCAATGGGAAGTATTGCAAAAGAAAAATCCAGAGTGAGCTTAGTTTGATGCAATCCGGTAGTTCCCACTAATGAGGTCCTTTAGGGTTCCTTTAAAACCCTAAAGGAAATGGATGCTGTGCTCAAGCCCACTGAAGGAATTCTGCCAATGAAGCCAAAGTGAAAAGAAATTCCCCACACAAAAACAATGCTGTAAACAACTGATTTCCAGGTCAATGGGCAGATCACTAAGAGAAGAAAAATCTCTGCTCACCTTGAGGATAACTATGGTGGGGGGGGGGGTTGCCCTACAAGTACATTGTGTTTGTGAAACTCTGCATTGAGATGAAGATGGTGTCAGGCGTGGAAGGCATTTCTGTCGGTTTGCCTTCAGGCCGGCCACATTTCCTAGTGAGGGGAACTGGAAGGGGGGATTGTATGGAGCATGGGTGATATTTACTGATAATAACATTCCTTTCTAAGAAAGTCAAGGCCATCTCACCCTGCAACTGCGAGGTTGGAACTGGAAGGCATCTCCAAGTGGGATGGTGTTTTGATTGGACCATGTGATGGACATGTGGGTGCTGGGCATGGACTTGAACTTTCCTTTGGGTGGGAAACCTTGAAATCTTTCAGATTCGGGTTTCCCAGATGTGCCAATAGGATATCTCTAATCAAATGTAATTTTGAGGAAACTCAGGCTTCGGAGTTTTCTTTCATTGAGGGTATGACTTGGAACCCTGACATTAACCCGAATCTGACAGATGGATGACTTGGCATGGAGAAGAGACCACAGATCTTCATTGTGAAATATGTTTCTTTTTTTTACCAGTTAAGGTCACCTCCTTGCAATTTTATGGAACGTATATGGAATATTTTATGAACATTGATCACTCTTGATGATCCTAGACTTTTCCCAGTGCAACCCTTCATCTTCTGACCTGGCCTCAGTACGCTTAGTTTCTTGGCCCAAAGTTGTTTCTCCAGAGGAGCCTCAGTAGCGTAGGGGGGTAATGCCTCCTACAAAGGCAGCATTTAAGATCCAGCTGCTGCAATTACTTGCGAGTTCAATCCCAAGCAGGCTCAAGGTCGACTCAGCCTTCCATCCTTTATAAGGTGGGTAAATTGAGGACCCAGTTTGTTGGGGGCAATAAGCTGACTTTTATAAATATAAATATACAAAAGTATGAAGGCTATTGCTTAGGAGAAGGGCGGCATATAAATCAAATTAAAAAAAAATCCTGATGAGACTGTTTGATGTTTCTGATGCTACTGAGAGTTTTGAGTAGGGGGAGAAGAATCAAAGGGGTTCTTAGTCAAGGGATGAGACCAGACGTGAGATTTACATAATTTAACAACTGGTTCGCCTAGTGCAGAACTGAAAATGTGCATTCACCTTCTGGAGAGAGTGAGATATATCGGACGGGATAGCATCGGGGCAGGTGGACAGGCCCAGCCAGTGCCCGAAACTACTGGTTTGCCCAACCCAGCTTATAATGGTAAAATTGATTCTCAACTGAAATGAGTTCTCCTGTGATAAGATGGGAGGCCAACTAAATAAAATATAGCTGTGGCAGCTGTGCAATAGAAAAGAAATACCTGCCATGCCTTCAGCCTTGGAGCTTTCATGTTGTTAACACCTTTAAATGTCTTCCTGGGTCTGGATAAACACACAGCATTTATGGCCTGTGCGACAGCCCAGATTGTGTTGTAAATGAAATAGCTATCGAGAACCAGGATCGGATCCATCTCCTCTTTTCTCAGAGTCTCCAGTTCTTCTCTTTCCCTGCACCTTCTCCAGACTTTCACCGAAAAGGCATCTTTGGTATGAGAACACAGGAAGGAGTTGTTTACAAGATGAAACATGAAAGAATCAAACTGCTGGTAACCACCATACTTTGCCATTTGATTTGTCTTCAGAAGAAAGAAAAAAATACTATGAATATATTGAGTGGGAAGGTAGTCCTCTTTAAAATAAATTGTGAAGTCCCAGCGTACGGTGGTGATCAGGACTTTTCCTTTAACAGGTTCAGTAAGGGTTCCAAATATAACGTGCATAATGAAAATCCCTATATAGAATGTATTCATGTCAGCACCATACATAAAGACTTTTGCCTTTCTCCACTTGAAGTATAAATTCCAGTCTACGAAGACTTTCAGAGAAGACGGGGAAAAGCTTTGTGAAAGAATTTGACAAATGCCATTCTTTATCAGCATGGAAGTCAATGTCCTCATAAACCTTTGTCCATTCTCAGTGTCTGGAGCAAGGAGGCCCACCAAGTTCCACCTGAAATGGAGGACCAGCTTCACCATTCCTGGGTACTGAAGTCCTTCAGGTGGGAGCATTGGGTAGAAGAATGAAAGCTGAGTTTTATCACTCGGAATCTGGGAAATAAAACTGTAACTGATCTGAAAAGGAAAGAAAGGAGACTTTATAAACCTATAAAACCAAAAATCTAGCCCTAATGGAGGAATTGTCCACTTTTGTAGGGAGTCTCTGGCCATTTCATTTCTCTTCTCACTTCAGTGTAGCATTTTGTTCTTGCCAATGGCCAGTAGACATGCACAATCTGCATTAAGAGTTCCCCTCAGGGGATTCTTTTCTGCTCAGATTCTTGCCTCCCCTTCGATGGAATCTTTATCCTTACTTTATACAATTCCTATACTAGAACTTTGCTCTTCATTCATAACAGAAGATATAAAAAAGCCTGAAAGTTGCATGACTAAAAATTCATCTTCTCAGTAAAGACACACCTGAGGGATTTTGTGGGTGGCTAATATGGTTGACATCTGGATGGAGATGTCAGTATCAGCCTCTTCAAGAACAGCCACTGTGTTTCTTTGCCTTCCACAGATGTAGTTGGGAACATTGACCTCCCCCTCCGAAAGCAGGTCCAGCAAAGCCTCTGAAGTCATTTGTGCACTGAAATAATTTTCATAAATGTTGTAACCCAGAGTGACATTGAATGAAATATTGGGATTCTTGTTAATCTCCCAGATGGCAAAAAGGAAGGATAGCGACTTCCAATACTCTGTTGATGCTATCCTGAAAATTTGAAGATATTGGAACATAATCAGTGGAAAGAACATTTAATTAACCCCTTTGAACAATAATATTTTTAATCCACCAAAGACTGAGAGGTTTGGAGTATTTAATTGTGTATCTCATGGATTTTTTTTCAAAGCTCCAAAAATATCTCATCTATTTGATTGTATTTCAATTTTATTGTCAGATACCAAATGCATCATGTCTGAAATAATCTAATAATATTAGCTTTGTCTAATTCTTTTTTTTAAAGATTTATATTTATTAAGAATGTTACATAAAATAAAAAAAATAGTCAAAGAAAGGAAAGAAGGGAAGAGAGGAAGAAGAAAAAGTAGAAGAAATTAAAAACAGAAAGTTACAGATATAGATTAACAGAGTTGGAAGGAATTTTGTAGGTCATCTAGTCCAACCATCTACCCAAGCATACCCTACACCATTTTTGACATATGGCAGTCCAGTCTCTTCTTGAGAGCTTCCCGTGATGAAGCTCCCACAACTTCTGAAGGAATCTTCTGTTCCATGGTTGATTGTTCTCACTGTCATAAAATTTCTCCTTATTTCCAGATTGACTCTCTCCTTGTTCTTTTTCCATCCTTTATTCCTTGTCTGGCCTTTAGGTGCCTTGGAAAATAGCTTGACCCCCCATCTCTCTGTGGCAGCCCCTCAAATATTGGAACACTGCTATCACGTCTCCCCTGGATGTTCTCTTCACTAGACTAGACATGCCCAGTTAGCCTTCAGTCCCCTAATCATCTTGGTTGCTCTTCTCTGAAACTCAAGTTCAGAAATGTATGACTGACTTCCAACATTAAATATCAATAAGTCCATATCATGACTCAACTTTCAGACAGCTCTATCTGGATGACTGAGACTTTTCATCAATTCCCAACCTTCTTTTCAGCAGATAATTTGTCATTTCTGCAAATTCTGACATTTTCACAATCTAGTCCTCCACCATGTGAGTTTCATTATTCTTCCATCATTGTGCATATAATAATCTTTTTGAATTTACCATATAGAAAATCCCTCTACTATGACTCTTTTCTACGTGCAGAACTCCCAATCAATAGAATTCTGGTTTCTTCAAATGTTTAGGTCACATTCCAAATATTTAATATTTGGATAGTGACCTATTCTTCCATATGAAATATAAGATCATTAAAGTACACATACACACAAACAAAATGAGCAACCATGGTTGTTAACATCATGTGAATTCTTATTTATTACTAAATTTTTGGAGAAGTTTAAATTGTCCATATTTCTACAATGGAGACTAATTTAAGTGATCATCCAGTTAGAATGCCTGGCATTCATTCAAATGGGAAAGCCAATTCTGATCTGGACTTCATTTATTTAATTAGTGACTTTGCGGATGGAACAAAAATTGTGGTGGTTAACTCATTTTTATTGCAGGGGAAAATGCAACATTCCCCCATTTTTGTAGTCACATTGACTGCTTTTTTGGATAAGGGAGGGCTAGAAGAGAAGCACCACTCTCTATTCTCCATCCACAGTCCTGCTCTGCTCATAGGATGTCAAAAAAAGTGGATTATTGTTCCTCAAAATCAAGAAAAATAGAAGGTCAAATAAGTCTATCTTATTTGAGAATTTGCTATCTCAAATACAGCTGATCTACCTGGAACCCACACTGCATATCAGACATTAATACAATTGAGCGAGTCCAGAGATATTCCATGAAAAGAGTCTTCCACTCCTCTACCCACAATAGAATACCTTATGCCACCAGGTTTGATATTTTGGGCTTAGACAACTTAGAACTATGCCGCCTTCAGTCTGACCTAAGTGTTATACATAAAATTATCTGCTAAAATGTCCTACCTGTCAATGACTACTTCAGCTTCAACCACAACAATACACAAACACACAATAGATACAAACTTAAGGTAAATCTCTCCAAGCTCAATTGCGGAGAATAAGACTTCAGCAACAGAGTGGTCAATGCCAGGAACACACTACCTGACTCTATGGTTTCTTCCCCAACCCCCCAAAACTTTAACCTTAGACTGTCTACAGTTGACCTCACCCCATTCCTAAGAGGTCTGTAAGAGGGTGTGCAGAAGTGCACCAGCGTGCCTACCATCCCTGTCCTACTATCCCCATTTATTTGTATCCATTTCATGCATTCGTAATCATGTTTATACTTTTATTTGTTATTTTATAAATGCTTGACGAAAATAAATTAAAAAATAAAATAAAAATAAAAAATAAATACAAATTTCAAATCAGGCTCAACAGCCGCAGGGTGGAAATGAATCGTCAAGGATGAAATAAGAAGAGACAGAGAAAAAAACTTGCAGATCAGACCTTTCATTGTAAGAGATGAGACTGGAAGTTGTTAGAAATCAGGGTGGAATGGTGTGGCTTTCATGCTGTGCAGGAACTTTGACTTACTCATCAAATTGAGTCAAAGGAGATTTGTTAAAGTGTAGTGATTGAAAATCAGCCTTTGTTGCAGAGACAATGCCCCCAATGTAAAACTCTCCTGGTCTGTAATAGTTCTGTGGGTGTACCTCATCCTGTTTCAAAGTCAGAAGGCATTTGGCTTTGAGACTCCCCAAGACTGCCTGGGGTAGCAGAAGCAGCAGAAGTACCAACATGACTTGTTCCTGATAGAGTCTCCAGACAGGGGTCTGCTTTAACGAAACCAAACCGTTTTTCCAAGAGAGAAGCTTCAGAAGATTCCTAATCCAGACAGAGTCCAGCCAAGGCTACATTCTGAAGGAGAAGGGAGCAAATACAACCGTTGCCTATATATATATATATTAAAAAAACACCTGTTCGGTTTTTTTCTTTCTCCATTTTTGCCCCCAATATTTTCCAGTGCAAAGACATTTGCCAACAAGGTTTTGATGTGATGTCAGGTGAAAACATCTTATTGCTGTTTGTGTGACACCTGAAAGCTGCCCAAAATGTCTTTAGAGACTTAGCATCAAAACAACAACTAAATCACTATGATTTGGATAATGGCTGTAAGGATCACCTCTCTAAACTCTGAGTGTATTGTAGGAAGAAATATCCTTCTGGGTTCAGCTCCAAGTGGGGAAAAAGACACTGGAAACATGGCGATTTCTTGGAAAGATGATTTAATGGTGGACAGGATCAAATGGTTTGAGTTCCTGAACAGAAAAGAGGGCGAGATACAGCAAATCCACAGGTTTTATGCCCTCTTTGGCTTTGGACTTCCTGGGGCCCAGAAAGAGTATCCTGATTGGTTGTCAGACTCCCAGGGGGTGGGGGTCTTAGCTAGCCTTGCTGGTTGGTGTAATCTTCCCAGGTGCCATGTGGTGAGTTTCTGTCCTAGATGGTTCCCATTGTGTTAGTTTCTGTTGCTATTGTGTTGCAGATGGGTCCTATTGTCAAAGATTGAGTTTCTACCCCTGGCCCATTAACCAAGGGTGCGGGGCAGGAAGGTGGGAGCTGCTTTGTCTTAAAACATACTTTCTCATCCAGGGAAACATAATATTCTGGCTTTTTAATATTTCCAAAATATTTCATTCTTCTAGGAAAGGAGTGGGTGCTAACTTCCTACAGAATCAACAGGCAGGTGCCCAATGGGAAGCGAATCACAAATAGGGTAAAACTTTGAAAATGAGCCAACTCATTGTGGGACAATTTAACAATTCAATTTAATTATTTTAAATAAATAAAATTATTTTAATTGTTGCCATTCACATTTCATTCTGTCCCTTCTTCTGTATTCTTTTTTAAATGATTGTATTCCACCATTTCTTTGATATTAGTGTAAGTCTTGTCCTACAGCAAGTTGGCTGTGGCGAGTTGGCCACAGCAAATTATCACAGACCCCTATAAACTACCTTGCTAAGAATTTGGGGAGTTAAACTTCCACATCTAAAGAATGCCCAAGAGGTGAAAGACATTGATAAAAGAAGTCATATTACACAGAGTTACATAGCTTTGGTGTATTGTAAGAAATTTTCACAGGAACCTTCGAAGGGTGGAAAGGAGGGCTTGTCTAACCTGCCACTCAGAGGAACTACTCTGTCAGAGATGGACAGGTGGTCCAGGACGATCAGAGGGACAGAGGCCAAGGGAGTCATCCTCTAATTGCAGAGTCAATTTCTTCTTGATGAGGTTGGGCAGAAAACTTAATGGAGGAGCTTCCTGAATTCCGAGCTGCAAAAGGGCAAAATGGCATGCCTCATTAGATATCAGCCAGTCCAGATAAAGGGACTTTCTACTTCTTCCACCAAGAATTCTACTTTGGCTATTTCCTGGAAGAAACCAGTCCATCTAATCCATATTTTTTGGAGTATAAGATGCACCTCCCCCCCTGCCCTGAAAAAAAGAGGCTGAAAATTTGAAAAAGCTATAAGTCTTATACTTATAGCTTTTTTGAAGTGGTCTTCCAGGTGCGCTTCAAGGTATTGGTTACCACCTTTCGAGCGCTCCATGGTTTTAGGAACACATTTTCATTTATTTAGCCTATTGCATATCATACATGGACTAGCAATATATATTTAACATTTCATCTAGATTAGTAGAACCCAATAATATACAAATCTTAAAAATATCTCTGTTCAATTATCAGTGTCTAGGCCCGTGATGGTGATTCCTTTTCTCTCTATTTTTTTTTTATTTTCTTATTTTTTATTGGCACTGAGCCGTCGCCCCAGCTCAGCTTCACCACTGATGCGTGTGTGCCTCCCGCCAGCCAGCTGGTTTTTGGGTTTCTGCCATGCATGTGTGGGGACCGGGGTGTGTGTGGAAGATGTGTGTGCATGCACAGGGCTCTCACACACATGCATGGGGGTGCATGCAGGGGGTCACATGTGCATGCACGGGAGTGGGACACACTTGGGGTGGGTCACGTGTTCATGCACAAGGCAGGGCCCCTTGGTTTTCTGGCAAATACCACCTCTGGCTGGCTCCAGAGTAGGGTGGGAATGGAGATTTTGCAATATCCTTCCCCTGGAGTGGGGTGGGAATGAAGATTTTTCAGTATCCTTCTCCTGCCATGCCCACCAAGCCACACTCACAGAACCAGTAGTAAAAAAAACTGGATTTCACCACTGCCAGCAAGTTGAAGAGGTTTTAATACAACCACTTATAATCTTCATGGTGTTGTGCCTGACATTTAACTTACTAGCATGGCAATGGTTAACTCATTCACCAGCACAGTATCCTGTTGCAGAATAAAAGAAAATCCTAAAGAGGCAAAAGGGTCTTAGGCAAGATCATTCCACTTTTCTTTGGGATTGCGTGTGAGTCTTGTCTCTTCTCTTTAGCTATTTTATTCAATATTAGCTGATAACCTGGTGTTGCCAAGGTATTTATATATCCCAATCCTTTCAGGCTTTTAAAAGTACATGTACAGTATACACATTATAAAGCAAAATCATACACAAAATCTCTATAAGTCTTTGGGCCCAACCTTTTGTCCATCTGGCTGCCCACGCCTACTGGTAACCACCATCCGGTGCCCGGTGGCATTGGGGTTGCACATGACCAGCTACCATGGTAACCGCCTGGCCCGACACCCATCTAGCGGCAACGGTCCTCCTTGCCATCTGGAATGGCCCTGCGGGTGGCGCATGGCCACTGAGGAATGTGGCCGGGACCAATTAGCTGGGCAGCGCAGCCACTATATTCACACCGAGGGGGGTTAGGATTGTCTTACCCCCACAGTATTTTTTTTTCAGAGAGTAAGTCATCTGTGTACCAAGATTGGTTGAAATTGCTCGAGGAGGTCTAGAGTCATTCTGGAACATACACACACAGACAGAGCCATTTATATATACATATATAGATAAATAAAGATTTAATAACTAAATCTATTATTTTACTTTTCTATAATATTATTCTTTTGGATTCTAATTTCTTTTGGATTCTGATTTGATTAGTCTTACAAATAACCCTAATTGTCAAACAGATTAAAAGGAAGAACGGAAATCCAATAATCAATGCAATGAATAATTTAAAAAGGCACCTAAGAAACAATTTTTCTCTCATTTCCCTCCTTTTATCCTGAGATGTTCCTCAGTGTTTAGATCTGGCCTCAGGATGATAATGTAGCACTTAGGGAAGAAGATGCAACCCTGCAGTCCAGCACTGGAGGCAAAGACGGAAAAGACCTGAGCAGCCACTGTGTACTTCCCTTTGGTGCTCAGGTAGGCCCAGATGCTGCAGAAGACCAGCATGCTGACAGAGATTTTTAACTGGGGTTTATTCTTAATGATTAAGGCCAATTGTTTAATATGTTTTTAAAATGTTTTTTAATTTTGTATTTGGATTTTCTTTGCTGTTGGCTGAGCACTGCCGTGAATCCTTCGGGAGAAGGGCGGTATATAAATTAAATTAATAATAATAACAACAACAACAACAACAACAACAACAACAACAACAACAATCCTCTGTACTGGCAATGCTGACTGTGAGGTCAGAAATGCTCAACAGCCCCACCACGTGTGAAGGAGCACCCATCCCTTAGAAAAGAGGTTTCTAACCACACCTTAGGCTGTCCAGGCTGGATAGGGTTGGAGGCTCTTAAAATAACATTTCTGAAAACAATCAATTTGTAAAAGTTATTCTTCTACTTTATTTTGACATCAGATGTTCTTTGGTATTCAGATCTGGCCTAAAAATGATTATGTAGCACTTGGGGCTGAAGATGCAGCCCAGCAAGCCAGCACTGGAGGCCAAGATGGAGAAGACCTGAACAGCTACCATGTATTTCCCCTTGGTGCTCAGGTAGGCCGGCACAAAGGACACCCAGACACTGCAGAAGACCAGCATGCTGAAGGAGATCAGCTTGGCTTCGTTGAAGGCCCCAGGGAGATTCCTAGCCAGAAAAGCCACCATGAAGCAGACAGCAGACAGGAAGCCCATGTACCCAAGGGCAATATAAAACATGGTGACAGAACCTTCATTACATTGGAGGATGATCTCTCTAGTTTGGGAGTGCATGTCAGAGTCAGGGAACGGTGGAAAGGTTCCCAACCAGATGCTGCAGATGACAACTTGGAAGCCAGAACAAGAAAGGACAATGGAGTTGGCCAAGCTCTTCCCCAACCATTTCTGCACTTTATTCCCTGGTTTTGTGGCCAAGAAGGCTAACACCACTGTGATGGTTTTGGCCAAGATTGAAGAAATGGCAAGTGAAAATATAATGCTGAAGGCTGTTTGTCGGAGGAGGCAGGTTATTTTCCTTGGCTGGCCAATGAATAGGAAGGAGGTCAAGATGGAAAGCAGAAGGGAGACCAGGAGAATGTAGGAGAGGTCCCGGTTGTTGGCTTTGACAATGGGAGTTTCCATGAATTTAATGAAGATCCCCAAACCAAAGCCCGTGGTTAAAGAGAGGAACAAGGCAATGGCACTCAGGATGATCCCCAGATTTTCCTTATAAGAAAGGTAGCTTTTCATTTTAGGAATACAGCGAACTCGATTGGTGTTTGGATGTTGATCTTCTGGACATTTAGTACATTTGTCGGCATCTGAAAAAGAGCAAGAATGGGATCTCCCTTTAATCAAAAAGAATTCTTTGGGTAAAATTGATGGTGTGAATGATTGTATGTAGATGTCTAGAACAGCTTAGTAACATTTTTTTAATGTCATGATTTCATCAATGTACTTGTTGAGAGGGAACAGGAGGAGGGAGGAAGAAAGGATTTAGGGAAAGAAGGCAGTTCCCATAGTTTTCCCATTCCACTTCTGAACCTGTTGAAAACTGGATCCCAGCCTTTTGTTAGTGCTTTAAGGCACCAGTGAGATCCAGCCTACAATGAATGAAGTTCATGTGAATGATTGCCTAGCATAGCTTATGCCAGCTGAAGTAGATGAACCCTACTTTTGCCATGGAGAAAGACAGGTGGAGTTCCCCTTGAAGATGAGTTAGATAGGGAGTGAGGACATCAAAATGCATCCATCTCTTTTGTATAAGCAGAAAGACCATCTTAAGGTCAAGGAAGAAGTTTGTCTCAGTCCCAACTCATGGTTCCACTCCTCTCCTGATCATGGGCCAGAACTCAGATAATGAGTTTAAAAAAGAGCCTGGGCCCGCCCAGATGTAATGCTGTCCTATTTGGCCACGTTTTTGAGGCCGGGTGCCTGACTCC
The DNA here is from genome assembly GCA_030761175.1 of Masticophis lateralis. Lineage (NCBI taxonomy): Eukaryota > Metazoa > Chordata > Lepidosauria > Squamata > Colubridae > Masticophis > Masticophis lateralis. The sequence continues at coordinate 11,567,139 of JAUDYJ010000002.1, forward strand.
CTACAATATTTTGATGTTCGTAGAAAATCCCAAGATCTGTGGTCATCTCCAAAGTCTGCCCCTTTCTCTTGCTATCACTCACCTTCTAGGGTTGAGATGGATCCTTCTGCGCAAGGACGACAATTGTAGCAGCAGATGGGCTTCCCTTCCTGAGCCACCTTCATGAACCCAGGAGGGCAGCTTTCCACACATCTGGAAGGGGGCAGGGGCTGGGCAGAGAGAGGGAAAGAAATAACATCCACAACATGAATTATTGTATTTCCAAAAAGAAGCAAAATGTCAAAGTTTGGGGCGATCAAGTTCAAGGTTTAGCCTTGCTAAATTTGAAGCCTCCCCAAAACTTTGAACTCATTGAACTGATTTTGCTGCTTTGGTTTTGCCTATTTCTAAGTTTTCCCATTCTAAAAAAAAAAAAAAATTAAATTCCTAATGTAAATAATCATGGGGAAATTTGTCAGGGTAATGACAATTTAAAGCTGAGCAGCTGATGTAAGGCTATGGACCAGAATGATGCAATGAGGATGAGTCAGCATGTTATTGCTGCTGTCTGTATAAGGGAGGCCATGAGAGGGTGTCTCTCTCTCCCTCTCCCTCTCCTCATGTATTTGCATTGTAGTTCTCTGTGTAGAGTTGAAGAAGACTGAATGCTTGTCTTGTGTGCGCCTACCACTTGTATGTAAGTCTTGTATATAAACTACTGCTTGTAAGGCAAACCTCTGTGTACTGTATTTTGCTCCTGGGTTGTCTCAAAATAGCAGTCATGCTGCAAGCACTTTGACAAAATTGAATGAATTTTCTGTTTGGCAAAGTCAATTGTCCCATGACTTAAAGCTAGCTCCCCTGCAGAAGACTGATAAACATTTAACTGGTATAATTAAGGATATTTTTTCTCACAGATACCTGAACACCTAACCATAGAATCTCTTTCTTCTCTGGGTTAACTTGAATCTCTTTTCCTGCCCCAACTCTGCAATCCTCTTGGTAAGACTACCAGAATGATACAATAAAATCTTTTCCCCACCTTGTTCACCAGTTCCATCTTTGTAGTAGCATTCTTGTAGATGATGACATTGCAATCCAAGGATCCCTGTCTTTCTAGACTCCCAACTGTCACTTTGCTAACAGACCTATTGGAGAAAATCACTGTGTTTACAATATTCAGGTCTCCTACCAGCTCTCCACTCTCATCCAAATATACCCCATCGATGGAATTATTATAAAACTGAGAAGTCCGAAGGAAAGAATGAAGCTGGAATGGAAGAGAAAATGAACAGTGTTACACAGGACAGAGAAAACTCTAGGGAAAGACTCCGTAGAGTCTTGGGCTGCACTGAAGGATCTGTCCTCTGGAATCTATACATATATATAAGCAAAAACCACTCACACCATAATCACAAAATCTCCAGAACAGTTCTGTGAAGGCTACAAACTTGAAATTTGCCACATATATTTGTCTTGGCTTCTGGGTGCTCGCTAAGAAAGGATTTTTCAAAATGACCATCAGAACATTAGTATTTCCTATATTATTATAACACACTCTGATGCTAATTAGTTAGATGTTCTACTCCCCTTCCCAATTTAAAAATAACTCTGGAGAGAATGGGATAGCATAGGACAGGATTCTGTGGGGCAAGCCTGAGGGAGAGAAGGGGATAGAAAGCCTGGGGGAGAGACGGGGATAGAAAGCCTGAGGGAGAGAAGTGGCTAGAAAGCCCGAGAGAGATAAGGGGATAGGAGAGGAGACATTTCTGTGGGGCAAGGCTGAGGGAGAGAAAAGGATAGGATAGGCTTCTGTGGGGCAAGATTGAGGGAGAGAAAGGGATAGGATAGGCTTCTGTGGGGCAAGGCTGAGGGAGAGAAAAGGATAGATAGGCTTCTGTGGAGCAAGGCTGAGGGAGAGAATGGGGTAGGATACGGGAGCTTCTGTGGGGCAAGGCTGAGGGAGAGAAAGGGATAGAAGAGACCAATCGTAACTGCTAATTAATTTTCAAGCTTAACTGTCAATTTATCAAGCCCCATCACATCATTTCATAGTGAAGCATTGGTATCCAGCTAGTATACCATAAAGATTCCATTAGAAGTACCAAGAGTGACTTTGATAACAAAGGAGGTGCCCTTTATCACTTCCCATTCATAATTGTCACTTCAGAGGTTAGAAAATCAATGGGAAATGTAGCAAAAGTAAATATCCAGAATGAGTTTATTTATTTATTTATTATTGCGATTTATATGCCGCCATTCTCCCAAGGGACTCAAGGAGGCTTACAAAAATGACAATTTCCAATACAAATCACAATAAAATTAAAATCAACAGCCCAATTAAAAATAATTTAAAATCATGACAATGTACACCCATAACAGATCAGTTAAGTTGATGGAAGAGCCACCGAGCTCAGGACAGTCGGGGGCTTTCCTGAGCTTGGTGGGAAAACCATTCCAGAGGGTTGGGGCTCCCACAGAGAAAGCTCTCCTCCTGGGGGCCCTCAGTCGATATTGTTTGGCCAACAGCACCCTGAGGAGGCCCACTCTGTGAGAGCGCACAGGACGATGGGAGAGGGGCAGAAGGTGGTCCTGCAAGTACCCTGGGCCTAAGCCATGAAGGGCTTTATAGGTAAGCACCAGCACCCTGAAACGAATCCGGAATGCCACTGGCCTCCTATCCCTATCCCCCTGAGCCGCTGCAGCAAGATACCATGGTCGATGGTATCAAAAGCCAAGGTCAAGAAGGACCAGGATGGAGGAACAACCCCCATCCCTGGTCTGCCAGAGATCATTTACTAGAGCAACCAATGCCGTTTCCATGCTGTGACCACGCCTGAAACCAGATTGGTAAGGATTGAGGTAGTCTGTTTCCTCCAGGAATTGAGGGAATTGCTGCGCTACCACAGACTCAACAACCTTTGCTAAAAATGGAAGGTTGGAGACTGGACAATAGTTGTTAAGGACATCAGGATCCAGGCTAGGCTTCTTAAGGAGGGGTCACCTTTTTGAGTGCAACGGGAAAGACCCCTTCCCTTAATGAAGGGTTGGCAACATCTGGATCCAGTCTCCAGTCACCTCTGGCTGCAGAAACAAGCCAGGAGAGACAAGGGTCCAATAAACATGTGGAGGACTCCAGCCAACCAATAATCCTGTCCACGTCATCCAGCGAAACAGGCTCAAACTCAACCTAGCTGTTCCCATCAAGACTGCTCAGTGGACTCAGCTTAGTTTGATGCAATCCGGTAGCTCCCACTAATGAGGTCCAAAGTTAAAACCCTAAAGGAAATGGATGCTGTGCTCAAGCCCACTGAAGGAATTCTGCCAATGAAGCCAAAGGGAAAAGAAATTCCCCACACAAAAACAATGCTTTAAATAACTAATTTGAAGGTCAATGGGCAGATCACTAAGAGGAAAAAAAAATCTCTGCTCACCTTGAGGATAATTATGGGGGCGGGGGGGATTTGTCCTACTAGTACATTGTGTTTGTGAAACTCTGCATTGAGATGAAGATGGTGTCAGGCATGGAAGTCATTTCTGTCATTGTGCCTTCAGGCCTGCCACATTTCCTAGTGAGAGGAACTGGAAGGGGGGAGTGAATGGAGCATGGGTGATACTTAGTCATAATAACATTCCTTTCTCAGAAAGTCAAGGCCATCTCGCCCTGCACCTGGGAGGTTGGAACTGGAAGGCATCTCCAAGTGGGATGGTGTTTTGATTGAACCATGTGATGGACATGTGGGTGCTGGGCAGGGACTTGAACATTCCTTTGGGTGGGGAAACCTTGAAAGCTTTCAGATTCAGGTTTCCCAGATGTGCCAATAGGATATCTCTAATCAAATGTAATTTTGAGGAAACTTAGGCTTCAGAGTTTCTTTCGTTGAGGGTGTTACTTAGAACCCTGACATTAACCCAAATCTGACAGATGGATGACTTGGCATGGAGAAGAGACCACAGATCTTCATTGTGAAATATGTTTTTTTTTTTACCAGTTAAGGTCACCTCCTTGCAATTTTATGGAACATATATGGAATATTTTATGAACATTCATCACTCTTGATGATCCTAGACTTTTCCCAGTACAACCCTTTATCTTCTGACCAGGCCTCAGTACGCTTAGTTTCTTGGCCCAAAGTTGTTTCTCCATATGCTGATGAGACTGTTTGATGTTTCTGATGCTGCTGAGAGTTTTGAGTAGGGGGAGAGGAATCAAAGGGGTTCTTAGTCAAGGGATGAGACCAGACGTGAGATTTACATAATTTAACAACCGGTTCACCTAGTGCAGAACTGAAAATGTGCGTTCACCTTCTGGAGAGAGTGAGATATATTGGACGGGATAGCATCAGGGCGGGTGGACAGGCCCAGCCAGTGTCCGGAACTACCAGTTTGCCCAAACCAGTCCAAACCAGCAGCAGCCTACCTCTAGATGAGACCCATTCGGAGTCGAGGCTCACATGGAACAGAGGGCCTATCCAGGAGGTGAGTGGGTCAAAAGTGTTAGACTGCCTAATATTTGCAGCACACTTTTTTTAAACTGTAGATGGACACCTAACATCAAAAATGTCATCAAAGAAGTGCAACAAAGAATGTTCTTTCTGAGACAACTCAGGAAGCTCAAACTGCCCAAGGAGCTGCTGATCCAGTTTTACAGAGGAATTATTGATTCTGCCCCTCTAGAACTGTCTGGTTTGGCTCTGCAACACAGACTTCAGCGGAAAACTAGAACTGCAGAAAAAACAATAACTTCCAACCTGCCTTCCATTGAGGACCTGTATACTGCATGAGTGAAAAAGAGGGCTGTGAAAATATCCAGCTCGAATCCTGGATATAAACTGTTTCAACTCCAACCCTCAAAATGACACTATAGAGCATTGCACACCAGAACAACAAGACTCCAGAACAGTTTTTCCCAAACACCATCACTCTGCTAAACAAATAATTCCCTCAATACTATCAAACTAATCACTAAGTCTGCATTATTATTACTATTGATCTTCTCAGTGTTCCTATCACCCATCTCCTCCCACTTATGACTGTATGACTGTAACCTTGTTACTGGTAACCTTACGATTTATATTGACTGTTTCCTAATATGATTTGATTGCTTATTTGTGCCCTATAAATATCATTGTTATATGTTATGATTCTTGACCAACTCTTTTCTTTTATGTACCCTTAGAGCGTATGCACCAAGACAAGTTCCTTGTGTGTCCAATCGCACTTGGCCGATAATCTTCTATTCTATTCTATTCTATTCTATTCTATTCTATTCTATTCTATTCTATTCTATTCTATTCTATTCTATTCTATTCTATTCTATTCTATTCTATTCTATTCTATTCTATTCATTCCATTCCATTCCATTCCATTCTATTCTATCTATTCTATTCTATTCTATTCTATTCTAGATGGCACAGCAGTGCTCCTGCTTATGAAGAAAAAAGTCCAAGAAGAAAGAGGCTGGAGGCAACATATATATATTTACCAAGTAGCTATTAAAAAGGAGTATAAAAATGAATGGATATGTATGTAAAAAATTTTGTTAAAATTTTTCAATTAAAAAAAATGAAATAAATGAGCAGGATGAAACAAGTGCAAAAGGAAGAGAAATAGAAATTTGGGATTAATTTAATTTTTATATATATCAGAATAGTAACCCAATTTATAATGGTAAAATCCATTCTCAACTGCAATGAGTTATCCTGTGATAAGATGGGAGGCCAACTAATTAAAATACACACCAATAAACATAAAATGGGCAGCTGTGCAATAGAAAAGAAATACCTGCCATGCCTTCAGCCTTGGAGCTTTCATGTTGTTAACCCCTTTAAATGTCCTCCTGGGTCTGGATAAACACGCAGCATTAATGGCCTGTGCCACAGCCCAGATTGTGTTGTAAATGAAATAGCTATCGAGAACCAGGATCGGATCCATCTCCTCTTTTCTCAGAGTCTCCAGTTCTTCTCTCTCCCTGCACCTTCTCCAGACTTTCACCGAAAAGGCATCTTTGGTATAAGAACACAGGAAGGAGTAATTTACAAGATAAAACATGAAAAAATTAAATGGCAGGAAACCACCATACTTTGCCATTTGATTTCTCTTCATAAGAAAGAAAAAAATACTATGAATATATTGAGTGGGAAGGTAGGTGTCTTTCAAATAAATTGTGAAGTCCCAGCGTACGGTGGTGATCAAGACTTTTCCTTTAAGAGGTTCAGTAAGTGTTCCAAATATATCGTGCATAATGGAAACCCCTATATTAAATGTATTCATGTCAGCACCATACATGAAGACATTGGCCTTTCTCCAATTGAGGTATAAATTCCAGTCTACGGAGAATGTCATAGAAGACGGGGAAAAGGTTTGTGATAGAATTGGACAAATGCCATTCTTTATCAGCATGGAAGCCAATATCCTCATGAACCTTTGTCCATTCTCAGTGTCTGGAGCAAGGAGACCCACCAAGTTCCACCTGAAATGGAGGACCAGCTTCACCATTCCTGGGTACAGAAGTTCCTCAGGTGGGAGCATTGGGTAGAAGAAAGGAAGCTGAGTTTTATCACTCGGAATCTGGGAAACAAAACTGTGACTGATCTGAAAAAGAAAGAAAGGAAACTTTATAAACCTATAAAACCAAAAATTTAGCCCTAATGGAGGAATTGTCCACTTTTGTAGGGAGTCTCTGGCCATTTCATTTCTCTTCTCACTTCAGTGTAGCATTTTGTTCTTGCCAATGGCCAGTAGACATGCACAATCTGCATTAAGAGTTCCCCACAGGGGATTCTTTTCTGCTCAGATTCTTTTCTCCCATTCGATGGAACCTTCATCCTTACTTTTTACAATTCCCATACTAGAACTTTACTCTTCATTCATAACAGAAGACGTAAAGGGAGCCTGAAAGTTGCACGACTAAAAATTAATCTTCTCAGGCAAAGACACACCTGAGGGATTTTGTGGTTGGCTAATATGGTTGACATCTGGATGGAGATGTCAGTATCAGCCTCTTCAAGAACAGCCACTGTGTTTCTTTGCCTTCCACAGCTGTAGTTGGGAACATTGACCTCCCCCTCCGAAAGCAGGTCCAGCAAAGCCTCCGAGGTCATTTGTGCACTAAAATAATTTTCATAGATGTTGTAACCCAGAGTGACATTGAATGAAATATTGGGGTTCTTGTTGATCTCCCAGATGGCAAAAAGGAAGGATAGCAATTTCCACTCCTCTGTCCCTGATATCCTGAAAATATGAATATATTGGAACATAATCAGTGGAAAGAACATTTAATTAACCCCTTTGAACAATAATATTTTTAATCCACCCAAGACTGAGAGGTTTGGAGCATTTAACTGTGTATCTGGTGGAATTTTTTTTTCAAAGCTCCAAAAATGTCTCATCTATTTAATTATAACTCTAGAGTATTTCAATTTTATTGTCAGATACCAAATGCATCATGTCTGAAATAATCTAATAATATTAACTTTGTCTAATTCTTTTTTTTTAAGATTTATATTTATTAAAAATGTGACATAAATTAAAAAATTAGTCAAAGAAAGGAAAGAAGGGAAGAGAGGAAGAAGAAAAAGTAGAAGAAATTAACAATAGAAAGTTACAGATACAGGTTAACAGAGTTGGAAGGAATTTTGTAGGTCATCTAGTCCAACCATCCACCCAAGCATACCCTACACCAATTTTGACCCATGGCAGTCTAGTCTCTTCTTGAAAAAGCTTCCAGTGACGAAGCTCCCACAACTTCTGGGGGCAAGTTGTTCCACTGGTTGATTGTTTTCACTGTCAGAAAATTTCTCCTTATTTCCAGGTTGACTCTCTCCTTGTTCAGTTTCCATCCATTATTCCTTGTCTGGCCTTCAGGTGCCTTGGAAAATTGCTTGACACCACCCCCCCCTGTGGCAGCCCCTCAAATATTGGAACATTGCTATCACGTCTCCCCTGGATGTTCTCTTCACTAGACTAGACATGCTCAGTTAGCCTTCAGTCCCCTAATCAATTTGGTTGCTCTTCCCCGAAACTCAAGTTCAGAAATGTATGATTGACTTCCAACATTAAATATCAATAAGTCCATATCATGACTCAACTTTCAGACAGCTCTATCTGGATGTCTGAGGCTTTTCATCAATTCCTAACCTTCTTTTCAACAGATAATTTGTCATTTCTGCAAATTCAGACATTTCCACAATCCAGTCCTCCCCTGTGGGAGTTTCATTATTCTTCCATCATTGTGCATATAATAATCTTCCTCAATTTACCATATACAAAATCCCTCTACTATCATTCTTTTTTAATTTGTGTGCAGAACTCCCAATCAATGGATTTTTTTTTTTTTTTAATTTGATTTATATGCCGCCCTTCTCCGGAGACTCAGGGCGGCTTACAATGCATTAAGCAATAGCCTTCATACTTTTGTATATTTATACAAAGTCAGCTTATTGCCCCCACAAACTGGGTCCTCATTTCTGGTTTCTTCAAATTTTTAGGTCACATTTCAAATATTTAATATTTGGATAGTGACCTATTCTTCCATATGAAATATAAAATCATTAAAGTACACATACACACAAACAAAATGAGCAACCATGATTGTTAACATCATGTGGAGTCTTATTTATTACTAAATTTCTGGAGAAGTTTACATTGTCCATATTTCTACAATGGAGACTTTATTTAAGTTGTCGTCCAGCCAGAATGCCTGGCATTCACTCAAATGGGATACACACATGTATGGAAAGCCAATTCTGATCTTGGATTCATTTACTTAATTAGTGATTAAATGGGGTGAGGTCCTTAAGGGGGCGTGCAGAAGTGCACCAGAGGACCTACCATCCCTGTCCTATGATCCCCATTCATTTGAATCCATTTCATGCATTCATAATCATGTTTATACTTTTATATGTTATCTTACACATGCTTGACAACATTAAATAAATAAATAAAATAAAAATAAAAAATAAATAAACATTTTAAATCAGGCTCAACAGCCGCAGGGTGGAAATGAATCCTCAAGGATGAAATAAGAAGAGAGAGAGAAAAAAACTTGCAGATCAGACCTTTCATTGTAAGAGATGAGATTGGAAGTTGTTAGAAATCAGGGTGGAATGGTGTGGCTCCCTTGCTGTGCAGGAACTTTGACTTACCGATCAAATCGAGTCAAAGGAGATTTGTTAAAACGTAGTGATTTAAAATTAGCCTTTGTTGCTGATACGATGCCCCCAATGTGAAACTCTCCTGGTCTGTAATAGTTCTGTGGGTGCACCTCATTCTTCTTCAAAGTCAGAAGGCATTTGGCTTTGAGACTCCCCAAGACTGCCTGGGGTAGCAGAAGCAGCAGAAGTACCAACATGACTTTTGTTCCTGATAGAGTCTCCAGACAGGGGTCTGCTTTAGAGAAAGCAAACCCCTCTTCCAAGACAGAAGCTTCAGAAGATTCCTAATCCAGACAGAGTCCAGCCAAGGCTACATGTCTGAAGGAGAAGGAAGCAAACACAACCGTTGCCTATATATATATATATAAAAACACCTGTTCAGTTTGTTTCTTTCTCCATTTTTGCCCCCAATATTTTCCAGTGCAAAGACATTTGCCAACAAGGTTCTGACGTGATGTGAAGGTGAAAGCTTATTATTACTGTTTGTGTGATACCTGAAAGCTACCCAATATGTCTTTAGAGATTTAGCATCAAAACAACAACTAAATCACTATGATTTGGATAATGGCTGTAAGGATCATCTCTCTAAACTCTGAGTGAGTTGTAGAAAGAAATATCCTTCTGGGTTCAGCTCCAAGTGAGGAAAAAGACACTGGAAAAATGGAGATTGCTTGGAAAGAGGGTTTAATGGTGGACAGGATCACATGGTTGAGTTCCTGAATAGAAAAGAGGGCGAGGTTCAGCGAGTCCCTGGGTTTTATGCCATCTCTGGTTTTGAAGTTCCTGGGGCCCAGAAAGAGTATCCTTTGATTTTCAGACTCCCAGGGGGTGGGGGTCTTACCTAGCCTCGCTGGCTGGTGTAATCTTCCCAGGTGCCAGGTGTTGAGTTTCTGTCCTAGATCCCATTGGTCCCATTGTGTTAGACAGAGTTACATAGCTTTGGTGTATTGTAAGAAATTTTCACAGGAACTTTAGAAGGGTGGAAAGGAGGGCTTGTCTAACCTGCCACTCAGAGGAACTACTCTGTCAGAGATGGACAGGTGGTCCAGGATGATCAGAGGGACAGAGGCCAAGGGAGTCATCCTCTAAAATTGCAGAGTTAATCTCTTCTTGATGAGATTGGGTAGAAACCTTCACGGAGAAGCTTCCTGAATTCCGAGCTGCAAAAGGGCCAAATGGCATGCCTCATTAGATATCAGCAAATCCAGATAAAGGGACTTTCTACTTCTTCCAGCAAGAATTCTACTTTGGCTATTTCCTGGAAGAAACCAGCCCATCTAATTCATATTTTTTGGAATATAAGATACACCTCCCCTGAAAATTTGGGTGTGTCTTATACTTCTAGCTTTTTTGAAGCTTTTTTTCAGCCCTAACGAGGCACTGAGCGATCTTCCCAGTTTTCTGCTCCCTCTACTCTCCACTGTGCTTTAATGAGGTGCTAGGGAGTAAAGGGATCTCCATGCTTTTCTCCGATTCTCAGCTTTTCCTTAGAAGCTTTTTTTCAGCCCTAACTAGACGCTAGCCAAGTGAAGCAATCTCCCCCCATGCTTTTCCTGCTTTTCTCATTGCTGCTTCCTCTCAGCTGTGTCTTAGAAGTTGTTTTTTTTTTTATTATCCTCAAGCAGGAGATAAAAAACCAGCAAACTAATGTGCTGAAGCTGACCAGAGTAAGGATTGTAGCCGGATGAATACTTGGTAGGCCCGGGTTCAGCAAACTGGCTTTGTGCCTAATGCAGGATTGGAACGCATGGTTTTCTAGTGCCTCAACCAGTACACCATATTGGCTCAGATGATATCTATATAACCCATGTAACCAGCCACTTCACCAAGGGCTGCATTCACACTTCAATATTTAATCATGGTTTGCTTTCTGAGGTTGAACTGTTGGCTGATGAGTTAGTGAATTATGGGAACTGAGAAGTACTTTGATTCAATGGGGACAAGTTGAACCATAGTGTATAACTGAAATAAGCTGGGATGCTTTTCTTCCTGCAAGGAACATACTGTGTTTGCATTCATAGTGGCCACATGCACATGCATGGGGGTGCACGCAGGGGGTCACATGTGCATGCACAGGAGGCACATGGGGGGTCCCGTGTGCATACACATGGGGAGGGCTTGTGGGGTGAGGGTTGCTCACACATTGCATTATGTCTATCGGCACGTGACAACAAAAAGGTTAGCTATCACTGATCTCAGCCAATTAATCATTGAAGCACAGGATTGTTTCTGTTAAAAAACATCAGATAGTGGACCGGTAGATGCCCTCAGCTTACAGTCGGTCATGATGAGATCTACAGTTTGATGTGGGACCCTGCAATCACACTGAGGGGAGGATATGATACCCCATTTACACAAAGAGTCCAAGCAGACGCCATGCGAGGTACAAATCCTATTCAGGATTATCCATTGTTGACGTGGTAGTTCAAAGCCTGGTACCTTTTTTGTGGAGTCATTTATATGTCTTCCTATAACTGGGCATTCAGTGACCCACTTGGTTTTCCATTGGGAATTGAGGGGACAGTTATTGGGTGGATGTTGGGCAAGTGGCAGTAGGAAGGGGCTTGTTGGATTTGAGTCTTCCTCCTGATAAATGAGGAATTTCAGAATTCACCTGTAAGAGTGAGTTGCTCATATAAGATTCTGACAAGTTCTGGAGAGCGGAAATTTTGAATAATTCATAGAACTGGCAAATACAGCCTCTGGCTGGCTCCAGAGCAGGGTGGGAATGGAGATTTTGCATTATTATTATGGCAATGGTTAAGTCATTCAGTGGCACAGTATCCTATTGCGGAATAAAAGAAAATCCCAAAGAGGCAAGATGGTCTTAGGAAAGATCATTCCACTTTTCTTTGGGATTTCGTGTGAGTCTTGTCTCTTCTCTTTAGCTATTTTATTCAATATTAGCTGATAACCTGGTGTTGCCAAGGTATTTATATATCCCAATCCTTTCAGGCTTTTAAAAGTACATGTACAGTATACACATTATAAAGCAAAATCATACACAAAATCTCTATAAGTCTTTGGGCCCAACCTTTTGTCCATCTGGCTGCCCACGCCCACTGGTAACCACCATACGGCGCCCGGTGGCATTGGGGTTGCACATGACCGGCCGCCATGGTAACTGCCTGGGCTGACACCCATCTAGTGGCTATGGTCCTCCTCGCCATCTGGAATGGCCCAGCGGGTGGCGCGTGGCCACTGCGGAATGCCGCCGGGACCAATCAGCCACTATATTCACCCTGAGGGTTGTTAGGAGTGTCTTACTCCCACAGTATTTTTTTTTCAGAGAGTAAGTCATCCGTGTACCAAGTTTGGTTGAAATTGCTCGAGGAGTTCCAGAGTCATGCTGGAACATACACACACAGACAGAGCCATTGATAGATAGATAGATGATAGATAGATAGATAGATAGATAGATAGATAGATAGATAGATAGATAGATATTTAATAATTAAATCTATTATTTTACTGTTCTATAATATTATTCTTTTGGATTCTAATTTCTTTTGGATTCTGATTTGATTAGTCTTACAAATAACCCTAATTGTCAAACAGATTAAAAGGAAGAATGGAAACCCAATAATCAATGCAATGAAGAATTTAGAAAGGCACCTAAGAAACAATTTTTCTCTCACTTCCCTACTTTTATCATGAGATGTTCCTTAGTGTTTAGATCTGGCCTCAGGATGATAATATAGCACTTAGGGAAGAAGATGCAGCCCAGCAGTCCAGCACTGGAGGCCAAGATGGAGAAAACTTGCACAGCCACTATGGATTTCCCTTTGGTGCTCAGATAGGTGGGCACAAAGGAGACCCAGACGCTGCAGAAGACCAGCATGCTGAAGGTGATCAGTTTGGCTTCATTGAAGGCACTAGGCAGTTTCCTGGCCAGAAAAGCCACTGTTAAACAGATCGTAGCTAGGAAACCCATGTAGCCAAGGACAACATAAAACATGGCGACAGATCCTTCATTGCATTGAAGAATGATCTCTCCAGGCTGGGAGTGGAAGTCAGAGTAAGGAAATGGGGGAGAAACTCCTAGCCACATGACACAGATAAACATTTGGACACCAGAACAAGAAAGGATGATGCAATTGGCTAGACTCTTCCCCAACCATCTCTTCACTCGGTTTCCTGGTTTTGTGACCAGGAAGGCCAGCACCACCATGACTGATTTGGCCAACACAGAAGACAAGGCTACTGAGAAGACAATGCTGAACACTGTTTGTCGGAGAAGGCAGGTGACTTTGCTTGGTTGTCCAATGAAGAAAAAGGAGGACAAGAAGCAAAGCAGGAGGGAGACCAGGAGGATGTAGGAGAGGTCCCGGTTGTTGGCTTTGACAATGGAAGTTTCATGGTATTGAAGGAATATTATTAAAACAAAGCCTGTGGTTAGGAACAAGAGTAGGGCAAAGGAAACCAGGATGATGCCCAGGTGTTCATCATAGCTCAGGAAGGTTACTCTTTTGGGGATACACTGGACTTGGTTCTTGGTTGGATATTGATCATCCGGGCACTTGGTGCATTTTTCAGTATCTGTGGAAACAAAGCAGTGGTGGGTTGCTCCTGGTTCGCACTGGTTCTCAAGAACCATTAGTAAAAATTTGTAGTAGTTCGGAGAACTGGTAATAACACTGGCTGGCCACGCCCCCAAACTGACCCAGTCACCACTTGCTCACTCCAGCCACCTCATCAGAGGCTTTTTTTTTTACTTTTAAAAGCATTTTTTCTACAACCTCTTCAGCCGAAAAAATGCTTTTAGTTTAAAAGTTAAAAAAAAAAGCCTCTGATGATCACACAGCTCAGCTGGGATCGCCAGAGGCTCCTAAAAGCATTCTTTTCTGCAACCTCTTCAGCCAAAGAGGTTGTAGGGGGGAAAAAAAGCCTTTAAAAGACTCTGGCGATCCCAGCTGAGTTGACTGACCGTCAGAGGCTCCTAAAAGCATATTTTTCTGCAACCTCTTCAGCCGAAGAAGTTGTAGGAAAAATATGCCTTTAAAAGCCTATGGCGATCCCAGCTGAGTTGCTTGATCGTTAGAGGCTTCTAAAACCATTTTTTTCTGCAAGCTCTTAAGGTTGTAGAAAAAATGGTTTTGAAAGTAAAAAAAAAAAAAAAGTTGGCCATGCCCACCCAGTCACATTACCCCCCCATCAAGCCACGCCCACAAAATAAGCCACGCCCACAGAACCAGTAGTAAAAAATTTTAGAACCCACCCCTGAAACAAAATAATATTTATTACATCTTACTGGGTTAGGTTGAAATCACATCCTTCCCTCTACGTATGCATAACCTCCAGGTATTTTGCCAGGTCCACTTAAGGGCTTAGTGCTCAGCCTGGGAGGGTTACCAATAATACCACACAATGTGGTGGCCCATGCCCCTTGCAGTTTCATATAAATTTTAAAGAGAAAAGGAGAGAAACCCCAATAACACCAACTGAAACCTTCTGAAAGAGGAGAAACATTGCCTCTCACTCGCACAAGTCGATTCAGAAGGATACCATAGGTGATAGTAGCAGGGGCCACTGAGAAATCTAGAAGGGCCAGGAAAGTTACACCAGACCCATCCAGAGGTCATCTGCAAGAGAAACCTGTTCTTTCTCAGTACTGTACTTCAACCAGTTTACATCCCTTCTCTCATACTAATTCTCTCTTGACGGATTTTATTATGAATAATCCTGCTAGTTTTCTCTTATTTCTCGATCTCATTGACTCTCCTTCCATGGTCCTCCAAATTACTGTAGATTTTTATATCATCTTACTAAAGATTGACTGATTGATTGATGTATCTTTTGGCCTGTAAGGTAAAGTTGGTTTGGGTGAGCTACAGCCATTCACCTGAAACCATTGCTGAAATGTCAAAGAATTCAGCAGTCCTAAGAAAGGTAAACATGGAAGTACAGTATTAAATTGAAAAGTAGAAGACATGAAGAGAAGATGAAAATTTGGTTACTGAGATAGAAAATCTACTTGATATAATTGTTGTGTATTTTTTTGGATTATTAAGATAGAAAACTATTAGATATGATTGTTATATATTTTATTAGTATATACTAAGGGGGTCTGATTTACGTAAATAATTATGTTATATATTACATTTAGCGGGATTGATAGAAATGTTAATATTTTGTAGTGGGGTTTAAAGATTAAAAGCGTATTATTGATGGATAATTGACTATTTGAGGTAATATTGGTAATTGAGGTAAATATTTTTATTATTATTAGGTTTTTTTATTATACTACTAAATGTTTCACTGTATCTTTTTTAGTTTAATATAAGTAAGGGTTTTTGTTTTTTTTAAATTTGTAGCAGAAGTCAAGAGGGGGAGGGGGATTGGGGGTGTTTCAAAATACTTGATAAGTTTTAGGTTAGCAAATAAGCCAAGGGAAGGAAGGGAGGGGAGGGAAGGGGGGTGGCTGGGAGGGGGGAAAATGGGGGGGGGGAAATGGAAAAATTGTATTGTAAAACTTTTTCAATAAAAAAAAAAGAAGAAGAAGAGTAGAAGACAGATTTTATCTGGTAGAAGTAACTTTGCCCAATCCACCAAGTCCTACTATCTCTTCCAAGCTCATCCTTCCAGATCCTTCCTTATTTCTCCCATTATGTAAGAAATTGGTCATGTTGAAAATAAAGAACCAGAACAAAATAGTCATGCTTAGATTTAAATGCACATTGATCAAAATGCAATGAACAAATCCAGTACTTTTTCTGTGGTGTTACCCACCTTCCTGAGTGGAGATGGTCCCCTCCAGGCAAGGGACACAATTATAGCAGCAAACTGGCTCTCCTTCTCGAGCCCTCTTCACAAATCCAGGACGACAACTTTCCACACATTTGGACTCAGGCAGAGACTAAGCATAAGAACAAGGAATACCAAAGAACATGTTTTAGGATTCATCATACTTGGAAAACTGAGGTAGACATGAACATTGCAGACTCTGAACTTCACTTAGGAAGAAATAAAACCTTTAATTATAATCAATCAGAATAGAGCTGGAAGAGACTCTAATTGTAATTCTTAAATAATAAGGATCTTGTCTTGATACATAGCTGGGCCTTAGAAATATCCCTTTCCAACACAACGCTCATATGGATGTCCCACATACTGCAGCAAAAGATGCCTGATCCTTTTTTGAAGGACACTTGCTCATTATCTCAACTCCATCTCAATCAGAATAGAGCTGGAAGGGACCTTTGAGGTCTTCTAATCCAACCCCCCTGCTCAAGCAGGAAACCCTATACCAATTTCAGACAAGTGACTGTCTCCGGTCTCTTCTTAGGCTAAAATATATGAAGAACGGTTGTAAGATTTGGGTTGGCTAGTCTAGAGAAAAGAAGACTAGGGCTGATAGCACTGATGATAGCACTATTCCAGTATTTGAGAGGCTGCCACAAAGAGGAGGGGGTCAACTTATTTTCCAAAGCACCAGAGGGTAGGACAAGAAACAATGGATGGAAACTAATCAAGGAGAGAAGCACCCTGGAATTGAAGAGAAACTTCCTTACAGAGAGGAAAATTAACCAATGGAATAGCTTGCCTCCAGAAGTTGTGGATGCTTCATCACTGGAGGTTTTTAAGAAAAGACTGGACAGTCACTTGTCTGAAATGGTATAGGGTCTCCTACTTGAGCAAGAGTTTGGACTAGTAGACCTCCAAGGTCCCTTCCAGATCAATTCTGGTTGAGATTAAATTTATTTCCCACAGGGACAGGACCTCCATTCAGTCTTGACTGAAATTTGAAATTTATCAGATTCATTCCAAACATGAACTTCGACAGAGAATTGCTTATTGTTTTGCTATTTGAGAAGAAGGAATGAGTAAACACAATCCCCATTGCTTGAAGGCCTCTCAGTTTTATAGAGATACTTAATTATAGAGGAAACACAAAAGAGTCATGATATGTGCTCAAAAAAAAAAAAAAATCATCCAGCATTCATGTTGACATGGCTGAATGAGCTTGAAACCACATTCCATATTTTAGCAGCTGAAGGACACCATGGTCAATAGTACTAAAGCAATCACAGAAAATTGTAAGAATTCTACTCCCCACATTGAATTCTCAGTAAAGAACATTTCAGACTTAGCTCACTTGAAATGGGACCTAAGACTTTGGAAAACACAAAACACTGCAATATTTCACCCACATTGTTCAGCAAATTTAGCCATGACACAACATCTTGGTTGATAACAAGTCTTTGTCTTTCAAAACTCCCCAGTAGTTTTTTGATGGTATTCTTCCAGGGGACAACCACAAAGCTTAAGACGTTCAGATCTGCTGCTACATCTCCATTTTGGTCCAAGTACAGTTTCATTTTGGAAATATTGCAAAACTCATTCTTCTCCAGAAAGGGATGGAACTAGAATTAAGACATCCGGTTATTTTAAAAGCAGAAAACTTGATTTCTTTTTCCACATGGTCTTTTCATATTTAAACCTTCCTTCTACATTTTTTTAAAAAAAATTATCAGATATTCTTAGTTGGGAGAAGAAATGTTATCAATATCCGCAAAAGTAGAAAAACAAAGGTTCAGCAATATTTGTCAATCGTATATTGACAAAATACATATTGTCAAAATATAATTGACAACCTCCATCTTGCATTGTGGGCCTTTCTTAACACTGGTAGGTTGAGATCAGAGGTGGGCTGCTGGGAGTTTGCAGGGATTCAGGAGAACCTCTAGCTACAATTCTGTACAGTTCGGAGAACTCCCAAATCCCACTCCTGGCTGGCCACTCCAACCCCACTCCTCCCCTCCCACCCCTCCCCTCCCCTCCCAGGAGTCCCCATGTAGCCCATTTTGGATGTAGGTAAGTGCAAGGAATGCACAGAGGCTTGGGGAAGGCAAAAAATGGGCCTACCAGAAGTTCAGACCCGTTTCTGGCCTCCAGAGGTTCTCCGGAGCCTGGGGAGGCCATTTTCACCTTCCCGGAGGCTCGAGGAAAACCTCCAGAGCCCAGGGAGGGCAAAAACAGGAGCCTGGTGGAACAGTGCACAGGTATCCAGCTAGTATAAATAGCACTTAGCTGCCAGCTGCAATTACTGCAAGTTCGAATCTCACCAGGCTCAAGTTTGACTCAGCCTTCTATCCTTCCGAGGTAGGTAAAATGAGGACCCAGATTGTGGGGGCATTAAGCTGACTTTGTATAAAAAAGAACACTGTTTGGGGGGGAGGGCAAAAGCCCTACTAAGCAGGTATATACAAAAGTATGAAGGCTATTGCTTAACGCATTGTAAGCTGCCCTGAGTCTCTGGAGAAAGGCGGCATATAAATTGAACCAATAAATAAATAAATAAAAACACCCCCCTGCCATGGTGCAGGAGGCTGACTAGTCTACTCCCATCATGGCCACGCCCACCCAGCAACTGGGTAGAGAACCCCTTACTAAAACTTTTGAAGACCAACCCTGGTTGAGATGGTTCTTTTCCTTGTACTTTCGAATCCTTCTCAAAAGGAGTAATATTGAATGGATCCTTATCAAAACTCCTTACCTGCCACGGCTGCAGCCTTGGGCCTGCCAACCAATATTTGCTGTCCTTCCTCCTCCTCCTGGATCTGGAGGAATATACGGCCTTCAAGACATGGACCAGAGTCTTAATGACAGTGTAAAGATCATGGTCATTTGAGATCCATTTACTATTCTTTGTCTTTCGGGTCTCCAGGGACATTTTTTGGGTGCATCTTCTCCTGCCTTTCACAGAAAAGACATGCTTTGAAAAAGAACAATGAAAAGACTGACTTGCAAATTGGTGGTGTACAAAGATGTCAGGTTCAAAGTCATCCTTTTGAGGATTTTTTTTACCCTGAAAAGCAAAGGTCCAAATACTATGCACATATTTGAAAAGAGAATAGTATTGAATTTCTGAATGCCAAAAGAGCGTCATGATCCAAACTTTCCTTGGAACAGGTGCTGGCAAACTATCAAGTGGTGAATGAAAATAAAGAAGTCTATCCAAAAAGGAAGGATGCTCTATGAAGTGAACAAAGACATTGACTTGTCTCCACTTAGAGAGGGCATCCTTGATGGATGCTGTATGTCCAGTTGTTGAGAATTGTTGTGATATAACAACACAAATTCCATTCCTGACAAGTACAGGAGTCAAAGTCCTCATGAAATTCTCTCCATTTTCTGTATCTGCAGCAAAGAGACCAATCATGGTCCATCTGAAATGGAGGAGCAGTGGAACAATTGCTGGGTACTGGATCCCTTGTTTGGGGCGCATCCGGTGGAAATAAGGGAATTGACTTTTATCACTCAGAGCCTCAGAAACAAAACCATAACTAATCTGAAAAAAACAACAAAGGCTGTATTATATATGAGATCAGATCAAATCCAAAATATTGGGTTTTTTAAAAAATAAATCCAAATACTGTAGGTTCTCATGAACATATTACAATTATTTATTTCTAATTAGATATTGGGCAATATCAAAATCTATCTATATAAAAATGGCTGTGTGTGAGTGTGTGTATGTTCCAGCATAATTCTGGAATGCCTCAAGCAATTTCAACCAAACTTGGTACACAGATGACTTACTCTTTGGAAAAAAATACTGTGGGGGTAAGACACCCCTAACACCTCTCAGTGTGTTTATGTCTCTGTGTGTTTGTTCCAGCATTACTCTGGAATGCCTGGGCCACTGAAATGAAAAGGAATGAATTATATCTATAGTGTTAAATCACAGTATTTTTGACAGTGATAGTGTGCATTTTGGATTCAACTTCTGTTAAGATACATTCTGTTGTGCCTTAAAATGGTGTCTACTGTACAGCACAGTCTAGTTGCCATGGTAACAGCTTCACAGTACTCCAAAAGGGGGCTCCCTCTGGTAAGGGGGATTGTATACAGTACTTCTACTTTTAAAACCGTGTAAATAAAATTACTTTGATTTGACACTATAGATATAATTCATTCCTTTTCCTGTCTAATACAGGATTGGGATAAATAAATACCCAGGCAACACTGAGTTATCAGCTAGTTCAGAATATAAAACATAGAACATTAACAAGAATATGCATAAAATAGAATTAAAGAAAAAAAAACAAATGAAAAAGGAATATAAACAAAGAATGCTAATAATATTTCTGTATCATTCTTACAATTTACCAGAATCATACCTATATGTATATCTCAGCTGAACTGTTTTGTTGAAATAAGGGACTATATTGTATACTAGCTGGATACCTGTGCTCTGCTATGAAACTATGTAATTGGGCTTCATAAATCGACCCTTCAGCAAGAAAATTAATGAGTAGTTATGATCGGCCTCTCCTCTCCCCTTCTCTCCCTCAGGCTTGCCCCACAGAAGTCTCTCCTCTCCCCCTTCTCTCCCTCAGCCTTGTCCCACAGAGGTCTCTCATATCTTATTCCCTTTCTCTTCCTTTCAGGTGGGGAGTAGAATGTCTAAACTCCCAGCCTGCAGGCTGGATGAGTCATGCCACATCCAAGTGGCAGTTGGAACACAGTTCTTTTCAGGTGGGGTGGGGGAGAAGAACGTCTAACTCCGTAGCATCACAGCATGTTAATAATAATATAAGAAATACTAATGATCTGATGGTCATTTTGAAAAAAAAATGCTTTCTTAGTGAGCACCCAGAAGCCAAGTGGAACATATATGCCAAATGTCAAGTTTGTAGGCTTTATGGTTCTGGAGATTTCACAATGATGCATGAGTGGTATTTTGCTTTTATATATACAGATTTTTTAAAAAATTCTGATTGCACAGGATATATGTTCTTTTATTATATAGATCTCAATACGTTGTATATCTAATCTGCAGTCCAAGATACTGATCTTTCTATTTCTTATACAGCTAACATTCAAATAATAAATCTGTTACACTTGTTACAATTGACATTCAACTAATAGATGTATTACGTCTTCTGTCTTTTGAGGTTCACAAGTTCAACTCTATTCATTATGAGAGGCTTCATTAAATCTGCCATAATTAACCATCGTATCTAGCTGCTCAAATCTTGCTCGAGTAAACACGACCCAAAGTTATTTAGGCATTTTTGGTTTAAAATATGTGACAGTTTGAAAGGTATGTTTGTAGCACTCATCCATTTAAGTGTGCCAACCATACTGAAGATGGCAATATCTTTCTCTGCTTTGATATTGCAGATTCTTTCTGCAGAAATCTTTTTAGCTTCTTCTCCAATTGTACAGGAGACCGGGAGACCACAGCTCCTGATATAATAATGTCATTTGTACAATTCAAAAAATCTTTAATTGAAATTTAGTTTGCTCAAATAGACATTATTTGGAGAGTTTGTCAGTTTAAATAGTTTTAATTTTATACCAGCAATGATATGCCACAATTTTAAAAAAAGAACAAATTGTATAAATTCCCAAATCATGTCTGAGAGCAAAAGCATAACTCCTTTTATCCACTCCCAAAGTATTTCTGAGATGCTGTAATTGGGTTTGTTTTACTAGTATACATTGTATACCTTAAGTCCCAAATATCAGTTCAATATAAGAGCTTGGGGGTAATTTTAACATTAAATACATTAATATACAGAGCTCTGGAAGTTAAATAAGTGTGATTTTTTTTAAAAAAATAGCAGTAAATTCATTAATGTCCTTTCTTTAAATGAGCTACTTTGATCAGGAAGCCAAGATCCAGTTTAAGACAAAACTACCCTGGTAAGGAAAGGTGTTAACCTGCTTTTCTGCTTCATCACAATCATTTAGACCAGAACTCTTGATTTTAATTTACTAATGTAGACAATTATTATGAGGATAAGAACCAAGTCTTCTTAACAGGCTATACAACCCAAGCTGCAAGTAGGATAATTATATATAAACCTGTGAGACTTTGTAGGGGCCTCCTAATGTTGACATCTGGGTGGAGATGTCCCTTTTTGCTGCATCAAGAAGAGCCAAAAGGTTGTCTTTCCTTCCACAGCTATAGTTGGGAACATTGGCTTCTCCAGTAGACAGCATGTCGAGCAAAGCATCTGAAGTGTCAAGTGTGTTAAAATATTTGTCATGAATATTGTAGCCCAATGTGAGATTGTGGAGAAGTTGGAGATTCCTGTTGACCACTTCAAAGTTGAAAATGAAGCCTGGAATTTTTGATGCATCGTAAGATAAAGTACTGTAAAAAAAATGGGTTCATGTCATTATCATCACCAACAATAAAAACATCAAAATAGTTTTTTTCTCTTCAATATAATCTGTTCTGTCTCCATAAGCCTACTGAGTCAATACTGTTCCAAAATCATGCACTAAAGATAGTCACCCATCATCATTTAGTATTTATGAGTGTCAAGAAGATGGGATGGAGATAGACCTCCACCAGTGTTAAGAATCTCAAATAAACCATTAATTACAGAAGTACTAAGTAACCAGGATTCAACATCATTCAACCACTAAAATAGAACCATCACCAAAAGAAAGGGCTGTTTTATAAGTGACACAGAAAAGCAACTCTAAATACAAGTCATTCTGTATTGTTTTAAAGATCAGGAATTGATTACCAATGTGCAGTTTAAAATATATGAAAACGGGATATGCCAGACTATTTACAGCCATTTCAATCACATCTTTAAATAAAAGTCAATATTCAACTGATCGATTTTGGATTGGATGGGGAGAGGAAAATGATCTCAACTTCTTTCAGGCATTTTCTGCTCCATCTTTGGATTTGAATCTCTTCCACATAATAAGGCATGGAATTAAACCAATTCAAGAAATTAGATCAGTTCTGTAACATATGAGTAAGTGAAATAAGAAAAGAAGACAGAATTGCAAACAGAGGAAATGCAGCTACATCATAAAGAATAACTTACGATTGAGACTGATGATATGGAGGCATGTTGAAAGACAACATGATATCCGATAATTTTGTTGCAGTGACAACTATACTAATGAGATGGTCTCCTGGCCTGTAGTAGCTCCACGTTTTTTTTTCACCTTGGTTCTTGAAATACAGGAGGCACTTCATTCTGAGCTTCCCAGCAACCAGATGGGGCACCAGCAGCACCAGCAGAAACAGGAGGTCCATTATTCACGGGCCAAATTTATTAATCCTGTTATAAATAAAAACAAAAAGAACTAGAAGCACTCTCACAAGATAGAAATGCAGTAGCTTTCTTAATTCAAAAAGAGAGAAACCAAGATTCATCTGTAAAGAAGAAAGTATATTGAAGAGCTTGTCTCAGAACTTGTGTCCAAAAAGGCATTTATCCTTTTCTGATAAAAGATCCCTTCCTTGTTCTTTCAATCTGATGTTTACATCAAAGGCAGCCACTGGAGAAGTAGCAGATGTTGTCTCAAACATCAAAGTGGTGATAATGACAGGGAGAAGCAATTTGCCCTCTGGAGTTTCTGAACTTCTTCCAGGGCTCCATTAAAAACTACATTGTTCTATCTTATCAATAGGCTATGGTGACTCTCCCCCAAAGTCCCTATAACTTCTACATCCTCAACCATTTCACCCCAATTAGTAAGGATTAAGTCCAGTGTAGCTTTCCCTCTAGTTGCCTTGTCTACCTTTTGAATGATAAAGTTAATCTCACACTCCCTGCAGAGTTTGCTTCCCAGTTGATGTCAGGGTAGTTAATGTCCCCCATTACTATAGTGCCATGATAGCAAACCTCTGGCCACGAGCTGTTGCCCCAGTTCAGCCCTGCCACGCATGTGAGTGTGCCTTCCGCCAGCCAGCTGGTCTTTGGGTCCCTGCCGTGTTTCCTGAAAATGGTCATTTGGCAAAGTGTGTTTTTGAAAGAGGAGCATGGAAAGGGGTCATGTAAAGTTGGTCCAAGGCTCAAGAGCAGAGCCAAGGTTGTAAGGATCTATGGTTCAAGAGTGAAATTTATACCCAGGGATCACACCTGAGCTAAATGGTCTTTCCATCAACCCAGTCTTACATATAGGCTGACATTCCTTGGAATGTTACTGCAGCCAATTGTTATTCATTGGAATCTTGACCCTGTTGCTAGGCAACTAACCTAATGGAAGTTCCCTTTTGCTCTTCTTTCTCCTTGGCTATGACAAGGCAACATCTGAAGAGCTAAAAGAGAAAATAAATAAATAAATAAATAAGAGAGACAAAAGACAAACTTGTCTTGTCCTCTTCTGGATATCTCATGGTTTGGTCAGATCACCATTAAACATAATTCTGACACGTATATATTATTTAATTTCTTGAATAAAATTCTCAACAAAATCCATATCTTCCAAACTTTACATGAAATTTCTTAAGAGCTTTTATTGCATCTAAGAAGATTAAGACACCTTAGAATAGAATAACAGATTTGGTAGGGACTTTAGAGGTCTTCTAGTCCAACCCCCTGCCTAGGCAGAAAACCCTACACCATCTCAGACAAATGGTTATCCAATCTCTTCTTAAAAACTTCCAGTGTTTGTGCATTTGCAACTTCTGGAGGCAAGTTGTTCCACTGATTAATTATTCTAACTGTCAGGAAATTTCTCCTTAGTTCTAAGTTGCTTCTCTCCTTGATTAGTTTCCAACCATTGCTTCTTGTCTTACCATCAGATGCTTTGGAGAATAGCTTGACTCAGTGGCGAAATATAATTTTTTTTACTACCGGTTCTGTGGGCGTGGCTTTGTGGGTGTGGCGTGGCTTGGTGGGCATGGCTTGGTTGGTGAGACAGAGGAAGGATACTGCAAAATCCCCATTCCCTCCCCACTCCTGGCAGAAGGATGTTGTAAAATCTCCATTTCCACCCCACCTCAGGCCTGGGTACAGCACGGAGACGGCATTGGTCGCGTTGGTTGATGATCTCTGAAGGGCTCGGGACAGGGGTTGCTCCTCTGTTCTGGTCCTATTAGACCTCTCAGCGGCTTTTGATACCATCGACCATGGTATCTTGCTGCACCGGCTGGAGGGATTGGGGGTGGGAGGCACCGTGTTGCAGTGGTTCTCCTCTGATCTCTCCGACCGGTTGCAGTCCGTGTTGGTAGGGGGGCAGAGGTCGACCTCGAGGCGCCTTGCTTGCGGGGTGCCGCAAGGGTCGGTCCTCTCGCCGCTCCTGTTCAACATTTATGTGAAGCCGCTGGGTGAGATCATCCGTGGTTTCGGGGTGCAGTGTCATCTGTACGCTGATGATACACAGCTGTACATCTCCACCCCGGATCACCTCAATGATGCCCTCGAAGTGATGTCCCAATGTCTGGAGGCCGTACAGGTCTGGATGGGGAGGAACAGGCTCCGACTCAATCCTTCCAAGACCGAGTGGCTGTGGATGCCGGCGTCCCGATATAGCCAGCTGGTGCCTTTGCTGGCTATTGGGGATGAGTCTCTGCCCCCCACAGAGAGGGTTCATAACTTGGGCGTCCTCCTGGATCCACGGCTGTCTTTAGAAGAGCATATGATGGCCGTGGCCAGGGGGGCTTTTTATCAGGTTCACCTGATACGCCAGTTGCGTCCCTTTCTGGATCGGGACTCCTTATGCACAGTCACTCATGCCCTGGTCACTTCTCGCCTGGACTACTGTAATGCTCTCTACATGGGGCTCCCCTTGAGGACCACCCGGAGGCTCCAACTGGTCCAGAATGTGGCCACGTGGGTGATTATGGGGGCGACTTCACGCTCCCATGTGACACCTCTCCTGCGCGAGCTGCACTGGCTCCCAGTGGTCTTCCAGGTGCGCTTCAAGGTCTTGGTTCTCATCTTTAAAGCGCTCCATGGTTTAGGACCCGGGTACTTATGAGACCACCTTCTGCCACCGATAACCTCCCACCGGCCAATACGCTCTCATAGAGAAGGCCTCCTCAGGGTGCCGTCGGTCAGGCAATGTCAACTGGCGACCCCCAGGGGGAGAGCCTTCTCTGTGGGGGCTCCCGCCCTCTGGAATGAGTTACCCCCAGGGATTTGATTAATCCCAGACCTCCGCACTTTCCGCAAGGCATTAAAGACTTTTCTATTCCAGCAAGCCGGGCTGGCTTAACGTAGATTTTAATGGGTGAATTTTAGGAGGGGTTTTAAATTTGGGGAAGCCAAAATTTGATTTAATTATGTTTTTAGATTATTTTTAACTTTTATATTGCTTGTATTTTAATGTTTGGCTGTTCACCGCCCTGAGTCCGTCAGGAGAAGGGCAGTATATAAATCTAATAAACTAAACTAACTAAACTAAACTCTGGCAACAGCCAGAGGTGGCGTTTGCCAGTTCTTTGAACCACTCAAAATTTCCACTACCGGTTCTCCAAACTGCTCAAAATTCTGCTACCAGTTCTTCAGAGCCTGTCAGAACCTGCTGGATTTCACCCCTCTTCTTTGTGGCAGGCCCTGAGATATCGGAACACTGCTATCATGTCTTCACTAGTCCTTTTTTTCATTAAACTAGACATACCCAGTTCCTGCAACCATTCTTCATATGTTTTAGTTTCAAGTCTCCTAATCATCTTTGTTACTGAATGCAGTATCCCAAATATGGCCTTACCAAGGCATTATAAAATGGTATTAACACTTCACGCGATCTTGATTCTATTCCTCTGTTTATGCAGCCTAGAACTGTGAAAACCTTGATTTTCATTATATTGTTGTAAATATTCTATTCCATCCAATACAATCCTCACATTCTTTTTTTGTCTTTTATGTAACAATAGACACTCGTCTTCAGGAATAAATTCTTGATAATAAACCAAAACTAATGTAAACAGTTTCTAATCACCATTCAATAGGGAAATAGATCAATAGTGTTATAATATCTCTATATAACAGTATTGCCTGGAATTTTAGGCTTCATGAATAGCATTTTAAAATGTGATACTAAAATTTTTAACGTGACAATCTAGGCCTCTTTATTAGCTTCAGGAGAACAATTATTTTGCTTCATTCGCAAGGCCTTTTCCATTTTGGTATAGGAATACTTGCCTTTTGAGCACCAAACACTAGAGAATGTATCCTAAAAGTCCTTGAATATACTTGAAGCAGTGGTGGAATTCATTTTTTTTTTTACTATGGGTTCTGTGGGCGTGGCTTGGTGGGTGTGGTGTGGCTTGGTGGGTGTAGGCCAGTGATGGCTAACCTTTTTGCCATCGCGTGCCAAAAGTGGGGGGAGCACGGGGGGGCACACACATGCATGCCCACACCCATAATTCAATGCATCCCACGCACCCCCACGTATGCACGTGCCACCCCCACCGCCACTCCTTATGATTTTGGCACGCAATCGCACGGTGGGACTGGTAGGCCTGTTTTCCACCCTCCTCAGGTTCCAGAGGCTTTCTTGGAGCCTGGGGAGGGCAAAATCAGCCTTCCCCCCCCCCCGGAGGCCCTCCAGAGGCTGGAAACGACCCATTTCCTGACTTCCAGTGGGCCCGGAAGGCTCAAAAATCAGCTGGCCAGCCTGCGCATTCGTGCCGGAGGTGAGCTAGGGCAATGCTCACATGCCCACCAATATGGCTCTGGGTGCCACCTGTAGCACGCGTGCCATAGGTTCGCTATCATGGGTGTAGGCGGTTCTTCTAACTACTCAAAATTTCCACTACCAGTTCTCCAAAATCTGTCAGAACCTGTTAGATTTCACCCCTGATTTGAAGGTTTTAAAACAGACACCCAGAGTGAAAACCACTTAGGGAATATTATTTAAAATCAGAGTTTTCAATTTTTCAATGTAATTGAACATATAATCAACTCTTTCTGTTTTATTTATCTTGTTTATTTATACACTGTCCATTTGACAAGAGGTGACTCTAGATGGTTTACAGTCAAGAAAAAAAAAACTAAGATTAAATATTGAACACTAAAATAAAAAAAAATACTAACAATAAAATTAAGTTTTATAGTTTGATCCCCTGCTTTCTGAGGTATTACATAAACCAAATGTGCTGTACTTAACATTTATTTCTGTATCCTATAAATAGACTTGAATACATTTGCAAGCTTTAAAACCTTGCTAGGAAAATTAATGTAACAAATAATTTTGTCACTTGTGGAATGTTACGTACAATCAAAGTTTCCCATCGTTGAAGCGCCATATACAATCAGTGTCTTTTATTGTTTGATCACTTGCTTTCTGTTGCATCACATATTGTAAATGTATGTACCTTTTCTTTCTACACCCTATAAAAAGACTTGATCCTCACTTTTTTAAATAACTTTTTTTTTTTGCTTTTCCTGAATTTCCTAGTGATTTGTATTTTCAGGTGGGCAAAGAAGCCCCTTTGCAAAGGTAAAAGTATTTTATTTACAAAGTTGGAAACATTCTCTTCCAAGCACACTATTTATTTCAAGCAAAATCATTGGCCCACTAAGGTATGGAGAGCAACTAGGAGCATTTTCTAGGTGCGGCCCATTGGAACATGTTGAGAGTTGAAATTTCTCTGTCTCACATCTCTTCATTTCTTCTTGTTGTAATTTGCTCCCTTGTATTGAGATCTGGCCTCAGCATGATTATGTAGCACTTGGGAATGAAAATGCAGCCAAGCAACCCAGCACTAGAGGACAAAATGGAAAAGACCTGCACAGCCACCATATATTTCCCTTTGGTGCTCAGGTAGGTGGGCACAAATGTCACCCAGACACTGCAGAAGACCAGCATGCTGAAGGTGATCAGCTTGGCTTCATTGAAGGCCCCAGGAAGATTCCTGGCCAGGAAAGCCACCGTGAAGCAGATGGCAGCCAGGAAGCCCATGTAGCTGAGAGTGATATAGAACATGACAACAGACCCTTGATTACATTGCAAGTTTATCACTCCAGACAGAGAGTGGAGGTCCGAGTCAGGGACTGGGGGTGAAACTCCAAGCCAAATGGAACAGATAATAATTTGGACAGAAGAACAAGAAAGGATGATGGAGTTGGCCAAACTCTTCCCCAACCATCTCTTCATTTGGTTTCCTGGTTTTGTGGCCAAGAAAGCCAGCACCACCGTGATTGTTTTGGCCAAGAGAGAAGAAATGGCAACTGAGAAAGTGATGCTGAAGAGTGTTTGTTGGAGAAGGCAGGTGGCTTTCCTTGGTTGACCAATGAAGAGAAGAGGAGACAAGAAGCAAAGCAGGAGGGAGACCAGGAGGATGTAAGAGAGGTCCCGGTTGTTGGCTTTGACAATGGGAGTTTCTCGGTATTTAATGAATATAATTAAAACAAGGCCTGTGATTAGGAACAAAACTAGGGCAAAAGACACCAGGATGATGCCCGGATGTTCTTTATACAACAGGAAGGATATAGCTTTGGGGATACATTGAATTCGGTCCTCATTTGGATATTTATCATCTGGACATCTGATACATTTTTCCATATCTGAGAAAATAACAAAACAACATTTCCTCAACATTCTGTCCTTTTAAATTTCAATAAATACATTCTTGGAACAACAGCTGAGACCATGAGCATTTTCAAAGAATCATTTGTTATCATTTGAAATAGAAAAATTACTGAAAAATATAATTATATATCTGTCATTATCTATCTATCTATCTATCTATCTATCTATCTATCTATCTTCTATCTATCTATCTATCTATCTATCTATCTATCTATCTATCTATCTCTATCTACTATTGCCTACGAAATGTGCAAAACCTTCATAGGAACCTACAATATTAGAGGTTAATAATGAATGACTTAATCTTTCTAGACAAACTTCCTGAACCCTCCTGGATGGCACTTCTTAATATAATGGGCTCAGTTTGTGCAACTTATGAACTCTAGTAAGCTGGCAGAGAAAGCTAGGAGAAATGACAATATGGGCGGAATGAGGTATCTCCGTAACTGTCTACAGCACCTCACTGTGGACCTCTAATACCTCCCCATATAGGGCCCATAGAATACATTTGAATAAACTTTCCAGTAATTATCCTCAGACAATTCCTCAAGTTTCAAAGAAACCCAATCTTCCTAGAAGTCAAAATGTAGAAGGAAATTCCAAACTAAAAATCAGAAAAGATATTTTATCTGGCAGTAGTAAAAGTTGCCCAATCTGCCATACTATCTTATCTCTTCCTAGCCACGGGTCATTTTGCTATTCTTCCCAGAGTTTGAGTTTTATTGCATTTATATACCGCCCTTCTCCCGAACGGGACTCAGGGCAGTTTACAGCCATGTTAAAACAATCAAATATAAAAATTAAAACTAATAAAATAATTAAACTGTTTGGCCGTAAAATTAAAACCCCTACTAAAACCCCTATTAAAAACAGGTTTAATCTCTCTTTTTTAAAAAAATATATATTTTCATAAAAATGCTCTGAATGAATCCAATTCCACAAGATCGATCCTTTTCTTTGGTATTACCCACCTTCCTGAGTGGAGATGGTCCCCTCCGGACAAGGAAGGCAGTCATAGCAGCAGACTGGCTCTCCTTCTCGAGCCCACTTGACAAATCCTGGATGACAATTTTCCACGCATTTGGACTGAGGCAAAGGCTATGGAGAAAGAAAAAGGGATGCCAAAGAAAATATGTTAGATCTAAACATCTGTAGAATATAAAAATAAACATGAACATTAACAAAGTGTTCATTAAAATGTTCATTAAAGAGCTTCAGATAGCTCGACAGGCTGGATAGCCTGTTATTAACACCCAGCTATCTGAAATTATGCGAGTTCGAGGCTCAAGGTTGACTCAGCCTTCCATCCTTTCTAAGGTAGGTAAATTGAGGACCCAGTTTGTGGGGGCAATTAAGCTGACTTTGTATAAATATACAAAAGTATGAAGGCTATTGCTTAATGCATTGTAAGCCGCCCTGAGTCTCCGGAGAAGGCGGCATATAAATCTAATTTTTTAAAAAAATAGTCTCTGGCATAACTTTGACAGAATAACAACATAACAGAATATCAGACTTGGAAGGGACCTTGGAGGTCTTCTAGTCCAGCCCCCTGCTCAAGAGGAGACTCTATACCATTCCATACAAGTAGCTGTCCAGGCTCTTCTTAAAACCCTCTAGTAATGGAATGTCCCAACTTCTGAAGGAAAGCTGTTCAACTGGTTAATTATTCTAAGTGTTTTGAAATTTCTCCTTAGCTGTAAGTTGCTTTTCTTCTTGATTAGTTTCCATCCATTGTTTCTTCTCTGCCTTCTGGTGCTCTGGAAAATAGGTTGACCTCCTCTTCTTTGTGCCGGCCCCTCAAATATTGAAACACTATTGTGTCGCCCCTACTCCTTGTTTTCCACTTGTCTAGATATACCCAATTCCTGCAACCGCTCTTCATATGTTTTAGTCTCTAGCCCTCTAATAAACTTTGTGGCTCTTCTCTGCACTCTTTCTAGAGTCTCAACATATTTTTTACATTGTGGCAACCAAACCTGGATGCAATATTTGAAGTGTGGTCTTATATAGTGGCATTAATAGTTCATGTGATCTTGAGTCTATCCCTCTGTTGATGCAATCTAGGATTTCATTGGCTTTTTGGGTTTGCTGTTGGACACTGTTGGATAATATTTAATTGATTGTCCACTAGGTCTCCAAGATCCCACTATTGCTATTTTTTTTAAAAAAAAATGATTTATATGCCGCCCTTCTCCAGAGACTCAGGGTGGCTTACAATGCATTAAGCAATAGCCTTCATACTTTTGTATATTTTACAAAGTCAGCTTATTGCCCCCACAAACTGGGTCCTCAATTTATCTACCTTAGAAAGGATGGAAGGCTGAATCAACCTTGAGCCTTGAACTCGCATAATTGCAGACAGCTGGGTGTTAATAACAGGCTATCTAGCCCGTCGAGCTATCTGAGGCTCTTTTAGTTACTGCTATTGAGCCAGGTTTCACTTAATCTGTACCTGTACATTTGGTTTTTCTTGCTTAAGTGTAAAACCTTTCTTTTCTCTACGTTGAATTTCAGTTTGTTAGATAGGGCTCAGTGTTCAAGTCTCTCAAGATCCTTCTTGGACTTGACTCTATCTTCTGTGTATATTGGTTATTCCTGCCAGTTTAGCATCATATGTAAATCTGATGGAGTTCCCCTTCTAGTCCCTCATTTAAAACATTTTTGAAATTGTTGAAAAGTACTTGGTCTAAAACAGAATCTTTTGGTACCCCACTGCTTACTTCCCTCCATGTAGGTGAAGTTCCATTAAGGACTACACCTTAAGTACAGTTTGCCAACTAGTTACAGATCCATTTGATGATGATGCTGTCTATCCTTTCATATTTTTATCTTACCAAGAAGTAAGTTGTGCTTTACTTTGTCAAATTCCTTACTGAAATCTAGATACACTATATCCAAAGCATTTTGCTGGTGCACTGATTTTGTCACTTTGTTAAAAAATGTAAAATATTTGTCAGGCATGATCTGTTTTGACAAACCCATGTTGGCTTCCAGTTATAACTTTGTAGATTCTGTTGCTTGATTATCTTTTCCAGGATCTTTCCTGGTATTGATGTCAGGCTGATTGGTCTATCATTTCCTTGATCCGTTCCATTGAGGTCTACACATTAAGTATGATTTGTCATTCAGTTACAAACCCATCTGGTGATGATGCTGTCTATTCCACATTTTCCCAGCTTGCCAAGAAGTCTGGATAGCTCAGCAGATTAAAAAAAGCATTCTGATTAGCACCAGCTGTCTGCAATTATTGTAAGTTCGAATCTCACCAGGCTGAAGGTTGACTCAGCCTCCCATCCTTTCTAAGGTAGGTAAATTGAGGATCCAGTTTGTGGGGGCAATAAGCTGACTTTGTATAAATATACAAAAGTATGAAGGCTATTGCTTAATGCATTGTAAGCTGCCCTGAGTCTCTGGAGAAGGGTGGCATATAAATCAAATATATATTTTAAAAAAGTAGGTTCTCACGGGATTGCCCAGCGGTGGGAATGAATGCGAAGAAGGAGGCAGCAGCAGCCATTAGCTTTGAAGGGAGAGTGCCACACCGAAATGGGAACGCACAGAAATGCCTTTCTCCTTCTCCATTCCCACTGCTGGGCAATCTTGTGTGAAGACGGGGGCTAACAGAAAGGGGAGAGTGTGAGGTTGCTGCTTCTTGGACAAGAGGACCCAGGAAGCATCTGGATCTGGCTCACTTGGTTTCTCTTCCTCTCACAGCCAGCTTTCCCAGTCTAGCTTGATGCAGGCTTCCTCCCAAGGCCCCCACCCTTTCACCCCTGACAGTCAGACAAAGCTAGGCAAAAAGCCAGCCCTCACCGGCACCCAGCTTCATTGACAGTGTGCTTGGGAAGAGCAATGTGAGCTGTGCTGCCTCGAGTGGAGAGTGGAGAGGGAGAGAGCACGAGCAAGCTAGTGGTGCTTCCCTCCAGCCTTCGTCCAAAGCCCCGCACCGCACCAGGAGGCTGAAGTTGGAATTTCTTCCCCCTCACCTCCAACCTGCGCATACCTTGGCAACAGGACTGTTTCTCTCTGCCCCCTTTTCCTGCTTTGTCTGCTGGATCGGCACAGGGGGACGAACCTAGCTTTGCTGCCCATTTCAGCTAGGAATCTCAAAGCCAAGAATGAACGTTTGTCTTGTAGCCAGCCCGGGTGCTAGATCGCCCCCCTGCAAACTCCATCTCTTAAGGAGCCTGGCAAACCTTTGCACGCCATTCACTGAGGTGGAGGGTGGGGTGGAACTAAATAGGTGTCCAAGCTAAGTGCCTGAAGAAGCCCAGCTGGCTGGCAGGGAGGTGGGGCATCCCAACACATGCAGCTCTGCAGGAAAAGAAATTGCTCTTTATTTTTTATTTAATTTTTTTTTTTTTTGCTGAGCTGAGATGCTGCAGAGTCACATTGTGGCTCCTCAACGTAATCGGCTTCAGAAGGAGGACGGTACCCCATCTCCCCCATTGTGAAGCATGCGAGTGAAAAAGTTCACTCAATCAATTCCAACTTCGTGAGATCTTTTTCTTTCGTGAGAAGTTGGAATTGATTGAATGAAACGCGCTGGAGAAACGTGATTGGAGTTGGGCTGGGGCGACTGCGTGTATACCCACAGAAAGGGACCTGCATGCCATTTCTGGCATGTGTGCCAGAGGTTTGCCATCACGTTTCTATAGGATATACAAAAGGACCATGACATGTGTCCTAAAAATTCATCACCCAGCATCCCACGTTGGACACTTCAGAATCAGCTTAGATGTCAGGGCTCCGGTTTCATTCTCAGAAATAAAGTTAATTTCCAACTACCGATTTTAGGAAATATTCTCTTTATTGAGCAATGCAATCCTCACCTGACTGCCGCGCAGTCAGCACTGGCCTCACTCCCCAAAACCCTCCTTTTCCTTTTCCCCATTCTCTGCACCCCATTGGCTGTCTTCCAAATCACTCTTCTCTCCTCTACCATCTCAGCTCACAGGAATGTCACCCCTCCCATGCATCTCCCAGGAAACTCAGTTCACCGAAAGGCTTTACTAGGTGAAATGTCACGCTCTTTCTCATGCTGCTATGTCAGCCCTGGAACGCTGACATCAGAACAGTGTCCCAAAGATGCTTTTTCAAGAGGCAACTGGACATTTTGGTTTTTCTTTGAAGACGTTTCACTTCTCATCCGAGAAGCTTCTTCAGCTGAAATGTCTTCAGAGAAAAACCAGAAAGTCCAGTTGCCTTCTGAAAAAGCACCGTTAGGACAACCATGACCTGGATGACTGAGAATCTCCATAAGTGCTTAGAAAGTGCTCCATATTTTAGCATGTAAAGGACACTTCAATCAATAGTACTGATACATTCCAAACAGTCTAAGAAAAATGTGATATTTCTATTCCCCACATTCAATTCTCAGTGGCCATCCACTTTGTTGATTAGGCTAGGCCAATTTGAAATAGGCTCCCACGCTTTCAGAAATAGAGAAAGGACACCAATGTTTTCCCACCTTGCTGTTCAAGCTTATCCATGACAGAGTATCATTATTGACAATAAATCTTTGCCTTTCAAAACTCCCCAGTTGCTTGTCGATGGGATACAACCCAGAAAGAAGCACCCAGCTTATCACATTCAGATCTGCTGCTACATCTCCATTTTGGTCCAAGTACAACTTCCGATGGGAAACGTTGCAAAACTCATTCTTCTCCAGAAATGGATGGAACTAGAATAGAAACATCCAGGAATTTTACAAGCAGAAAACTTGGTTACTTATCCACGTAATCTTTTCATGTTTGACTCTTTCTTCTACAGTTGTCTAACTAATAAATATTGTGAGTTGGGAGAATGGGTGTTACCGCTATCTTCAACAGTAAAAAGAAAAAAGGCTCCGATAAATTGGCCAATCGTATATTGAAAAAAATACATATTGAAGAATATAAACCCAATTTTTGCAAAAAAATAAAAAAAGGGGGGGGGGCTTTTTTGGTCTCCCAAACATCCCATGCATTGCATTTTTGCCCTCCCCAGCCTCCAGGAGCACTCTGCAGGTCTCCCAAACCTCAAACTCTCTGCGTGTTTTGTTTTCGTGAAAAACGGGCCAGTTTCTGCAGGATGCAGAGAGAGTTTGGGAGGTCTGCAGAGTGCTCCTGGGGGCCATTTTTTGTTTGTTTGTCTGTTTACCTCTTTGAAATCTTGGTGCATCTTATACTCCAATGCATCTTATTGTCTGAAAAATACGGTATTCTCTGACTGATTAGGTTGGCCAAGCTGTCGCCCTTTTGTAGTACAAAGAGGTTGATAAGGTTATTCTCCCTCTTTGGAGTTTCATGATAGCAAGATCACTAGCAAGAGCACTTATATACTGCTTCATAGTGCTTACAGCTTTCTGTAAGCAATTTACAGAATCACCATATTGCCCTCAACAATCGGGGTCCTCATTTTACTGACCTCTGAAGGATAGAAGGCTGAGTCAACCTTGAGCCGGTCAGGATCGAACTTTTGGCAATCAGCTGAATTAGACTGCAATAACTGCATTCTAACCACTGTGCCGCCACGGCTCTACATACCTGCCATGGCTGCAGCCTTGAAACCCCCAACTTCTCTTTGCCCTTCTTGCTTCTTCTCCTGGATCTGGAAGAATATGCAGCTTTCAAGGCATAGGCTAGAGTCTTAATGAGACTGTGCAAATGGAGGTGAAAAGGGACCCATAGCCTTCTCCTCTCCTGTATAGGCTTCAGTGGTGCTTTTTGGGTGCATCTCTTCCGACCTTTGACAGAAAAGATGTGCTTTGAAAAAGAACAACGAAAACACCGATCTTCCAATTTCACATAGAGTTTAGTCCCAAGGGCATCCTCTTCTGGCCTTCTTTTTTCCTGAAAAGCAAAGCTCCAAATACTATGGGCGTATTTGTATAGATCCTCCCTTTTCAATACCAAATACTCAATGGCTCCCATGATCCAGATTTTTCCTTCAATAGGTCCT
This sequence comes from Masticophis lateralis, assembly GCA_030761175.1. Taxonomy (NCBI): domain Eukaryota; kingdom Metazoa; phylum Chordata; class Lepidosauria; order Squamata; family Colubridae; genus Masticophis; species Masticophis lateralis. Next base: position 11,603,462 of record JAUDYJ010000002.1, read on the forward strand.
GGCATACTTTGAAATTTAAACTGGAAAATACGAATTCTGTCCCAAATGTTAATATTTTCTATGTAGTTCACAAAGACATTGACTTTTCTCCACTTAGACACATCATTACCAAGAGGTGTTGTATATCCACTCGCTGAGAATCGTCGTGATATAACAACACAAATTCCATTCTTGACAAGCACAGGAGTAAAAGTCCTCATGAAATTCTCTCCCTCGTCTGTGTCTGAAGTCATGAGACCAATCAGGGTCCATCTGAAATGGAGGAGAATTTGGACAATTGCTGGATATGTGATCCCCTTTTTGGGGAGTATCCGGTGGAAAAAAGGGAATTGACTTTTATCATGTAGAAATTCTGAAACAATTGCATCACTGATCTGAAAAAGCAATAAAGAGTACTATGTTACATTTGGAGTCAGATCATGTCCAAAATACTAGATTTTAATAATTCTAACTTGCTACGCGTAAACATATTAGAATACCAGATAACAGATTATTGCTAATTACTCATTAAACCATATTAAAAACCAGGATATAAAGTACAGAACATTAACAAGTTAATTAACTTAATTTAATTAACAAATTAAAATTAACAAGTACATAAAAAATATAACCAAGTTAAAAAGAATAAGTTTAAAGAATAAGTTGGGATTGTCTCATTTTCCATGAGAGAAAACATTTCATTACCAAACTAGATAACTTCATCAGTGTTAGTAGGGACTGGGGTTTGCTCTCATTTTATATTCTGCTGGCTTGCCCTGTCAGTAGGGTGGAAGTGCTCTTTGTGGTTTTTTCATTGGACATTACTTAGACAAGCACAAACACATGGCAGAAACCCTGAATATCGCAAAAAGAAAACAGGTCATGTGTACATCTTCCAACGAAATGAACATCCACACAACTTCATTAAAAAAATGTCTGAACTACCAACCTAATATAGCACAACCAACACTGCCATACATCAAAAGCATCTTAGAAACCACCAACAAAGTATTTCAACTACATTGCATCACTGCAGTACACAAACCAACTAAAGCCCTCCAAAACATCCCCAGTAAGCCAAAAGATCCACCAACCCCAGAAGAAAAAACAGGAGTCATCTACAAAATACAGTGTTAGTATTGCAACTAGGTAGGACAAACTGGCAGAAGACTAGCAGAGCGCATCCATGAATACCAACTAGCAGTCGGAAGACATGATAAAAACTCCTTAATTTCACAACAAATGGATAGGCCATGTCCATGATAATACCATTTTCACAGAATAAAAAGTAGTATTACAATAGGAAATCTAGCTCTTTAGGCATGTGTACTTCATTAGTCCTGGTAAGTGATTAATGTCTAGACTGAACAAAAATGGCACAAGTATGCATCCTTCTCTTAAAAGGTAAAGGTTCCCCTTGCACATATGTGATAGTCATTCCTGACTCTAAGGGGCGGTGCTCGTCTCTGTCTCAAAGCCGAAGAGCCAGTGCTGTCCGAAGACGTCTCCGTGGTCATGTGGCTGGCATGACTAAATGTCAGAGGCACAGGGAACATTGTTACCTTCCCACCAAAGGTGGTCCCTATTTTTTCTACTTGCACTTTTTATGTGCTTTCGAACTAGGTTGACAGCTAGGTTGGCAGAAGCTAGAACAAATAACAGGAGCTCACCCCATTACGCGACATTAGGGATTTGAACTGCTGAACTGCCAACCTTTCGATCGACAATCTCAGCCTCTTAGCCACTGAGCCACCATGTCCCATAGATCCTTATCTTACCCCTTGGTAAATATTAATCCTTCTTCACATGCCTCCACTGAACCCAAACTGCACTCTCAAAAAAATGCTTGCGGTCAGGGTTTTGATTAGTGCCAACAGTCTGAGTTTCCTCCATAATATTTCTCTCTTTATTGTGTCAAATGCTTTACTAAGGTCTACAAAGCAGCAAACCACTGTTTCTCCTAACTGACATATTTTGTAATTAGATGGTTCAAGTCAAAACATTTGTCAATAGTGAACCAACTCTATCTAAAGCCTGAATGTTGTTCTGCAAGGATTGCACTATTCATCTACCCACTCTGAAGTCTCCTCACGAGGAAGCTGGCATGAATTTTTGTCACAACGTCTATAAGAATAATGGGTCAGTACTTCCGAGGTTCCTTTTTATTTCTTTTATTTAAATGGGAAATAGTATTGTCATCTTCCACCCAACTCAATGAGGTAGATATTACTTATATCTGTCAATGAACCTGACTGCCTCATCAGGCAGGATTTGTTTTTTAATAGTTCAGCCAGTGAAAATTCCTCTCCTGGAGCTCCATTTATCATCAAGTCTTCTAGGATGAGTTTGACCATGAACATAGTTGATTGAAAAATTGTTGACCTGTTGGTTATTGTGCTTGTATTTTTTTTAAAGGTGGATAAGACTCTGGTCCCAACTAGTCCATAAGTGATGTATATTTTATCAAGTCTAGGTAAGGTAATCATTGAGATTCTTTTCATGAGTCATGGATTTGTTCACCATGAAAAATACTTTTGTACAAAATTTTCCCCTCACAACTGCACCTTTCTTTTTTTTACAGAAGACCCTTTGATTGGACACAGAGCTTCTCCTCCCCATCATAAGAACACAGTAGTAGCTCCCAAAACAATGGGGATGGTGTCATAAGGATATGTCTGCTTTTCCCCACCCTTACCCACAGAGTACCCCAATCCAAGGCCATGACAGAAAGCCATTGTGAAAAGCAGTTTTTGAATTCCATAGGCAAAATATGGTTGGATCTATCACTCACCCACAACCTCCCCACTCATTTTAGCAGCTGGAGAAACACACACACAAGCACAAACCTGTGGGACTTTGTAGGGGCCTACTAATGTTGACATCTGGATGGAGGTTTCCCTTTTAGCTGCATCAACAACAGCCAAAAGATTTTCCTTCCTTCCACAGCTGTAGTTAGGAACATTGGCTTGTCCGGTAGAGAGGATGTCCAGCAAGGCTTCTGAAGTGCCAAGAGTGCTGACATAGTTGTCATACAGGTTGTAGCCAAGTGTGAGATTGGGCAGGAGCTGGGGATTCATGTTTACTCTTTGAATGGCAAAAGCCAGGATGAGTAGTTTAAAATAAAGTCCTGCTCTGTAAAAAAACAACAACAATGTTCGTGTTGTTACCATCATCATCAACAGAAACAACAAAAATTATTATTTTTTCAATGTAATCCTTTTTGTTTCCATACATCTACTGTGTCTTAAGCCAACACAGATCCAAAGACAAAGAGAAATGATAGCTACCATCAACATCTAATTTTTATGAGCATTGGGAAGCTGGAGATAGTCTTCCACCATGGTTAAGAATCACAAATACACTGTTATTTCTACTAGTTCTAACTTTCATCTCCTCAGAAACCTGTATTCAAAACTATTCAATTATTAAAGTAGAACCACCATGAAATGAAGAGGATGTTTCATAAGTGACCCAGAAAAGCAACTGTAAAAAGAAATAATCCTTTATTCCTCTAAGAATCAGGCACTGAATATCAAGGAGTAGTTATTTAAATATGGAAATAGGCTGGACAGAGGCATCTCACAGCCCTCTCAATCACTATTTTCAACCAAACTCAGTATCCCAGTGATGAATACAATATTTGAAGGGAAAGCATAAGTAATCTGGACTTGTTTCAGGTTTTATTTGCCACATGTTTGACTTCGAGTCTATTCCACAAATGAAGACAAAGTAGGAAAGCCATGAAAATCAAAACGATTCAAGAAATTAGACAGGTCCTGCAATATAAGAGTAAGTGAAATAAAGAGTGTTAGAGCTGCAAATGGAGGAGGGCATGCAACTCCATCACACTGAATAACTTACGAGCGAGACTGACTAGAAGGAGCCATGTTGAAAGGCAACTTCCGAGGTACCGACGTTGTTTCAGTGGAGACTGTAGCAATGAGATGATCTCCTGGCCTGTAATAGTTCCATGGTTTTTCCCCATCTTGGATCTCAAAATTCAGCAGGCATTTCATTCTAAGCTTCTCAGAGACTGCCTGAGTCACCAGCAGCATCAGAAGCAGAAGATCCATCATTTATAGGATTGAATCAATCCCTTTCCCATTTCTAAATAAGAACAAGAAGAATTAGGAGAATGCAAAGCATCTTCACAAAATGGAAATGTCACTGACTTTTCTGATCCAGGCAGAGATAAACAATCTTCTTGTGGAAAGTAGAGAAAGGTACACTCAAGTGTTCAATCTCTGCCTGTCCCAAAACTTTTGCTGAACAGAGAGCGAACTGTGGCATTTATCCTTTTCTGGGGAAAGATTCCTTTCTTGTTACTTTGGTCTGATGTTAGCATCAAAGGTAGTCACTACAGCAGAAGATGCCTCAAAGGTCAGGATGGTAATAATTACAGTGAGGAACAACTTCCCCTCTGGGTATCCTGAAGTTCTTCCAAGACTCCATGAGGGTCAGCTGGAGAATAGCTCTCAAGTGAAAAATCACAAAAACACCCCTGAGGGTATTTTGGTCCTTTCTGTCAATACATGTCCAGAAATGGAGGAAAATCATTCAACACTAGGTAATTGACTTCTGCTGTCCTTCATCATGGTGTCTTTTCTCCAGAGACTGATGAAGAAGGTCACCCAGAGCTGTGGAGCTTGGTTACACTCTATGTCGATGATACAAATTTATTCCTGACTGTCTTCTAATTCAAATATCTTTGAACCCTCCCTAACGTTAAGAGTAGGGCCTTTTGTGATTTTATTTTCCATTAGACCTCCATTTTTCAATCCTATATTGGAGATGATTTTAAATTTCCTTCTGCCTGAAGTGAAATTGCATTTCCCATCAGTTCTAGAAATGTCAATTGTTCGATAAGAGCCAACTATCAGGCAGAACATTGACAACCTATGTATCTAGGGATAAAGTCATAGAGCGGATGGAAGCTTTTAGTTTTCTTAATCTTGACACTTTCTGTGTTGTCCTACCACACTGATGTAAGATAGGGGTGAAATCCAGCAGGTTCTGACAGGTTCTGGAGCATGGGTAGCGGAAATTTTGAGTAGTTAGGAGAACTGGCAAACACCACCTCTGGCTGGCCTCAGAGTGGGGTGGGAATGGAGATTTTGCAATAGTCTTCCCTCAGGAGCAGGGTGGGAATGGAGATTTTGCAATATCCTTCCCCTGTCACATCCACCAAGTCACACCACGCTCACCAAGCCACACCCACAGAACCGGTAATAAAAAAAAATGAATTTCACAACTGAATTTCACTAAGTATCTTTATATTTTGAACTTTCTTATTGATCAAATAAAGACTGGCTTTGTGAGGTTGGCAGCTGAGATGGTGGCAGTGCCCATAGCATGATGGGTGATGTAACCTGATTACTTGCTGCACCCAACCAGAAACTTATTTGGGGGAACCTAGTAGTTCCCTTTCATTTTCTGTGGACACAGTTGGTGGAGTGGGGCACCTTTGGCCTTCCCATCTCTGAGGTTGTCTGTTAAACCCTGCCCAAATATTGCCAAATGGTTGGTAGATGTTGTTGGGAGTCCCTATATTCCTGAGTGTATCTAGTTGGATAATGTTTCTTATCTGGAGGGGGAATATTGATATGTACATCTTGTCCAGTAAATGTTAACTTGAGGTTTGAATGAAAGACAGGAGCTGAAGGAATAGGTAGGACCATCCTGATAGAGACACATAGAAGTTGGCCATAATTTGTGACAACTGATCTGCTACTCAAAGGTTGTCCCATTGTATGGCCCTAGGCTTCTAGTCTCAGTGCCTGGCTACCAAATCCTTGGTGGCTCTAGGTTTTGACTGTTGCTTTTGAATGCCAGGTTGATGTATAATGGGTCTCATCCCTGATGTTAGCTGCCATACCTTACTAAAACTAAAGGGAGTCTAAGCTTCTCTAGGAGTCTCTGGAGGCTGGGTACAGCAAAGAACGTCATTTCCTGTCCACCGGGAGTTGGGAAATGAGCCATTTCAGGCCTCTGGAGGGCTTCTAAGGGAGTGGGGAAGGCTGTTTTTGCCCTTCCCAGATGCACAGAGAGGATCTGGAGCCAGGTGAGAAAGAAAAATGGGCCTACCATACCAGGAGTGGGGGTTTTATTTATTTATGTTATTCGATTTTTATACCACCCTTCTCCTACTGGACTCAGCGCGGTGAACAGCAAAAGTAAAAACATCACATACAAAATTTTAAAAAATATTTAAAAGAAATTAAACAAGAATTGGCCCAATAAAATTTAAAACACCCCTATTAAAACCAATTTACAATTAAAAATATCTAAGGGAGGGTCAAGCCAGCCCGGCTTGATGAAATAAAAAAAGTTTTAAGGGCATGGTGAAAAGCCCGGAGATCTGGGATCCAACATATCTCCAGGGGCAGGTCTTTCCAGAGGGCAGGTGCTGCCACAGAGAAAGCCCTTCCCCTGGGGGTTGCCAGCTGACATTGCCTGGCCGACGGCACCCTGAGGAGTCCCTCTCTGTGGGAGCTTACTGGCCGGTGGGAGGCTATCGGTGGCAGAAGGTGGTCCCATAAGTACCCAGGCCCTAAGCCATGGAGTGCTTTAAAGGTGGTAACCAACACCTTGAAGCACACCCAGAAGACCACCGGGAGCCAATGCAGCTCGTGCAGGAGGGGTGTCACATGGGAGCACCCCGTCGCTCCAATAATCCCATGTGCGGCCACATTCTGCATCAGTTGGAGCCTCTGGGTGCTCCTCAAGGGGAGCCCCATGTAGAGCATTGCAGTAGTCCAGGCGAGAAGTGACGAGTGCCTGAGTGACCGTGCATAAGGAGTCCCCCAGAAGGGGATGCAACTGGTGAATCAGGCGAACCTGATAAAAAGTCCCCCTGGCCACAGTCGTCATCTGCTCTTCTAAAGACAGCCATGCATCCAGGAGGATGCCTAAGTTGCGAGCCCTCTCCATGGGGGCCAATAACTCGCCCCCAATAGCCAGCGATGGCGCCAGCTGGCTATATCGGGACACCGGAAGCCACAGTCCACTCAGTCTTGGAAGGGTTGAGTTGGAGCCTGTTTCTCTCCATCCAGATCTGCACGGCTTCCAGGCACCGGGACATCACTTTTTTGCGCGCATGCACAGGGCACTGTGCATAGAGTTTCCTGCATGAGTAGGGGGTTGAATTAGAAGATTTCCAAGGTCCCTTCCAGTTCTGTTATTCTGTTATTCATGACCCAAATAACTCTAGAGTGTCCACATCAAAAGAATGAGATGGATGAACTGTTGCAATTTAATAAGGAGTATTTATGCCCAATCCCTTGCACCACATTTATGGAACACTCAAATATGGATACTCTCAATTCTTTAGGAATTCTTTTGTAAAACTCTTATATAGCTGTATTTCACCCCTCTTATTTTATTTCTACATAATTTGAGCAGTTGGATAATCCAGGTTAATTATTTCAACCAAAATTGTTGCCCCAGCTCATGTAGGGGAATAGCTTGGAATGATTTCTATGAATGGCCGGTTGGCTGGTTGGAATGTGTTGAGAGTGGAAATTACCTAACTCACATTTGTACATTTCTTTTGGTTGTAAGATGCTCCTTTGTATTCAGGTCTGGCCTCAGAATAATAATGTAACACTTGGGGCTGAAGACACAGACCAGCAGACCAGCACTGGAGGCCAAGATGGAGAAGACCTGCACAGCCACCATGTATTTCCCCTTGGTACTCAGGTAAGTCGGCAGGAAGGAGACCCAAACATTGCAGAAGACCAGCATGCTGAAGGTGATCAGCTTGGCTTCATTGAAGGCCCCAGGGAGATTCCTGGCCAGAAAAGCCACCGTGAAGCAGATGGCAGCCAGGAAGCCCATGTAGCTGAGGGTGATGTAGAACATAAAAACAAAACCTTCATTACATTGCAGGATGATCTCTCCAGGCTGGGAGTGAAAATCTGACTCACAGAATGGGGGAGAAATTCCCAACCAGATGGAGCAGATCATAATTTGGATACTAGAACAAGAAATAATAATGGAGTTAGCCAAGCTCTTCCCCAACCATCTCTTCATTCGGTTTCCTGGTTTTGTGGCCAGGAAAGCCAGCACCACTGTGATTGTTTTGGCCAAGAGAGAAGAAATGGCAACTGAGAAGATGATGCTGAAAACTGCTTGTCGGAGAAGACAAGTGGCTTTCCTTGGTTGACCAATGAAGAGAAGAGGAGACAAGAAGCAAAGCAGGAGGGAAACCAGGAGGATGTAAGAGAGATCTCGGTTGTTGGCTTTCACAATGGGAGTTTCCTGATGTCTAATGAATATGATCAGAACAAGGCCTGTGGCTAAGAACAAGGACAGGGTAAAAGAGACCAGAATGATTCCCAGATATTCTTCATAAGAAAGGAAGGATATGACTTTGGGGATACATTGGATTTTGTCCTCATTTGGATATTTATCATCTGGACACTGGCTGCATTTTTCTGTATCTGAGAAAACAAAAAACAAAACAAAACAAAACCCCGATTTTTTAAAAAATATTTTGTACTTTCACAAAATACCTTCTTGTGACCACAATTGTTACCAGCAGCATTTTCAAAGAAGTATTGCTTAAAATCGCTACAGAAAGAAGATAAGAATATCAGTTTGTAAACAAAACAAAACAAAACAAAACCCAGCTATATTTTTATAATTTATGAAATTGGAAGAAGTCTTGGAACTTGAATGACTTCTTGTGTAATTTGCAGAACCTACGTGATTAAAGATATATAATGAATCAATCTTTCTAGGCACATTTCCTGGATCCTGCCAGATGGCACTTCTTAATATACTTGACTCTGGATGCCTATTTTTTGAAGTCTAAGAATAGAATTGAGTAGAGTAGAGTAGAATAGAATAGAATAGAATAGAATAGAATAGAATAGAATAGAATAGAATAGAATAGAATAGAATAGAATAGAATTCTTTATTGGCCAAGTGTGATTGGAGACACAAGGAATTTGTCTTTGCTCTCAATGTACATAAAGTAAAATAAAATATATTCACCAAAATACATAAGAAACAATATTTAGTGATAGTCATAGGTTACTAATAAGCAATCAAATCGTACTAGGAAACAAATAAAACAATATAAATCGTAAAGATACAAGCAAAATGGCTATAGTCATAAGAAATCTAATTAGCTAGGGGGAAAAAAAGTTAGTTCTGCAAACAATCTGGAATCCAAACTAAAAAGCAGAAGAGATTTTTCTTCTGGCAGTGGAGAAGCTTGTCCAATCCGCTACACCCTCCTATCTTTTCCTAGGTCCTCCATCAAGATTTTTCTGCTATTCCTCCCTCTATATAAGAAATTGTGCAATTTGAAGATAATAGCAATAGTGCTTAGACTTATATACTGCTTTTACAGCCCTCTCTAAGCGGTTTACAGAGTCAGCCTCTTGCCCCCAACAATCTGGGTCCTCATTTTACCGACCTCAGAAGGATGGGAGGCTGAGTCAACCTTGAGTTGATGATAATCGAAATGCTGCGTTGCTGGCAAGAACAAAAACAACAACACCGGAAGCCGGTGGAATTCCGGGTGAGCTTCAAGGTGTTGGTGATCACCTTTAAAGCGCTCCATGGTTTAGGACCAGGGTACTTATGGGACCGCCTTCTGCCACCAATTGCCTCCAACTCGCCGATTCGCTCCACAGAGAGGGCCTCCTTAGGGTGCCGTCAGCCAGACAATGCCAGCTGGCGACCCCCAGGGGGAGAGCCTTCTCTGTGGTAGCTCCCACCCTCTGGAACGATCTTCCCCCAGACTTGCGAACGATCTCAGACCTCCGGACTTTTCGTCAGGCCTTAAAACTTACTTTTTCCAGTTAGCCGGACTGGCCTCATCCCATGGTTAATTTTTTAGAGTTTGATATTAACTATTAATTGAACTGTTTTAAATTTATGGGCCAAATTCTATATTAGTTGCTTTTAAAATTGTTTTAACTTTTGTAAAATTGTTTTTTTACTTTTGGCTGTTCACTGGCCTGAGTCCGCAAGGAGAAGGGCGGTATATAAATCTAATAAATAAATAAAGAAAGAAAGAAATAAAGAAATAAAGAAATAAAGAAAGAAAGCTTCAATCTGTCTTTTAACTTGCACTTTCATGGCAGTGTTTCAGATGAATCCACTTCAACAAAACCTGCCCTTTTTCTTGGTGTCTCCCACCTTCATGAATGGAGATGGTCCCCTCAGGACAAGGAACACAGTCATAGCAGCAAATAGGCTCTCCTTCTCGCTTCTGCTTGACAAACCCAGGATGACAATTTTTCACACATTGGGACTGAGGGAGAGACTAAGCAGAAAAATAAGGAATTTGAAAGAAAATAATTTGGGACGAAGCATGCATGAAAATGGATGTAAACATTAACATTAGCCAAATAGTTCCTGGACTTCACTTAGATAAATATAGCAATAGCTCTTAGACATATATACTGCTTCATAGTGCTTTTACAGCCCTCTCTAAGTGGTTTACAGAGTCAGCCTATTGACCCCAATAATCTGGGTCCTCATTTTACTGACCCCAGAAGGATGGAAGGCTGAGTCAACCTTGAGTCAGCCTGGTGAGATTTGAACTGCTGAACTGCAGCTAGTACTACATATTAACCACTGCACCAGCTCGGCTCTATGAGGTAAATATGAAATCATTGACTCATTCCAAACAGATTTGTTGTTGTTGTTGTTAGTTACGAAGTCATGTCAGACCCATTGTGACCCCATGGACCATGTTCCTCCAGGCCTTCCTGTTCTCTATCATCCTCTGGAGTCCATTTAAACTCACGCCAACTGCTTCGGTGACTCCATCCAGCCACCTCATTCTCTGCCGTCCCATTCTTCTTTTGCTCTCAATCTTTCCCAGCATTAGGCTCTTCTCCAGTGAGTCCTTCCTTCTCATTAGGTGGCCAAAGTATTTGAGTTTCATCTTCAGGATCTGGCCTTCTAAAGAGCAGTCAGGCTTGATCTCCTTTAGGACTGACCAGTTTGATTGCCTCACAGTCCACAGGACTCACAGGAGTTTTCTCTGGCACCATAGTTCACCAAACAGATTTAGGAGAGGTAAATACTGGACGATTATTTATTTACTGAATTCGCTTTGCTCTTGGCATCTAACATTGAAATAAAGGATTTTTCTACTTAAGAAAGTCTGCAGGGATGGAATTGAAAAGATTTAAATCTTAAGTGACAACAGTTTGGTTCTTCCCACCCTAGCATTACTAATGTCTCCATTCTCGACATAACTATGATTTTAAAGTACAGTACAATGATTTTGCATGAAATTTTGGAAAAGTTAGGTGGGTTTAGCTGCATTTTGAGCTGCACACAGACTGACGTGTAGTGAGGACAGAACACCCAATACGGTTCATCCCCCAGGGTGACTAGAATTAACCCACTTGAAATGGGTCATAATCTTTAGAAAAAAGAGAAAATAGCAATATTTGACCCACCTTGTTGAGCAGATTCAACCATGAAAGAGCAATTTCGTTAATAATAAGTCTCTGTCTTTCAATACTCCCCAGTTTCATTTTGATCAAATCCCCTTCAGGAGAAATCACCATGAACTCAATGTCCATATCTGCAGCTATTTCTCCATTATGGTCCAGGTAAAGTTTCCAGTGGGAAAGATTGTAGAACTCATTCTTCTCCAGAAAGGGATGGAACTAGAATGGAAACATCCAGGAATTTTTAAAACAGAAACCTAGGTTTGTTATTGAACCTGGTATTTTAATGTATGAAGTTATATATGAACTCCACTCAAGCATCAGCTCTCCTTGCAAGCACCATGCTTGGAGAAGATTTCAGAAAACCTGGGTCAGCTTTAGAGAAGGATAATGAAGTCAAGGAAGAGGTCAAAGGAGCTATTTTAGTCTTGAGGACAGATCAGAAAGAAAATGGAATAGAATAGAATAGAATAGAATAGAATAGAATAGAATAGAATAGAATAGAATAGAATAGAATAGAATAGAATAGAATAGAATAGAATAGAATAGAATAGAATAGAATAGAATAGAATAGAATAACAGAGTTGGAACGGACCTTGGAGATCTTCTACTCCAGTCCCCTGCTCAAACAGGAGGACTTATACCATCTCAGACAAGTGACTGTCCAGTCTCTTCTTAAAAACCTCCAGTAGTGGAATGCCCATGATTTCTGAAGGCAACCTGTTCCACTGGTTAATTGTCCTCACTGTTAGGAAGTTTGTTTTTAATTCCAGGTTGCTTCTCTCTTTGTTTAGTTTCCAACCATTATTTCTTTTTCCTACCCTCTGGTGCTTTGGAGAATAATTTGACACCCCCCCCCCCTTCTTTGAGGCAGTCTCAAATACTGAAATACTGCTATCATGTCACCCCTAATTCTTCTTTTCTTTAGACTAGCCAGACCCAAAACCTACAGTTGTTCTTCATATGGTTTCGTTTCCAGGCCTTTGCTCTTCTCTGAACTTCTTCCAAAGTCTCAACATCTTTTAAGCAGTATGGTGACCTAAATTGGTTGCAGAATTCCAGGTGTGGTATTATATAGGGTTTTGTAAAGTGGCACTAATACTTCACGTGATCTTGATGCTATGCCTCTGGTTATACAACCTAGGATTGTATTAGCTTTTTTGGCTGCTCTTGCACATTTTTTAAAAAAAATTGATTTATATGCCGCTCTTCTCCGGACACTCAGGGTGGTTTACAATGCGTTAAGCAATAGCCTTCATATTTTTGTATATTTTATACAGAGTCAGCTTATTGCCCCCACAAACTGGGTCCTCAATTTACCTACCTTAGAAAGGATGGAAGGCTGAGTCAACCTTGAGCCTGGTGAGATTCGAACTTACAGTAATTATAGACAGCTGGAGTTAATCACAATGCTTCAGTCTGCTGAGCTATCCAGGCTCGTTGCTGGATCGTGTTTAAGTGATCATCCACTAGGACTCCAAGGTCCCTCTCTCAGTTATTGTTTTTGAGACAGGTCTTATCTAAGCTATAGTTATACCTTTGATTTTTCCTGCCTAAATGTAACATTTTGCTTTTCTCCACATTAAAATTCATATTGTTGAATGGGGCCCTTTGTTCAAGTTTGTCAAGGTCTTTTTGGATTCTGAGCTTGCCTTCTAGGGTGTTGGCTATTCCTGCCAGCTTAGTGTCATCTGCAAATTTGATGAGTTCCCCTTCTATTCCCTCATCTAAGTTGTTTATAAAGATATTGAAGAGTACTAGGCCTAAGACTAAGCCTTATGGTACCCCACTGCTTACTTCTCTCCATGTGGATATAGTACCATTAAGGACTACTCGTCTTTAAGAAGAGCCATGTTGATCAATAGGAGCTGAAAATCAGGAATCTGGAAGCACCTTGTGATGACTCAGGCAGCACATCCAGAGAACTGATATGAGTCCTTGTATTATCACCAACTGTGCCCACAGTGTCCCTTTCAACTCTCCGGCCTGGAGAGAGCTCTTCCACCAATTTGTAATAGTCTTTGGCTGACAACACTTCAGTCTCAAACATTGTAAACAGAAAACTCTGTCCCAAGCTTGAAGCTCTATTTCTGAAGGAATAAACAGCTGTAAGTTACCTTCCTCATTCCAGCATGATTCATGAGCCCCTCACACTGGGAAAATAGAACCCAGCTGAGGTTCAGACCAGGGGTGAAACGCTACCGGTTCACACCGGTTTGAGCGAACTGGTAGTGGTGGGGGCGGATGGTTTGGAGAACCAATAGTGGCGGCAGCATGAGGCTCCACCCACCCACCCAGATGTCATTACTTCCTGGTTATAACCAGAAAGTAACCTGATTTTTACCCTCTACACATGTGCAGAAGGGTTTGTACATGTACGGAGGATCCAAACATGCATGTGATGTACATGCAGGCATGGAGCAAGTGCTTGTGACACATGCACTTCTGAACCGGTAGGGAAGGTAAGTAGATTTCACCCCAGCTCAGGCCATCAGTTATTCTCAGGGTCTTCTTCAAATTTATAAAAGTAAAATTCTATAGTGCTAATCGCAAACCATACATATAGGAGTATTGTTAAAAGTGCAATCACCCTTTTAAAATTAGAAGTGTTTAATATCAAAATATATCTGCTACCAGCTCCTTGGTAAATTATCTCCTGAGCAACTATATTGACCAGATCTGTTGGCCTTTTGTAGCACAAGGTGGTTGATATGATTCCCCTCTTTCTCTAATTGATTCCTTCTCCAGAGGAATTTAGTTTGTTTGGGTCCTTGTTGGGACCCCATACCTGCCACGGCTGCAGCCTTGGAGCCTCCAGTGTCTCTTGGGCCTCCTTCTTTCTCCTCCAGGATCTGGATGAATATGCAGCCTTCAAGACATGGGCCAGAGTCATAAAGATAATGTAAACAGAGTCACTGTTTTCAACCAACATCCCGTTCAATTCATCTTCTGTCTCCACTGGAGTTTTTTGGGTGCATCTTTTCCGGCCTTTGACAGAATAAACATGCTTTGAAAAAGAACACTGAAAATTCTTTTCTTCATACTGGGAGTCTACAAAGGAAAAGGGTTCAAAAGTGCCATATTTTGGGCTTATTTTTTGCAGAAATTCAAGGCTCCAAATACTGTGGATGTATTTGTGATATCCGAGATGAGACAGTATATAGTTTCCCAAAGTTGTGGTGATCCAGATTTTCTCTCCAATGGGCCCTGACAAAGTGTCAAGGGTTAGATGAAAAGTATGAAATGTGCTTGAAACAATAATATGTTCTATGAAGTGAACAAAGACATTGACTTGTTTCCACCGAGAAAAGCTGGAATCCCGGAAGGCTGCTGGCTGTCCAGTCATCAAGAATTGTTGTGATATAACGACACAAATTCCATTCCTGACAAGCAAAGGAGGAAAAGTCCTCAGGAAATTCTCCCCCTCCTCTGTGTCTGGAGCAAGGAGACCAATCAAGGTCCATCTGAAGTGGAGGAGCACTTGAACAATTCCTGAATACTGAAAACCTTCTTTGGGAAGCATTTGTTGACAAAAAGGGAATTTACTTTTATCACTCAGAGTCTTGGAAGCAATTCTGTGACTGATCTGGAAAAGCAAGGAAGAATGCTGTGTTATATTTGGGGTTAGATCAAATCCAAAATATTAGGTTTTTTAAAAAAATAAATCCAACTTTGTTTTGATAAACATCTTAGAATAGTTTGCTGGTTAGCCATTGTTTAAAGTATTAAACACAGAACATTAAAAAGACTTTATATAAAAATGGAAGATGAGAAACAAGTTAAGTAAAATAGAATAACAATCAATATGCAAATCATATTTCTCTATCACCCCTACAATTTAATGCAGTTAGACTCACATATGCAGATGTTAACTAAAGTATATTGCTCAAAAAAATAAAGGGGACACAAGCAGAAGACATCCGAGATCTGAATGAATGAAATAGCCTTATTAAATACTTTGTTCTTTACATACAGTAGTTTATACACTGCTCAAACACCTAAAGGGAACACAAAACTACTGTATGTAATGAACAAAGTATTTAATAAGACTATTTCATTCATTCAGCCTGAGTAGCGTAGGGGAGTAATGCCTCCTACAAAGGCAGCATTTAAGATCCAGCTGCTGCAATTACTTGCAAGTTCAATCCCAGGCAGGCTCAAGGTCGACTCAGCCTTCCATCCTTTCTAAGGTGGGTAAATTGAGGACCCAGTTTGTTGGGGGCAATAAGCTGACTTTGTATAAATATAAATATACAAAAGTATGAAGGCTATTGCTTAATGCATTGTAAGCCACTCTGAGTCTCCAGAGAAGGGCGGCATATAAATCAAATTAAAAACAAAAACAAAAACCGATATATACCACCTCTGACTGGCTCCACCCCCATCTATTCTCTGCCTCCCAAGTCCCAGTTTATTGGGAGGGAATGGGGATTTTCCAGTAACTGTCCCCTGGAGTGGGGAGGGAATGGAGATTTTACAGTATCCTTCCACTGCCACGCCCACCAAGCCATACCCACAAAACCGGTAGTAAAAATTTTTGAAACCCACCACTGCTTTACAAGTATGCTGCAGAAGCCCCCAAAGCAATAGAGATGCTATCATGTTAGGATACATCTGTTTTGATACATGCTCCCATCCTTGGAGGTAGTATTCAGCCGGTTCAGACCAGTTCACCTGAACCGGTAGCTGAAATCGCGGGTGGGCCTGCCCACCAGCCCCATCTCTATACCATCCTATTTAGGCATGTTTTTGAGTCTGGGCACATGCACGGAAGGTGCATACACGAGCAAAGCATATGCGTGGAAGGCCAGGCACACACACGGAAGGCAGGCCTGGTCCCGAACCGGGCACGCACACACACCACAAACTGGTAATAACATAATGTGAACCCCACCGCTGCCCATCCTAATGTGTATCCCAGTTCTCAGCCATGACATCTACAATGGACATAGTGAAAAGTAGCTCTTGAACTCCATAGAGAAGATATGGTTGTATCTATCATGTGCCCACTATCACCCCACTCACTTTACTGTATAGAGAAACACAGACCCAAACCTGTGGGACTTTGTAGGGACCTACTAATGTTGACATCTGGATGGAAATCTCCCTGTCAGCTGCATCAAGAAGAGCCAAAATGTTGTCCTTCCTTCCACAGCTGTAGTTGGGAACGTTGGCTTCTCCGGTAGACAGCATGTCCAGCAAGACTTCTGAAGTGCCAAGTGTATTTAAATAGTTGTCGTGGATATTGTAGCCAAGTGTGAGATTGCCCAGGAGCTGGATATTCTTAGTGATCTTTTGAATGGTAAAAATAAAGCGTTCTATTCCTTTGGAAGCATAAGGTATACTAATGTTTAAAAAAAAATGTTTTTGGTTAATACAAGCATTATCGACAGCAGTAATTCAATACCTTTTTTCCAATTTCATGACTATTGAGTCTGAAGTCAATACTGATCGAAAACAAGAGGCAAATGATAGTCACCCATCAAATTTAATATTTGCAAATGTTGAGAAAACGGGAAGCAGATAAGAATCGCAAATGATCTATTATTTATAGCAGCAGACATTTTCACCAGCACAGTACTCAGTCTGCAAAATCACTCATTTTTTAAAGTACAACCATCATAAAAGGAAGAGGATATTTCATATGTGACCCAGAAAAGCTGTTCTATAAACAAGCCATCCTCTATTCCTATAAGGATCAGACATTGAATATCAATGAGCAGTTATAAAAATATGGGAATGAGCTGGTCAGAGTTAACTACAGCAATCACTACTTTAACCAAAAGTCCTTATTCAAGTCCTAAATTTTAGATTGGACGTGGAGAGGAAAATAATGTGGACTTCTTTCAGGTATTTTTTTCTGCTCCATTTTTGAATTTGTGTCCCTTCCACTAAATAAGACAAAACAGGAAACCCACAAGAAATTTGATCAATCAACAAAATTAATCACTTCCTGAAATGTAGGAGTAAGCAGAATAAGAGGAAAAGAATGAGTGTGTTAGAACTGCAGATGGAAGGAATGCTGTTTCATAACATGGAGTAACTTACAAGCGAGACTGATTATGAGGAAGCAGGTTGAAAAACAATATTTTCTGTGATAGTGTTACTGCACTGGTGACTATGCCAATGAGATGGTCTCCTGGCCTGTAGTAGCTCCATGGTCTTTCTCCATCCAGGTGCACCGAATTCAGTGGGCACTTCATTCTAAGCTTTGCAGAGACTGGCTGGGACACCAATAGCATTGAAAGCAGAAGCAGGAGGTCCATAATTCATGGAGTTGAATCAATCGCCTGTTTCCAAAGAACAATTAGATGATTTTAAAGCACTCTCAGAAAATGGAATATCCAGTGGTTTTCCTTATTCAAACAGAAACAAATCGAGTTTCATCTGGAAAAGAGAGAAAGGTGCATTCAGCAGGACAGCCCCTGTCTATATCCTAAGTCTTGTATAAACCATTCAGCATGAGTAAAGGCTTATATCTTTTTCTGATGCAAGATCCATTCCATGTTGCTTCAGTCTGATGCTCTATCGAAGGCAGTCCTTGGAAAAGTAGCAGTAGACAACTCACAGTCTGGGATTGTGATAATTACTGTGAGTGATAATTTGTCCTCTGGACCTCTTCCAGGGCTCCATGTATAGCCGAGGTGGTGCAGTGGTTAGAGTGCGGTACTGCAGGCTACTTCAGCTGACTGCTAGCTGCAGTTCAGCAGATCGAATCTCACTGGCTCAAGGTTGACTCAGCCTTCCATCCTTCCGAGGTGGGTAAAATGAGGACTCAGATTGTTGGGGGCAATATGTTAACTCTGCAAACCGCTTAGAGGGAGCTGTAAAAGCACGATGAAGCGGTATATAAGTCTAAATGCTATTGCTGTTGCTATAGAGGGGCAGTTGGAGCAAAGGATTCTTGTGGAATGTTGCAGATACACCCCTGGAGATGCTCTTCTATAATGATTGTCATCCTTCCGGTCATAATATGGCCAGAAAGTGATGCTGGAGGAAGATACTTCAATTCCCAGGGAATTGACTTCTGCTGTCCTTCATTGTGGCATATTATTTCCAGAGATGGCTGGGGAAGATAATTCAGAGCTACGGAGTTTGGTGCCACTCTAGATTGTTAACACTTAACTTTAGTGCTCCCTATCTTCTTAACAAAGCAACAAAGATGATTAGGGGACTGAAGGCTAAAACATATGGGACACATGATAGCAGTGTTCCAATATCTCAGCGGCTGCCACAAAGAAGAGGGAGTCAAGCTATTCTTCAAAGCATCTGAGGGTAGAACAAGAAGCAATAGGTGGAAACTAATCAAGGAGAGAAGCAACCTAGAACTAAGGAGAAATTTGCTGACAGTTAGAACAAGTAATCAGTGGAACAACTTGCCTCCAGAAGTCTATAAGTTTTGGGGGGCATTCAGACT
The DNA here is from genome assembly GCA_030761175.1 of Masticophis lateralis. Taxonomy (NCBI): domain Eukaryota; kingdom Metazoa; phylum Chordata; class Lepidosauria; order Squamata; family Colubridae; genus Masticophis; species Masticophis lateralis. Next base: position 11,622,281 of record JAUDYJ010000002.1, read on the forward strand.
TCTAGGAGATGAAATAGATGCCTCAAACCTCTGCTTATGTCAAGGTTATGACTGTAACCTTGTTGCTAGTATCCTTACGATTTATACTGACTGTTTCCTAATATGATTTGATTGCTTATTTGTACCCTATGACTATCATTAAGTGTTGTACCTTATGATTCTTGATGCATATATCTTTTCTTTTATGTACACTGAGAGAGTATGCACCAAGACAAATTCCTTGTGTGTCCAATCACACTTGGCCAATAAAGAATTCTATTCTATTCTATTCTATTCTATTCTTATGCCCCCATTTTGCTTCTTAAACCTCACTAGAAAAATCACCATTTTTAGAACTTCCCACTCCAGGGGTGATGAAAGGACTGAGAAAGAAGCACCTGTTGTGATGGTGTTGATGTGATCTTCCTCCTCCATATATCCTTCTTTGACCTCCTAAAAGGAAAGGTGAGCTGGCAGAAATAATGAAAAATCTAGAAGAGTGTTTCTCAACTTTAACAACTTTAAGAGGTGTGGATTTCAACTCCCAGAATTTACTAGAATTAGAATACCAGAACTGGAGTTGAAGTTCATACAAATCCTAAAGTTGTCAGGGTTGTCCGAAATGGTATAGGGTGAAATGAGTCAGCAATATGCAGCAGCTGTCAAAAAAGCCAACGTAGTTCTAGGTTGCATAAACAGAGGGATAGAATCAAGATCACGTGAAGTGTTAATACTACTTTATAATGTCTTGATAATACTGCATTCAGTTTTGGTCACCACAATGTAAAAAAGATGTGGAGACTCTAGAAAGAGTGCAGAGAAGAGCAACAAAGATAATTAGGGGACTGGAGGCTAAAACTCCAGTTTTAGAAGAGCCTGGTAACTCAGCCGACTAAAAGCATTATGATTAACACCATCTGTCTGCAATTATTGTAAGTTCGAATCTCACCAGGCTCAAGGTTGACTTAGCCTTCCCTCCTTTCTAAGGTAGGCAAATTGAGGACCGAGTTTGTGGGGGCAATAAGATGACTTTGTATAAATATACAAAAGTATGAAGGCTATTGCTTAACGCATTGTAAGCCGCCCTGAATCTCCGGAGAAGGGTGGCATATAAATCAAAGATAAAAAAAAACATATAAAGAACGATTGCAGGAACTGGGTATGTCTACTTGAATGAAAAGAAGGACTGGGGCTGACATGATAGCAGTGTTCCAATATCTTGGGGGATGCCACAAAGAAGAGGGAGTCAAGCTATTCTCCAAAGCACCTGAGGGTAGAACAAGAAGCAATGAGTGGAAACTCACCAAGGAGAGAAGCAACTTAGAACTAAGGAGAAATTTCCTGACAGTGAGAACAATTAATCAGTGGAACAACTTGCCTCCAGAAGTTGTGAATACTCCAACACTGGAAGTTTTTAAGAAGATGTTGGATAACCATTTATCTGAAGTGGTGTAGGATTTCCTGCCTAAGCGGGGGGGGGGGGGGTTGGATTAAAAGACCTCCAAGGTCCCTTCTAACTCTGTTATTCTATTTCTATTTCTAAAGACAGAGAACTCTTAAATCCTAGAACACCAACCCTTCTTTATCATAATGAGGAGCTTGGTGGACAGACTAGGGAGTCAAGGAGAGGCTTGCACACCTATGAACTCCCATTTGGGGAAAGGAAATTGGAAAGGGGCTGCTTTTAGGGAGTGACCTTGGCAGGCAGAAACATGGCTCCATTAACACTAAGACCTTATTTTCCACAGGGTAGCACACTTTGACAGCCCTGATCTTTAGTGGGGAGGGAAATCCAAAGTCTGAAATTCTCCAGTAACAATTATTTGCCTAAAGCCAAGTTCTGAATCAGAAAAAAATTCCATTTAGCCCTTCAAGTGAATTGCACTTGACTCCATATGCCTGTCAAAAGCCTCCCCTGGAGGACTCTACCAAAGAGCAGAGCTAAAACTTTTCATTATAATTCTCCCTGTCAGGAGAGATCCCTGACTAATTCAATTAGTTCTTGGACTCGGAGATTGTGGTGCATTTCTCCGGAGAGAAATGAAAGGGAAATAATCCCCATATGGTTCATAATGGTAGGGTAGAGCTAGAATTAAATTGGTCATCAAGAATTGAGAGGTTTAGGAGCTCCGGCTTTGAAATTGGTCCCGGAAGGAGTATACAACACCTGTGACGGGAGCAAAAGAAATCTGGTCTTTGTTGGCATAGCAGTCAAAGAGAAAACACTGGGGGATAGTTAGTGCCCGAACATGTCACGGATCTGAAATAGCTCCCTGCTAAATTGGAGAGCCAAAATTTACTTTCCTTTGAAAGCTAAGGGTCAGGGGCATCACCACAAAATGGCTGATGCAACAGTGTGGCAAGTCCCTAAGAACAAAATCAAGCTCAGTCAAAAACTAGTTATTAAAACTTTGCATAGTTAAAAAATAGCACGTACACAATGTGGGAAAGTGTTTTACGGGGTCACTTCCAGGTCTGCAAAAGAGCTGCGGCAGGTGTTTCAACTTCTCCCCTGTAATTATGAAAGCGCTGGGGATTTCTTTCTCCCTCTTTACACTCCAGGGAGTTTTCCGGCTGTCACTTTTGAAACCAGTGAGTGGCAAATACAAGGAATAATGCAAAGTTATGTCCGGTCCTGAGCCAGAAAGCCCTAAAAGATAGAGAATTCCTGGTCTGGCCTACATAATTTCACACTCTGGCCTTCCTGGTTTCTTGTTTCTTTTCTATGTAGAGATGTGTGTTTCAAAATGTGATAAATCACATTTCCAAGATTCGTTTCAGTCTATTTCCAGATGGACTTTAAAAACACCTTTATTTTAATTCATCTTGACTCAGACAGCTTCATAGACAAATTTATAATCCAAGGCCTGAACGACACCTTTGTTCTTCTATGGTGTTAGTCCATCCCAAGTTTTACGATACATTCCCCCTCTCCCTTCATCTACTGTCCATCATTAATTCAAATGTTGATGAATCCATTATCCAGAGTAGAATATTATGAGCAAATTTATGGTGGTCATAAGAGAAATTGTTTTGTGTGTGTGTGTCAGAGTTTGTTGCAGCACACACAATCGGACAATTCAGCAGGATTCAATTTTACATATAAGAAACTTCTTTATATACAATACCAAACAGCAGAATTCAGCATACAAATCAGGAACACAGAAGCAATATTCATAGAAGCAAGTCATTACAGAGTAGAGAGATACAGAGGGCATATATTGTACAGAGGCACCATTTTTGCAGAGGCCAAACCAACTCTTATATACAGTTCAGCAAGTCTAAGCCACGCCCAGACTCCAAACTGTCTCTTATGGCCCCATACAAACAAATACTATGTTTCAGTTTCCAAACAGTCCCCATTGGCTGACTGTTACTATGTCTATTCAAACAGTCCCCATTGGCTGACCTGTTATCATGTCTATCCCAGTCTATGAACATTCATACTCTGACATTTTGAATATGTTTTATTAACATTTTTTTTTTTTGATAAGCATCCATCTGAACAGTGTGTTGTTTGGGCACAGCTGGTTTTACATAGAAATACAACAATAATCATAATAGTAATCATGATAAACATATCAATATTAATCACAAAGTAAGAATACAATTAGTTTATTCATCTTGAAAAATTGTCGCTACAAAATTTTTTATTATCTTTTTATTTTTTTTTTAGTTTCTAATCTCTGTCCCTATTAGTTAACCATTGGTAAAACAAGTCCCATGTTAAAAAACTTTCTGTTTCTTGCTCTTCTTTTATTTTAAGTGTTAATCTATCCATCTCAGCACATTCTAATATTTTTATAACACTTTCCTCTGTAGGGATCTCTTCATTTTTCCATTGTTGTGCAAACACAATTCTTGCTACCGTTAACACTGTAAAATTAAGTATGTTTTCCTTTTATTATACTATTCTGGTAATATGCCCAACAAAAATATTTCTGGTTTCAAATCTATGTGTTGTTTTATCACTTTTTCTAACCAAGTATATATTTTAGTCCAGTATTTTTTTGCCTTTGGGCATGTCCACCACATATGATAATATGAACCTGGTATCTGATTACACTTCCAATATTTAGCTGATAAGTTTTCAAACATTTTTACTAGTCTCGCTGGGGGTAAATGCCACCTATATAACATTTTATATAGATTTTCCTTATATGCAGTTGATATTGTTAGTTTACAGTTTCTATCCCACAGTTTCTGCAATTTATCCAGTTCTATTGGATAACCAAAATTTTTAGCCCATCTTATCATTTTTTCTTTCACTTGCTCTTCTTCCACTTTAATACTCAATAGATAGTTATACATTTTTAAAATTAATTTTTCATCTGTCCCTAGTAATATCTGATCTAGTTCTTTATAAAGTTGGTTCTTTATAAAAACTATACATTCTTGCATCTTTGAATGTATCTGCACATGTGGCCACCATGCTAAATGTCAGAGAGGCAATCAGCCCCGTTACCTTGCGTGGGGTAATTGCCCTCAATTTGAGTTGGATTGTGACTTTTATCTTCTGTATACTTTGACCAATAAGCCGAAAAACATTTTCTAATTAAACTCATATTTATTGTAAAGAAAATAAAACAATCTTACTAATCTAATTAGTTACATTTTTGGCAAAGAATCCCCAGCCAGACCTTAGCTGGCAGGAGAACAAAGGAAAGTTTTCAGAAGAAGAGAAAGAATGCAGGCATGCTCAGTAGATACTGATAAGAAACTTGGCAAGCTACAGTAAGTCTGACAGTTCAGAAATAATAGCTCTGCTGGTAAATACAAAAACGCAGTGACACTAAATCCACCCCTTGATTGATCAGTTCTTGTTTAAATTTGAGTTCCCCTTTATCATTCAAAATGTCCTTATACCTTACAATTTTTTCCATTTTAATCACATTTGGATGTATCAGTGCTTCCATTGTGGAGAGCCAGACTGGTATTTTCATATAATGTCTTTCTTTGATTTTTCCCCATACTAACATAAAAGTAAGTTGATGACCCTTCCTTGAGTTTATTTTTTTCAGCCAGCTTGATAACCACTACAGCTTATTGCCCTTATTGGGGCATTGAATAGAATAGAATATGGGGGTTACTCCATTAAAGTCTATCACTTATAGAGCAGAGGTGTCAAACTTGCATCATCATGGCATCATCATGAAATGTATCAGGACTTTTTTCCCTTCACTAAACTGGTGTGCCAGCTCTAATTGCGTGGATGATGATGATGATGATGGTGATGATGATGATGATGATGATGATGATTAAAAATTTCATACCGCCCTTCTCCTGAAGGATTCAAGGCGGTGTACAGCCGCAATAAAACAACATGAGATACAAAATTTAAAAGCAATTTAAAAACAAATTAAATCTTTTGGCCCCCCAGTTCAAAACCCACCAATTAAAACACCCAATCCAAATTCTTATTAAGCCAGTCCAGCCTATTGATTCAATAATGCAATAACCACATCCTATGCCATGAAGGCATTTGAAGATTAAAAAGAACACAGAAGCAAACCGCCATGCAATGCACTACCAGAGCAGTGGTGTAACATGATGTTCTGGAAGCATCCGTAGTTGCTCACCCCACTGCATTCTGCATCAAGTGAAGGTTCCAGTTATTCTTTCCAGCACACCCCCAAGTAGAACAGAATATAGTAGTCAAATATGGAGGGAACCAGGACATGAGTGACCGTGAGTAGGGCCTGTTCCTCTACGAACTGGTGCAACTGGCTCACAATATGAATCTTTTAGCCATAACTGCTACCTGCTCATCAATCCTTCAGATTACTCACCAGGTCTGTCAGAGGCAGAGCAATCCCATCGAGCACCAAAGCCCAAAGCCACTCAATCTTTCTAGGGTTCAGCTAAAGCCCGTTGTTCCCCTAGCCACAGTCTGACAGTTTACAAGCACTGAAAAAAGAAACTCACAGCAGCACAATATTTGCCACGGGCAGAAAACACAAAATTGAGCATCATTAATATACTGAAGATACTTAATCCCATTGTGAAGGGTGAGCTCACTCAGTGGCTTCATGTAGATGTTGATTAGGAGAAGAGAAAATATTCAAAATAGTAGGGGCCAAGGACAGGACCCTATTCTCCTGAATTACTACTCGCTGGTATCAACCCCAGAGAGAGGTGACAAACCAAAAAAATCCTGGGCAACCCTCCTACAATACTCTGAGCTGATCAAAATAATCAATGGTATTGAAGGCTACAGAATGTCAAGCAGGGCAAGGATGGATGCACAATGTCCATCGTACCCTCATCAGAGGTCATGAAAAAGAGTGATCAATGTCATTTGTACCCCATACCTGTGCCTGAATCCTGACTAAAAGAGATCCAAACAATCTTCTTCCAAGGTTCCTCTGAAGTGGTGCACAATTACTTTTTCAACCACCTTCTCCAAAAAGGGAGGTTAGATCTGGATGATAATTGATTAGTATGGTGGGGTCCATAAATGTTTTCTTGAAGAGGGGGATGAAACCAAATATATTTAAGAGGAAAAGGAACAATCCTTTCACTCAGGGAACATCAACCACCACAAGGCTTCACTCACAAGAACATACTTCAGGGCACTTTAACAAGCCAGGAGTGGGATTGATCCAAAGAACTCATGGTCCTATGAATCCTGCCCACTTCCTGAAGCTGAACAGGCTGAAACTGTTCCCAGATAAGAGAGAAAGACTCCTCCCACCACCCAGAGGCATCTCCTCTGGACTTGCAACATGGTTGGTTTCCAGGTATGAGCAAATCTAAGTGACTTTGTCTGACAGATGGTGACAAATTTCCTCAAACACCCCTGCAAGAAATTATCTGAGCTCCTCCATCCAAGAGGGCTTGTGTAAACTGAAACAGGGCCTATGTGAGTACACAAAAAGGGTGGAGAAGTACTTCTGTACCACTACAAGTTGGCCTTAACAGCAGCTCTAACTTGGGATGGCCTGTGTTTGTCCTTTGTTGAGCACCAATAATGCTCCTCACATCCCTTATCTTCTTTCATTCAGCTCCTCCATGATCCACACAGAGTGATGGGATTCTCAAGAAGGAAAGTCACATGGACACGTCTGATGTAACATCTCAGCTAAGTGACCTTATTCCAGCCAGGATATTAGTAGTCTTTCATGTTGGGGTTGAACACTCGTATTTCAACATTAATTTCTTAACACATCCCAGTAGCAGAAACCAGAACAATCACAGAACAGTGCCCCAGGTGTGAAGCTATAATTTTTCACTAATGCTATTCTCCAACTGCCCCTCTACACATGGACCTCTGAAAGGACTTCAGGATCCCAAGAGGAAAAATAGCTTCTCACTGTGATTATCAGCATCCTTGTCTCTGAGACCACTTCTCCAGTGATTGCCTTTGATGTAAACATCAGCCAGAAGCAACATGGAAGGGATCTTGCATCAGAAAAGGATAAATACCTCTACTTATGTTCAATATTTTGCACAAAATTAAGGACAGACAGAGATTGTGCTCTTGAATGCACCTTTCTCTCCTTTCCAGGTGAAGCTCAGTGGGCATCACTGACACTTCCTTCTCTTGATAGGACTTTGGATCTTTCTAACTTTCTTGTTGTTTAGAAACAGGGAAGTGGCTGGTTCATCCCAAGGAGAAATGGACTTCCTGCTTATGCTTCTGATGTTTCAGCTGACCCGGAGATACTCCGGGAGGCTAAGAACCAAATGCCCCCCAACTCTGAAGCAGCAGGAAAGAGGAAATCCATGGAACTATTATGGGCCCGGAGACCATATTATTAGTGTGATTGAAACCGCAACAAAACCTTCACTTGAGCTGCTCCAATTCAATGGGGCTCGTTATATTTCTTCCCGGTAAGTTATTCAGTGTTAAATCTCCATTTGCATTTAATAATTGAATTGTTTTGAGTCCTGGTTATTGGACAAATGAGTATAAATTCTACTTCAAACAATGATATATTTGTGATAAGGAGCCTGGATAGCTCAACAGACTAAAAAGCCTGTTATTAACATTCAGCTGTCTGCAATTATTGCAAGTTCAAATCTCACCTGGCTCAAGGTTGACTCAGCCTTCCATCCTTTCTAAGGTAGATAAATTGAGGACCCAGTTTGTGGGGGCAATAAGCTGACTTTGCATAAAAAATACAAAAGTATGAAGGCTATTGCTTAACGCGTTGTAAGCCGCCCTGAGTCTCCGGAGAAGGGCGGCATATAAATCAAATTTTAAAAAAAGATATTAACCTCAGTAGATGATTATATCTATATCTGACAAAAATAAAATGATGGGTGACTCTTAATTGTCTCTGGTTGTGGATCAGTATTCACTTAAGACTCAATAGGCTTGTAGAGACAAAAAGTAATAAATTAATAGCAGTGGTGAAATCTGGTGGATCTATCTGGCTTGTGCGAGCCGGTAGGGCCAGCAGCAGGAGGCTCCCCCCACCCACCGGGACATCATCATGTCCCATTTTTGACCCTCTGCACATATGCAGAAGGCTCTGCATATACACAGAAGAGGCACACACATGCACACACACATTTCAGATCCGGTAGTGAAGATAAGTGCATTTTACCCCTGATTAATAGATATATTTTGTTGTTGCTATTGATGATAATAACATGGAAATATTTGTACAGGACTAGACATATTAATCTGGGAGGAATGCTACCCTTCATTCTCCCCATTCAAGTGATCAACAAGAATAGCCGGATCCTGCACAATCTGACACTTGGGTACAACGTCCATGACAACTATTTGAACACTCTACGCACTTCCGATGCCTTGCTGGACATTCTCTCTACTGGAAAAGCCAATGTTCCCAACTACAGCTGTGGAAGGAAAGACAACCTTCTGGCTATTATTGATGGGGCTTACAGGGAAATCTCCACACAGATGTCAACATTATTAGGCACCTACAAACTTGCACAGGTTCGTGTGCGTGTGTTTCTCTACCTGGTAAAGTGGGAAGGGTGGCTGGAAGACGGATCCAACTGTATTTTTGGCTGGAATTCAAGGGCAGCTTTTCATCATGGCCATTTTACCTACAGCTGATAAAACACAACTGCCTTATGGATCACAGTGACCACTAGGATTAATCAACTATTAAAAGATTCCAAGCATATTAGCCAATTTATTAACTATTTTTACCTTAATCTGCCCATGATTATATTCATCATAAAAGGTATAAAAACAAATCAAGTCTCTGGAAATGATATCTTACTGGCTGAGCTTTTCAGAAATATGCTGATAGGTGGAACCTCTATTGGCCGGTTGTGTCTGTCTGTCTGTCTGTCTGTCTGTCTGTCTGTCTGTCTGTCTGTCTGTCTGTCTGTCTATCTATCTATCTATCTATCTATCTATCTATCTATCTATCTATCTATCTATCTATCTATCTATCTATTTATCTATCTATCTGAGACACCAAAGTCCAAATGATCTTCTCTTCTTCCAATCTTGAGTTCATCACTTAAACACTATTGTTTATTTTATTTAAGGATTGTAGTTGTCTCTGCCAATTCCTTATAGGATGATTTTTTTTATAGAATTGCTTTGCTGACTAACTTATTGATTCAGGCTCTGGCTTTTATGATGGTTCTGCTTTAATGATTGAATTGTTTTGAATCCTGGTTATTGGACAAGTGAGTATAAGTGCTAGTGCAAACAATGATATACTTGTGGCTATTAACCTCAGTAGATGATTATATCAATCCCACCTTCTCAATAATGACAAAAATAAAATGATGGGTGACTCTTATTTGTCTGTGGTTTTGGATCAGTATTCATTCAAGAACCGAGGTGGTGCAGTGGTTAGAGTGCAGTACTGCAGCTACTTCAGCTGACTGCTAGTTCAGCAGATCAGCGGATCAAATCTCACCAGCTCAAGGTTGACTCAGCCTTCCATCCTTCCGAGGTGGGTAAAATGAGGACCCAGATTGTTGGGGGCAATATGCTATTTAGTATACTGTCTTTGGTGTAAGCTGCCCAGAGTCCTTGGAGAGTGGGTGGCATAGAAATGTGAATAATAATAATAATAATAATAATAATAATAATAATAATAATAATAATAATAATAATTTTAAAAATGGTCAGCCAATCAGAATTTATATTCTTTTACTTTATTTTCATATATGGTCTTGTTAAGGTTTTATATTCTGTATTGTAATATGGCCTAAGGGCTTATCAAAAAATAGTCTAACATGTAGATGAGAACCAGGTTGGATATATTAAAATCTAATATATCTTTTTCAGGTCACTTGTAGATTTGTTCCAAAGGCTCTGAGTGATAAAAGTAAATTCCCCTTTTTTTACCGGATGGCCCCCCAAAATGATATCCAGTACCCAGCAATCATCCAACTGCTCTTCCATTTCAAATGGACTTTGATTGGACTTTTTGCTTCAGACACAGAGAATGGAGAACATTTCATGAGGACTTTTACTCGTTTGCTTGTCACGAATGGAATTTATGTTGTTATATCACAACAGTTCTCAATGTCTAAACCTACAGAACCTCTGAGGGATGCCCTCTGTAAGTGGAGGCAAGTCAATGTCTTTGTTTTCTTTACAGACTATAGTACCATGATGGATGGAATTAGCCACATCCATTTCATACTTGAAGGCTTGCCAGGACCCATTGAAGGGAAAGTCTGGATCATCACACTCTTTGGAGTGCAGCCAAGGAAACCTCACAGTTTTTACAAATACGTCCATAGTATTTGGAACTTTCATATTCAGGAAAAAGGGTATGACAAAACCTTTCGACCATTTATCTTTGTGGAACCAAAGTTTCAAGATCACTCTTTTCGCTGCTCTTTTTCAAGACACGTCTTTTCTGTGAAAGGCCGAAGAAGATGTACTCAGAAAATGCCACTGGAAATCCAAGAGAAAAGAAGAAGTTTAAGGATTGACCACCGTGCTTACAGTGTCATTAAGACTCTGGCCCTTGCCTTGAGGGCTGCATATTCCTCCAAATCAAGAAGGAGAAAGAAGAAAGATGTAGAGAGTCTGTGGGCTACAGGTCTGCAGCCATGGCAGGTATGGGTCCCTGACAATGATATATATAAAATCTAGTTTAATGAAAAGAAGGACTAGGGGAGACATGATAGCAGTGTTCCAATATCTCAGGGGCTGCCACAAAGAAGAGGGAGTCAAAACACTTGAGGGCAGGACAAGAAGCAATGGGTGGAAACAAATCAAGGAGAGAAGCAACCTAAAACTAAGGAGACATTTCCTGACAGTGAGAACAATTAATCAGTTGAACAACTTGCCTCCAGAAGTTGTGAATTCTCCAACACTGGAAGTTTTTAAGAAGAGATTGGATAACCATTTGTCTGAAGTGGTGTAAGGTTTCCTGCCTAAGGAGGGGGTTGGACTAGAAGACCTCCAAGGTCCCTTCCAACTCTGTTATTCTATTCTAACCACTTTAAACTCAATGTAAATTGTTCTAAACTTGACTGTAAAAAACATGATTTCTGTAACAGAGTTGTCAAAATCTGGAATGCTCTCCCTGATTCAGTTGTCTCAGCTACAAATTTGCACAGTTTCAGTTGCAAATTGACTTCCATGGACCTTACTTCATACTTAAGTGGTCAGTAAAGGGGGCGTACATAAGTGCACTAACGTGCCTATTGTCCCTGTCATTGTATTTTTTTTTTCTTTTATTCTTGTTCTCATTTTTTGCTTGACAAATTCTAATTTAAAAAAAGGTTTTCAGTCTCTAAAAACAATTGGTGGGAGATTCGTACTTTCAGGCCTGCAAGATTCTGTTAATGTAGAGTAGACTTACAATAAAGTAGAAGTAGCACATGGGGTTGTGTTTTCCATTTGGGTTACCCAGGAGATGATTAGCCTGGCAACTTGCTTCTTGACAAATCCATACTTTCTGATAATCACCCTGCTGTTTACAAAGAATTTAAGAATAATCTTTTCATTTGTTTGATTATTTTCTTCTTTATTTTCCCAATGAAGAATATTTGCAGATTAGATAATTATACTAGGAATACTCAACTGTGGGGGAAAAAAAACTATGAGGAACAAGAAACCAAGTTTTCTGCTTTTCAATTTCCTGTTTGTTTCCCCCCCCCCTCCCGTTCTAGCTTCATCCCTTTCTGCAGAAGAATGAGTTTTGCAATCTTTCAGAGATGAAAATGTACTTGGACCAAAATGGAGATCTGGTAGCAGATATGAACATCTGGAACTTGGTGATTCTCCCGAAGAACAATTACATAGAAGGGAAACTGGGGAGCTTTGAAAGACAGAGACTCATTATCAACCAGGATAATCTTTCAAGACTAAAGTTGCTCAACAAGGTGGGGAAAATATTGATTTTTTTCTTCTTCTTCACCATTTTCCAAATTCTTAGGACCCATTTCAAGTGGGCTAAACCTAATCACCATCTGGAACGAGCTCTCCCTGGAGATACGGAAGATCCCAGACCTGCGCAACTTCCGTCGCGCACTCAAGACTCACTTAATCCATCAAGCCAACCTGACCTAAGTTTTTTCCTCCTTTTAAATGAGAATTTTAAATTATTTGGGGTTTTAAATTTTCAGCCAAACTATTTAATTCATTTTATCATATCTTAAATTTTGTATTTATATGTTTTATTTTATGGCTGTAAATCGCCCTGAGTCCTTCGGGAGTAGGGCTGTATATAAATTCAATAAAATCGAAAATCGAAAATCGAAGGTGGAGGGTCTTCACTGAGTTCTGAATGTAAAGAGCAAAACTCTTGAGTTTTCTTAGACTGCTTGGAAGGTTTCAATACTCCTGCTCGAGCAGGCAGTTAGACTAGAAGACCTCCAAGGTCCCTTCCAGCTCTATGCAGATAGCTCAACAGGCTAAATAACCTATTATTAACATTCAGCTGCCTGCAATTATTGCAAGTTCGAGGCTCAAGGTTGACTCAGCCTTCCATCCTTTCTAAGGTAGGTAAATTGAGGACCCAGTTTGTGGGGGCAATAAGCTGACTTTGTATAAAAATATACAAAAGTATGAAGGCTATTGCTTAACGCATTGTAAGCCGCCCTGAGTCTCCGGAGAAGGGCGGCATATAAATCTAATTTTTAAAAAAAATATGAAGTTCTGATCTGAGCTGATGCTCTGACTCAGAAAACTGAACCACTGAAATAAGACTTTGATCCAAAGAAAAGCCCTTTTTGATATCAGAAGTAATGAGGGATTTTTTTTAAAATTTGATTTATATGCCGCCCTTCTCTGGAGACTCAGGGCGGCTTACAATGCATTAAGCAATAGCCTTCATACTTTTGTATATTTATATTTATACAAAGTCAGCTTATTGCCCCCAACAAACTGGGTCCTCAATTTACCCACCTTATAAAGGATGGAAGGCTGAGTCAACCTTGAGCCTGGCTGGGATTGAACTCACAAGTAATTGCAGGCAGCTGGATCTTAAATTTGAAAGAAAATGCTACTTAGATTTGTCCTTTGGATTGTTAGAGGGCACTTCATTTGAAAATTCCATGGTTATCTTGATTGTTAGCTACCTTAAGTCTTTCTGGGGGAAAAAAGGAGGGTCCAATCTAATAACTAAGTCTGTCTTTCCATCACAGTTGGTGTCACTTACCTGTAGTTCTTCAACAGAAATGTCTTTGTCTCAGGTACTCGTGTTCCCATGTGCTACAGTCAAAAGATCCCTGACGTATCCTCTGTGAAGGTCACGTTTTCATGATCTCACCTCCATCTCACCTTACTAGAGTTCTAGAAACTGTGAAGTCAGTTTTAATTGTATTTCACCAGCATGGCAGCCATATAAATTGAACAAATAAACAAAAATATGTTTCCCTTAAGTTTGACAGCCCAGATTTGTAAGGATTTTTTCCCTTCATATCTTAATTATTTATTAATTATTTATTTTATTAAATTTATATACCGCCCTACTCCCGAAGGACTCAGGGCGGTGAACAGTCAGATGAAGTGCATATGAAGTGCAATGTTAAAAAAAAAACATTTAGAATATAATAAATATTTTGGCCCAATAATTTAAAACCCCCAATTTAGGATAGATTTGAAACAGTTTAAAAAGGAAAGATTAGGCCAGGCCTGCCTGTTTAAATAAGAATGTTTTAAGGGCACGGCGGAAAGTGCACATATCTTAACTGGGAGATAGTTTTGGACTAATGAGCTGCGGTGTTGTATTGGTTAGAATGCAGTACTGCAGGCTACTTCTGCTGACTGTCTGCTGACTGCAGTTTGGCAGTTCGAATCTCACCAGGTTCAAGGTTGATTCAACTTTCCATTTTTTTTTTTTAATTTTTAATTTGATTTATATGCCGCCCTTCTCCGGAGACTCAGGGCGGCTTACAATGCGTTAAGCAATAGCCTTCATACTTTTGTATATTTTTTAATACAAAGTCAGCTTATTGCCCCCACAAACTGGGTCCTCAATTTTCCCACCTTAGAAAGGATGGAAGGCCGAGTTGACCTTGAGCCTGGCTAGGATTGAACTCAGAGAAATTACAGGCAGCTGGTGTTAATTGCTGCCTTTAGTAGGAGGCATTAGCCCCCTACGCTACACAGGCTCACTATGGCCAGAATGATCACACCAGCCTCACAAATTCAAGCTGCAAGCTCCACCCCTGATGTCACAACACACTTAAGAAAAGAGGTGTGTCTGTTTTTTTTTTTAAATTTGATTTATATGCCGCCCTTCTCCGGAGACTCAGGACAGCTTACAATGCGTTAAGCAATAGCCTTCATACTTTTGTATATTTATACAAAGTCAGCTTATTGCCCCCACAAACTGGGTCCTCAATTTACCCACCTTAGAAAGGATGGAAGGCTGACTCAACCTTGAGCCTGGTGAGATTCGAACTTTCAATAATTGCAGACAGCTGGTGTTAATTGCTGCCTTTAGTAGGAGGCATTAGCCCCCTACGCTACACAGGCTCTTTTTTTTCTGAGGTCGGTAAAATGAGGACCTAGATTGTTGGGGTCAATATGTAGAGTCTGTAAACTGCTTAGAGAGGGCTGTAAAGCACTGTGAAGCAGTATGTAAGTCTAAATGCTATTGCTATTGCTACTTTAAAAGGGAAGCAGCTTTGTAATGTTTTATTTATTTAATTATTTTATTTATTTATTTATTTAATTAAATTTGTATACCGCCCTTCTTCCGAAGGACTCAGGACTTTATGTGGTCAAAAGGAAAACTTTCCAGACCTAATAGTCAAATATTTCTTTCCGGCCATTTTATTTTATTTTAATAAATCTAAAAAAAGAATTAAAAATTGATAATTTTTTTAGAATTAATTTTATTCTAAATTTGAATAGGAATAGGTCATCATACTCTATGCATATTAATAGAGCCATGAGGAAGCATCCACTGGCTGTCACTTAATGCTTAAACCTTTTCTCAGTTTCATCCCTCAAGGCTTTATTAAGTATGAAAGTCTTTTATAACAATGTCATATTCCAGGAGCAAAAGTGAAGAACTAAGCAGTGTCTGTCAATGGTTGTTGTTGTGGTCCATCAGCAACCTGCGGACCTGGCAGAGGAGTCAGACAGTGAGGAGGCTGGGGGGGACAATGTGCCAGTCCTGGAGTCAGGGGGAGGCCCAGATGAAAGTTCTATGTCAGAGGCAGAGACGGAGCCAGGGCCATCTGGAAGTGATGTGCGAACTCTGGAGCCTCCAGAGGTGGATAGCAGAGAGGCAGAGGAACAGAAGGATCCTGTTCCTAGTGCATGCATGTGAAGAGCTGCCAGAAGGCAAGAGCAGCTAAAGCAAAAAGGACAACTTGGGAGTAAGGCCAGGAGATGATTGGCCCCTCCCATAAGGCTTAACAGAGCAGCAACGGCTCTTGGGATCTTTGTAGGAAAGCATTGTTGCTACATATGTCTCTTGTCTTGCTACATTTGTTTCATCTCAATATATTTTGCTTCTCAACTTTTGCCAAGAGAAGCCTTTGGCAGGATGCCAAAGAAGACAAAGGTTGGTTATAAGGCCGAAGAACTGTTTATGAGGAATTTGTTTTGGACTTAATTTGCACTAAGCTGAGAATGAAGTAATTCTCAGTTGTTCTAATAAAATATGTTTGTTTAGGACTGATTGTGTCTGGTAACAACTACTTGGGCCTAGGTCACAAAAGTTATATCTCCTACAACTATCCATGCAACTGTTTGGAACTTGTTAGAAATTTCATATTTCCTTAAATGAAACCCAGAGAATACTTAGCTAATGTTCTTGTTGACCACCATTTTCCATGGATGGTTATTCCTAACAGGTTTGCTTTGGCATTCCTTGTGTTTTTTTGCTCAGTCTCTGCCTCAGTCCAAATGTGTGGAAAATTGTCATCCTGGATTTGTCAAGCAGGCTCGAGAAGGAGAGCCAGTTTTCTGCTATGACTGCATCGCTTGTCCAGAGAGGACCATCTCCATTCAGAAAGGTGGGTGACATCACAGAAAAAGGCACTGGATTCATCCAGAGCATTTATCCAGAATACTTTGATCAATGTGTATATTAAAATAGACATATATAAACCTGACTATTTTCTTGTTAATTTTCAACCTGCCCAATTTCTTCGGTAATGGAAGGAATTTGAAAAAGATATTGAAGGAACAGGTAGGAAGAGATAGCAGCAGTGGTGGAATTCAGCCGGTCTGGGCCAGTTTGGGCAATCTGGGTAGTTAAATTACTGTCTGGCTCTGCCCCTTCCTGCCTCACCCTTTCCAGGAGATCCCACATGCCCCATTTTGATTCCCAGGCAAGTTCAGGGAGGCCTCCTAGGCCCAAAACGGGCTGTGGGGGGGGGGGGGTGCAGCCCATTTTTGCTCCCAGGGGGGTGCAGGAGGCCAAGTCACACCCCCTGGCCACGTCCACTATGGCCACACCCACCCAGCCGGTCATTAGGGCAGAGAACCGGTTGTTAAATTATTTGAATCCCACCACTGGATAGCAGGACATTGTGAATTGGGTTAAGTTACTTCTGCCAGAGGAAAATCAGCCTGACACCTAATCAGCTTGACTAGGTAGCTCAGTGGCTAAGACACTGAGCTTGTCAATCAGAGAGGTCAGCAGTTCGGCAGTTCCAATCCCTAGCACAGGTCTCCTGAGTGAGCAGGGGGTTGGACTAAATGATCTCCAAGGTCCCTTCCAACCCTGCTACTGTTCAAAAGAAATCTCTCTTCTATTGGCCAATTTGGGAAGTATCCTTAAATGTTTATCTTTCTTAGGAACATCTTTGTAACTTGAGGAACGTTTTGGGATCAATTGATTTTGGTTCACCCACACAAACTTCACATTGCAAACAAAAAGATATATCAATCAACCATTTAATTAGTCAATTTTTATGGCGATCCTAGAGCCACATCAGCAGAAGTAGCTATTTGAATGTGTGATGGTGGGAGAGACATTACGTTCAAGGGACAAAAGAAAATGAAATGGAAGACTCAATAGAAAATCCATCAAGAGGACATTGGTGTGGGTGATACTAAATTTTCCATTAATGGGGATAAAATCAGCCTCTGTCCTTTCCAGTGCTCTATCTATTTTATGGATTAAGAGGTAAAACACAAATATTGTTTATAGCCCAATTCAACAGTCCCATGATCGGTATAACCATCATCATCAATTCCAACTTTATTAGAACTTCATTAAAACAATGTACTTTACTGTATTCTACAATGATTGCTCCTGAATAAGGTCCAGAATGCAATGCATTGTGCTATTCACCCCCTATTACAGGGGTGTCAAACTTGATTTAATTGAGGGCCATATCAGGGTTGTGTTCGACCTTGGGGGACTGAGGTTGGCATGGCTGGGGAGGGCATGGCCAGCATGATGTCACACATGTTGGGGGGCACCTGTGGTGGCCCGAGCACTCTGCCAGTGAAAATGGGCTCTCGACCTCAGTTTTCAGATGGGACGACCTCCTGCAACTCTCTGTCAGTGAAAACAGAGCTCAGGGAGGCCACGCAGAGTTCTAGTGACTCCGTTGTCACTGGCGGAGGCACCATGGGCCAGTCCTTTGCTGTTTTCAGGGCAGCCCCATGGCTTGGATCTAAGCACCCCACAGGCCAGATCCAGGGATGGGCTGCTGGACGTTTGCAGGGGTTTGGGAGAACCTCTAGCTAAGATTCTGTGCAGTTCAGAGAACCCCCAAATCCCACTCCTGGCTGGCCCTGCTCGCCCCACCCCTCCCCTCCCAGGAGTCTCTACGCAGCCTATTTTGGATGCAGATAAGTGCAGGGCTCGGGGAGGGCAAAAAATGGGCCTACTGGAAGTTCTGGTGGTGCAGGAGGCTGAAAAGGCCACACCTGTCCAGCATCCGAGCAGAGAACCCCTTGCTAAAATTTTTGAAGCCCACCCCTGGCCAGATCTAGCCACCAGGCCTTGAATTTGACACCCCTGCCCTATGTGTCAGCTGCATAGGATCCCACTGCCTTTCCAACTGCATTTCAATTCACCTTATAGCTCTACTCTGCATAGAACCAGGGTATCAGCGGGACTAACTCCTCCGGAGAATGTCCGCTTACTCCCACAATATATGGTGTATACAATAGGCATGCTACAGGTGCTTTCATAACACATTGCTACCTTGTGGGTCCGCAGTGAAGGGTGACAGTGCTGCCAGGTTTTTTTTTTTTGTGGGGGGAGGTGGGGGGAATATTTTGTTATTGGTTTTGCTGTTGTATATATTGGGTTTTTTATTTTGTTGGGCTTTAAGCTGCCCTAACTTGGTTTAAGATGGGCAACCAGACAAATGTTATGTATTTTCACCATTTGCTATGGCTTTCCTATCCCTCAGCATCATCTGTCATCCAAAAAAGATATTTCTTGAAAAATAAAAAGAGATACAAAAAAAACCTTACTTTCTGTTTTCTCAGATGCTGAAAAATGCACCAAGTGCCCAGATGATCAATTTCCAAATGAGGACCGAGTCCAATGTATCCCCAAAAGAATAAGCTTCCTGTCCTTTGAGGAACATCTGGGCATCATCCTGGCCTCTTTTGCTTTACTCTTGTTTCTAGCCACAGGCCTTGTTTTAATCATATTCATTAAATACCTAGAAACTCCCATTGTCAAAGCCAACAACCGGGACCTCACCTTCATCCTCCTGGTCTGCCTCATACTCTGCTTCTTGTCCTCCATTTTCTTCATTGGACAACCAAGGAGAGTCACCTGTCTTCTCCGACAAACAGTGTTCAGCATTGTCTTCTCAATAGCTGTGTCTTCTGTGTTGGCTAAAACAATCATGGTGGTGCTTGCATTCCTGGCCTCAAAACCAGGAAATAAAATGAGAAGATGGTTGGGGAAGAGCTTAGCCAACTCTATCATCCTTTCTTGTTCTGGTGTCCAAACTTTCATCTGTGCATTGTGGCTGGGAGTTTCTCCCCCATTTCCTGATTCTGACCTGCACTCCCAGCCAGAAGTGATCATTCTTCAATGCAATGAAGGCTCAGTCACCATGTTTTACGTTGTCCTTGGATATATGGGTTTCCTAGCTGCCATTTGTTTCACTGTAGCTTTCCTGGCCAGGAATCTGCCTGGGGCCTTCAATGAAGCCAAGCTGATCACCTTCAGCATGCTGGTCTTTTGCAGTGCCTGGGTCTCCTTCCTGCCCACCTACCTGAGCACCAAAGGGAAACACATGGTGGCCGTTCAGATCTTCACCATCTTGGCCTCGGGTGCCGGACTCCTGGGCTGCATCTTCTTCCCCAAATGCTACATTATCATCCTGAGACCAGAGCTAAATACTAAGGAACATTTAACGATAAAAATAGGAAAATGATAATGAAATTGTTTCTTAGATTTGTATCATTTAATTATTTATTACAATTATGATTGACTTGTATGCTTCCTTTGCATTTAATTGACAATTAGGGATATTTAAAATCAAAGCTAATAAAAATGTTACGAGTGTCGGATTAATCAGATTAAAATCCAAAATAATCTCAAACGTTAAACAAGTGATTTATAATTAATATTTGTGTTTTAAACTATTTGTTGTCCTCCTTTCCCTCAGAGTACTCAGATGAACTCATACATATATTAAATGACAAATAATATCTTTCTACTAAATATTCTACGTCTTTGAATGTTAATTAATTTTCATATCTTTTAATTTTTTTAAAAAATAAACTTTATTAAGAAATAATAAAATCACACACAATACATATAATAAACACAACAAAAAACAAAAAGAAAAAAACATTGCATTAAAACATTATATATATTCATTTCTTTGAAGCATTGGTTCATAGCGATATATCTATTTACACAGTATTACGTAATTCCCATAGATCTTAACACACTGGTTCCTTTTAACCTCTTTAACCTCGTTTATCTTCATCTTACTAAGACAACTTTTTGTACTAGATATCTCTGTAGGTTAAGGACATCATAAATATGTGGTGAATTACAGTTCTACTACTCCTCTAACTATTTTCTACTTGTGTTTTTTCTCTAGTAAAACACAAGCGAGTGTTTGAGTCTGAGCCAGTGGTACCATTTGTCCCAAACTTTATAGAATTCAGTATCTTCTTTTTCCTTGAATTCTTTTGTCAATCTGTCCATTTCTGCACATTGAATTATCTTATGTTTTATCTTGTCCTCCGATGGGATTTTTTCAGATTTCTAGTTACTAGCATAAATTATCCATGCTGCCGTTAGGATATGTATTAGCAAATACTTTATTTCTTTGGGGTAAGATTTGGTAAAGATTCCTAATAAAAGTTTCAGGTCTTAATTTTCATATCTTTTAAACTGTTGGTAGTCATCCTTTTTCTCATCACTCAAGTTAATCCATGTTTGATTAAGGCAACCTTCAAGAGTGGACACATGTGAGCTACAACCTGATCTTTGGAATGATGTAAACAGGGCAGGTTCCTTCAAAGTTAGTTAGGAAGGTCTTTCATGGTTCTTTGGGACTTGGTATTTTCATTCCTCTGAGGTCTGGATAGTACTTGGGGTGAGAGGGAGGTTAATCAGGATAATGTGATGTTACAGCAGCTCTAACTGGGATTGATGTTCCTTTTCTTTCTTCTGATTTGCTCCTTCTCAGCAACCTCCATTCGTTTAAGCTCCAGATCTAGTTCCATCCTTCTTGTGGATGTTTTTTTTTTTTTTTAAAGTATTCACCGGATTTTCCAGCTTTGGCCCATCATTCAGCACACCACTGAATACTTAAAAAGAACCCTCCAATTTTTTCTCAACTGTGCATAGTAAATTACACACCCATAGTACACTTCTATTTTATTTCCAGTTCTGCATATAAATATTTCAGCAGCGCTGATTGAAAATTGATACTTGGATCCATCAGGTTCTCATATTATTTTATTTATTTATTTTAATTATTCAGTTCTTTGTTAAACATGTATAAGAGAACAGATATAAGTATAAACATGATTATGGATACATGAAATGGATACAAATAAATGGGGACAGTCGGACAGGGAGGGTAGGCACGTTGGTGCACTTATGCACACCCTTTACAGACCGCTTAGGAATGGGGTGAGGTCAACAGTAGACAGTCTAAGGTTAAAGTTGCTGTGGATGCCGGCATCTCAGGATCTAGAGGTTCCATCATTAGTGATCGGAGGGGAGACTCTTACTCCCTCCCATAGGGTTCGCAATCTGGGTGTCCTCCTGGACTCCCGGCTGTCCTTGGATGCTCATCAGACGGCCGTAACCAGGGGGGCTTTCGCACAGGTATGCCTCGTGCGCCAGTTGCACCCTTTCCTAGACCAAGATGCCCTCACCACAGTCACTCACGCCTTTGTTACTTCTTGATTGGATTGTTGTAATGCCCTCTACATGGGGCTTCCCTTGGGATGCACCCGGCGGCTCCAGCTAGTCCAGAATGCGGCCGTGCAGGTAGTTACAGGGGCTTCTCATTACTCCCATGTAACACCTCTCCTGCATGAGCTGCACTGGCTGCTGGTGACTCTCTGGGTTCGTTTCAAGGTCCTGGTGCTTACCTATAAAGCCCTACATGTCTTATGCCCGGGGTACTTGCAGGACCGTCTCCTGCCATCCTGCCATCATCCCATGCGCTCTCACAGAGCAGGCCTCCTCAGGGTGCCGTCAGCCAAACAATGTTGGCTGGTGGCCCCCAGGAGGAGAGTGTTCTCTGTCAGAGCGCTGACCCTCTGTAATGGTTTGCCCACAGAGCTCAGGACAGCCCGCGACCTCCTCTCCTTTTGCCACGAGGCTCTTTCACTAAATGGACTGATCCATTGGGGGTTTGTACACTGTAACAATTTTAATCTGGTTTTAATGGGGTTTTTAATTTGTACTGTGGTTTGTATTATGAATTGTTTTTCTGTAAGCCACCCTGAGTCCTTCAGGAGAACGGCGGCATGTAAATTGCAATAATAAATAAATAAATAATAAATAAAGTTATGGAGGTTTGGGGATGAAACCACAGAATCAGGTAGTGCATTCCAGGCATTGACCACCCTGTTGCTGAAGTTGTATTTCCTGCAATCGAGTTTGGAGCAGTTTGCCTTAAGTTTGTATCTATTGTGTCCTCATGTATTGTTGCAGTTGAAGCTGAAGTAGTCATTGACAGATAGGACATTGTAACAGATAATTTTGTGCATCTACCTTTCTACTATCCTCTGACTTTTGTGCTGCCATGTAGTTCTCGGCTTGTTCCACCAATACAATAAATACAATCATACACAAAGCCAAACACTGCAACCCAATTAAAAGATGGGAAGGGTGGGGCAGGATGGAGGGAGCTGGGATCTTCTGTTAATCTATCAATCCCCTCCACTGTTATGCTCCCCCATTGGATCCAAGTAACTAGTACCTGGCTCAAAAGCAGACTTTTTTCCCCTTCGTGTGATGTATTCAGCCCATTGGCCACTTGTTTGACACGCCTGATGTAGTGCTACAACCTACTGTATTTATACTGCACAGGTAAGAGCACAGGTAAGACCATCGGGAGCCAGTGCAGCTTGTGCAGGAGAGGTGTTACATGGATGCGCCATGTCGCCCCCATAATCACCTACGCGGCCGCATTCTGGACCAGTTGGAGCTTCTGAGTGCTCTTCAAGGGGAGCCCCATGTAGAGAGCATTACAGTAGTCCAGATAGGAAGTGACGAGGGCGAGGGCATGAGTGACTGTACACAAGGTGTCCCGGTCCAGAAAGGGCCGCAACTAGTAAAGCAGGTGAACCTAATAAAAAGCCCACCTGGCCACAGCCGTCATGTGATCTTCTAAAGACAGCTGTGTATCCAGGAGGAAACCTAAGTTGTGAAACCTCCTTGAGGGGGCCAAGATCTCATCCCCAATAGTCAGCGATGGAACCAGCTGGATATACCGGGATGCCGGAAACCAGAGCCACTCAATCTTGGAGGGGTTGAGTCTGAGCTTATTTCTCCCCATCCAGATCCGCACGGCCTCCAGGCAATGGGACCTCACGTCAAGGGCATAATTGGGGTGGTCTGGGGTGGAAATGTACAGCTGAGTATCATCAGCGTACTGATGGCATTTCATCCCAAAACCATGGATGATCTCACCCAGTGGCTTTACATAAATGTTGAGCAGGAGAGGCGAGAGGACCAACCTTGTGGCACCCCACAAACAAGGCACCCCGAGGTCGACCTCTGTCCTGCTGCCAACACAGACTGCGTACGACCAGAGAGGAAGGAGGAGAACCACTGCAATACAGTGCCCCCCATTCCTAACCTTTCCAACTGGCACAGCATGATAACATGGTCAATGGTATCAAAAGCGGCTGAGAGATCCAATAGGGCCAGGACCGAGGAACAACCCACGTCCCGAGCCCTCCAGAGATTGTTGACCAATGCCATTTCCATGCTATATCCCGGCCTGAAGCCTGACTGGTACGGATACAGATAGACATCTTCATCCAGGTACTGGGGAAGTTGTCGCGCCACCACACTCTCAGCAACCTTTGCCACAAAGCGGAGATTGGAGACTGGACGGTAATTCACTAATACAGCCGGGTCCAGGGAAGGTTTCTTGAGGAAGGGCCTCACCACCGCCTCTTTCAGGGCAGTGGGGAAGACACCCTCAGTCAAGGAAGCATTAATAATCACTTGGAGCCAGTCAAGGAAGCGTTAATAATCACCCGGGAGGCCAGCACCAACCAGGAGGGACACGGGTCCAATAAACATGTGGCAGAGCTCAACCTACCCGAATCCTGTCCACGTCCTGGGGAGTCACAGAGTCAAACTCCTCTCAGATAACACTCTCAAGACCCACTTCCGTCACCCCATCTGAATCTACCCAATCGGAGTCCAAGCCTTCCCGAATCTGAGTGATTTTGTCATGCAGGCATTGCACAAAATCCTCAGCCCTACCCTGCAAGGGGTCTTCCCGTGCTCCCAAATGAAGTAGGGAGCGGGTTACCCTAAACAGGGCAGTTGTGCAGTTCTCTGCAGATGCAATAAGAGCAGAAAAATAGTTAGATTTTGCCGCTCTTATTGCCACTAGATAGATCTTAATGTGAGACCTCACCAGTGTTCTGTCAGATTCGGAGCGGTTGGCCCTCCAATCACTCTCCAGGCATCTTTTCCGGCACTTCATCTCCCTCAGCTCCTCAGAAAATCAGGGAGCCAACTGAGATCGGCACCGGGTCAGAGGCCACAAAGGCACAACGTGATCCAAAGCTCCAGTGGCTGCCCTAACCCAGGCGGCCACCAGTTCTTCAGTTGAGTTGTGAGCCAGAGCCT
Organism: Masticophis lateralis; assembly: GCA_030761175.1. Classification (NCBI taxonomy): domain Eukaryota; kingdom Metazoa; phylum Chordata; class Lepidosauria; order Squamata; family Colubridae; genus Masticophis; species Masticophis lateralis. The sequence continues at coordinate 11,646,898 of JAUDYJ010000002.1, forward strand.
CCGGGAATGGCCCAAGCTCTGTCAGGAACCTATCTGGATCCATCAGGCACCTGGGATGGAACCACCTAGTCAGTTCTGACTCCCTGCAGCAGAGGGAAGCAGCTCGAAAGTCTAGTTGAAGGAGTGAATGATCTGACCACAACAAGGGCTTGATGACTAAGTCCCCTATTTCTAGATCATTCAACCACTGACCAGAGACAAAAATCAAGTCCAGAGTGTGTCCCCCCGTGTGAGTAGGGCCTTGCACTAACTGGGTCAGGTCCATGGCCATCATGGAAGCCATGAACTCCCAGGCTGCCTCTGACATTTCACCGAATTTAGCATGGAAATATGGAGATCTAATAGAAAAGAAAATCACACACACAAAAAAACCCTACTCTTAACATCAGGAAGAGTTCAAGAATACTGATTGCCTCCAGGAAAGACTAGAGTTGCGCCATCAATGTAGAGTTTAATCAAACTTCATAGCTCTGGGTGACCTTCCTCAGCAGTCTCTGGAGACAAGACATCACAATGAAGGACAGCAGAAGTCAATTACCTGGGTGTTGAACTATTTTCCTCCAGCATCACCTCTGGACATGTCCTGACAGAAAGGATCACAACACCCTCAGGGAGGTATTTGTGATTTTTCACTTACATGTGCTCTCCAACTGACCCTCTGCACTTGGAGTCTTGGAAGAATTTCAGGATCCCTGGAGGAGAAATTATTTTTCACTGTAATTATCACCATTCCGGTCATTGAAACATTTTCTGCTATAATGACTATCTTTGATGTTAACATCAGATTAAATCAACAAGAAAGGAAACTTTCATCAGAAAAGGATAAATGTCACAGCTCACTCTCTGTATGGCAGATGTTTTGGGACAAGCAGAGATTGAACTCTTGAATGTACCTTTCCCTCATTTTCAGGTGAAGATTGGTTTGTCTGTGTCTGAATCAGGAAACGGAGAGTGCCTTGAATTCTCCTAATTCTTCTTGTTCTTGTTTAGAAACAGGAAAGGGATTGATTCAGTCCTATAAATGATGGATCTTCTGCTTCTAATGCTGCTTGTGTCTCAGGCAGTCTCTGAAAAGCTACGAATGAAATGCCCGCTGAATTTTGAGATCCAGGATGAGGAAAAACCTTGGAACTATTACAGGCCAGGAGATCATCTCATTGCTGCAATCACCACTGAAACAATGTCTAATGACATTGTAATTTTAGATAAACATAGAATATTGCCTTTCAACATGGCTCCTTCTAGTGAGTCTCGCTAGTAAGTTATTCACTGCCATGGATTTGCATTCCCTCCATTTGCAGTTCTAACTATTTCACTTACTCTTACACTATAGGACTTATCTAATTTCTTGAATCATTTTGATTTTTATGGCTTTCCTCTTTTGTCTTCTTTTGGGAAATGTACTCGAATTCAAACATGTGGCAAATAGAACTTGAAATAAGTTCAGAATATTTATGCTTTCCCTTCTAATACTATATTAGTATTATGCTTTTCCTTCTAATACTACCATTTCCATTCATTACAGGGATACTGAGTTTGGTTAAAAGTAGTGACTGAAAGGGTTGCAGATGCCTCTGACCAGCCCATTTTCATATTTATATAACTATTCTTTGATATTCAGTGCTTGATCCTTTGAGGAATAGGGAATGATTTCTTTTTACAGTTGCTTTTCTGGGTCAGGTTTTTTTTAAAAAAAATTGATTTATATGCCGCCCTTCTCCAGAGACTCAGGGTGGCTTACAATGCGTTAAGCAATAGCCTTCATACTTTTGTATATGTTATACAAAGTCAGCTTATTGCCCCCACAAATTGGGTCCTCAATTTACCTACCTTAGAAAGGATGGAAGGCTGAGTCAACCTTGAGCCTGGTGAGATTCGAATTTACAATAATTTCAGACAGCTGGAGTTAAATACAATGCATTAGTCTGCTGAGCTATCCAGGCTAACTTTATGGTACATCCTCTTCATTTTATGGTGGTTCCACTTTAATGATTGAATGCTTTTGCATACAGGTTAATGGGCAGATGAATATTAGGACTTCTATAAATAATGATGTGTTTATTATTTTTAACTGCGGTGGAGGACTATCTCCATCCCATCTTCTCAATGCTCATAAAAATTACCTGCCAATGAGTGGCTATCATGTGTCTTTGGCTTTAGATCTGTAATGGCTTAAGACAGGAGACTTGTGGAGACAAAGAGGGTTAAATTGGAAAAAAAATAATTTTGTTGTGCTGTGATGATGATGGGAATAACGTGAACATTTGTTTTTACAGTACAGGACTTTATTTTAAATTGCTAACCTTGGCTTTTGCCATTCAAACAGTCAACATGAATCCTGACCTTCTACCCAATCTCACACTTGGCTACAACCTGCACGACAACTATTTCAGTACCCTTGGCACTTCGGATGCTTTGATGGACATCCTCTCTACTGGGCAAGCCAATGTTCCCAACTACAGCTGTGGAAGGAAGGAAAACCTTCTGGCTGTTGTTGATGCAGCTAAGAGGGAAACTTCCACTCAGATGGCAACATTAGTAGGCACCTACAAAGTCCCTCAGGTTTGTGTGTGTGTTTCTCTATCTGGTAAAGTGAGAGGGGAGGTTGTGGGTGAGTGATAGATCCAACCCAAGAACTGCTTGTCACAATTGGCCTTTATTGTCAGGCAGGGATCAGGTATGGCTTGGTATAAACAAATAAGGGCCATGGTAAAAAGCAGCTCTTGAATCCCATAGGCAAAGTATTGGTGGGTTTATTATTATTTTTTTAATTAGATTTATATGCCGCCCTTCTCCAAAGACTCAGGACAGCTTACAATGCGTTAAGCAATAGCCTTCATACTTTTGTATATTTTTTTATACAAAGTCAGCTTATTGCCCCCACAAACTGGGTCCTCAATTTACCTACCTTAGAAAGGATGGAAGGCTGAGTCAACCTTGAGCCTCGAACTTGCAATAATTGCAGACAGCTGAATGTTAATAACAGGCTATTAGCCTGTTGAGCTATCTGAGGCTCCTCAATCAGAATAGAACTGGAAGGGAACTTGGAGGTGTTTTAGTTCAACCCCCTGCTCAAGCAGGACATCCTATTCCCAGTGGTGGGATTCAGCCGGTTCGCCCCACTTCGGGAGAACCGGTTGTTAACTTTCTGACCAGTTTGGCTAACTGGTTGTTGGAAGAAACCATAAGGGCAGAGAACCAGTTGTTGAATTACTTGAATCCCATCACTACCTATACCATTTCGGACAAGTGGCTGTCCAGTCTCTTCTTGAAAACCTCCAGTGTTGAGCACCCACAACTTCTGAATGCAAGGCATTCCACTGGTTAATTGTTATCATTGTTAGAAAGTTTCTCCTTAATTCCAGGTTGCTTCTCTCCTTGATTAGTTTCCATCCATTGTTTCCTGTCTTGCCTTCTGGTGCTTTGGAAAATAAGTTGACCCACTCTTCTTTGTGGCAGCCTCCCCCCCCCCCCCAAATGTTGGAATATAGCTAGCAGGTCACCTCTAGCCCTTCTTTCTTCTAGATTAGCTCTATCCAATTCCTGCAATTGTTCGACATATGTTTTAGTCTCCAGGTTAGACTGTTGCAACTAATGAGTTAAGAAGCAGCACTCCTTTACTGTCTGTTACTTCCTTGCCATTGTTTCTCTTTAGTGGATTGATTTTTTTCTTGTTTGTTTGTTTGTTTGTTTATTTATTTATTGGTTCGATTTATATGCCGTCCTTCTCCAGAGACTCAGGGCAGCTTACAATGCGTTAAGCAATAGCCTTCATACTTTTGTATATACCTGCTTAGTAGGGCTTTTGGGCCCCCCCAAGTGGTGTTCTTTTTTTTATACAAAGTCAGCTTATTGCCCCCATAATCCAGGTCCTCAATTTACCTACCTCGTAAGGATGGAAAGCTGAGTCAACTTTGAGAATTTATATGTTGAAAAAAACTTTTTTTAAAATTATCTTTGAGGGGTTTTTTGCACGTCTTTGTTCATTCTGAGCCTTTGCTTTCCTGACATTATCTTTGTAGATTCAGTCTATCTGTTGATATTCTGCCTTAGTTTTGTGTCCCTCTTTCCATTTTTTTTTCAACTTATCCTTTTTGTCTTTCAGTTTATAAGAAATAGATACATGTGTAACCATGCTGGTTTCTTTCTTTCTTTTATTTTATTTGTCGAGTACGTATTAGATAATATATAAAAGTATAAGCGTGAATTGAATACATAAAATGAATACAATTACAGGGAACAATAGGACAGGGATGATAGGCACGCTGGTGCTCTTATACACACCCCTTACAGACCTCTTAGGAATGGGGTGAGGTCAACAGTAGCCAGCCGTAGGTTAAATTTTTCGGGGTTTGGGGATGAAACTACAGAATCAGGTAGTGCATTCCAGGCATTGACCATTCTGTTGCTGAAGTCGTATTTTCTGCAATCGAGTTTGGAGCAGTTTGCCTTAAGTTTGTATCTATTGTGTGTTTGTGTATTGCTGCAGTTGAAGCTGAAGTAGTCATTGACAGGTAGGACATCATAGCAGATGATTTTATGAGCTATGCTGAGATCATACCAAAGGCGACATAGTTCTAACTTTTCATAAGGTATTTTGTTGCAAACGGAAGAGTGGAGGACTCTTCTTTTGAACTATTTCTGGACACATTCAATGGTATTAATGTCCGATATGCAGTGTGGGTTCCAGACAGATGAGCTGTATTCGAGAATTGGTCTTTAGCATATGTTTTATATGCTCTGGTTAGTAGTGTAATATTACCGGAGAAGAAGCTACACAAGATTCTTGGATTTGTTTTTCTTTTTCACTGGTATTGTTGTGGACTGGGTATTTATTAACATATTTTTGATAGATTCCCAAGCTTCTTGGGTTGTTAATCATTGGAATCTTTCCCAAGCTCTCTCTTTGCTAAAATAAGCTTTTTTTTTTTTTTTTTTTTTAATATTTAAGAACACTGGTTGGAACATGTTCTATTCCTTGAGTTTGCATTATACTCACTCACCCTCAAAATTCCTGCAAATTCAATCTATATCACTTCTTCTCTGTTAGTAAGAATGAAGTCCAATATAGCATTTTCTCTAAATCCCTCTTCTACTTTTTGTATGATGAAATTGTCAGCTAGGCTGGTCAGGAATATTTTCGATCTTCCACTTGCTTCAGTTTGTCTCCCAGTTGATATCAAAGTAGATAAAGCCCTCCATTAATACTGTGGGGTGTTTTTCTTTTATTTTTATGTAATTGATAATTTTAACTTGTTACTTAATTAACTTAAATTAATTAACTTGTTAATGTTCTGTACTTTATATCCTGCTTTTTCTAAATTGTTCTATCATGCTCATGAGTATTGGGTTGGAGTTGTTAAAATTTAGTATTTTGGACTTGATCTGTCCCAAAATATAGCATAGCATTCTTCATTGCCTTTTCAGATCAGTGATGCATTTGTTTCAGAGGCTCAGAACCAAAAATGTCAATTGCCTTTTTTCCACCGGATGCTCCCCTCAAAAGGGATCACATATCCAGCAATTCTCCAACTGCTCCTCCATTTTAGATGGACCTTGATTGGTCTCATTACTTCAGACACAGAGGAGGGAGAGAGTTTCATGAGGACTTTTACTCCTGTGCTTGTCAAGAATGGAATTTGTGTTGTTATATCACGACGATTCTCAGACACTGGATATGCAGCATCTCTCGGTGATGATGTCTCTAAGTGGAGACAAGTCAATGTCTTTGTGAACTACATAGAAAATACTGACATTTGGGACAGAATTCGTTTTTTCCAGTTTAAATTTGAAACTATGCCAGGACCGATTGAAGGGAAAATATGGATCATGGGAGCCATTGAGTATTTGGTATCGAGTAGGGTAGATCTTTACAAATATGCTCATAGTATTTGGAGCTTTGCTTTTCAGGAAAAAGGAAGGCCAGAAGATGATGCTGTTGGAACTAAACTCTATGTGAAATTGGAAGATCGTTTTTTTCACTGTTCTTATTCAAAGCACATCTTTTCTGTCAAAAGTCGGAAAAGATGCACCCAGAAAGCACCCCTGGAGCCTACACCAGAAAATAGAAGCATGTGGATCCCTTTTCACCTCCGTTTACACAGTTTTGTTAAGACTCTGGCCTATGCCTTGAAAGCTGCATATTCTTCCAGATCCAGAAGGAGAAGCAAGAAGGGTGACGAGAACTTGGAGGCTTCAAAGCTGCAGCCATGGCAGGTATAGAGTTCCTCCCAGGATGCATAAAACCCCAAAGGAGAGGTAGAAGGATCTTCTCAGCCTCCTTGTGCTAGAAAAGGCCAACAGGCTGGCCAGACTAACCACCCAGAGAATAACATTGCAGGGATGGGGGATAAGAAGCTTTGGCTGAATGCTGGCAACACCAAGAGGCTTTTGCTGCATGGATCTTTATAATCTAATAATTTAACATCTTTAGTTCTGGACAGGGTTTTGCTACCTCTGAAAAACTTTTGGGTTCTCCTGGACTCACAACTCCTTGAAGAGCAGGTGGCAGTCACAGCTAAGACAGTCTTTGCACAACACTGTGTTGTGCACTAGTTGCATCCTTTCCTGGATCAGGAGTCCCTGTGTTTAGTCACTCAATTCTTGGTCATCTCCTGCTTGGATTATTGCAATGCATTTTACATGGGGCTACCCTTGAAGAGATTTGGAGGCTACAACTGGTGCAGAATTCAGTGGTGTGGACAATTCTTGGGATCCAAGAATTCCAAGAATTCCCCAATTCTTGGGGTAACCCATGTTACATCACTGCTCCACTAACTGCACTGTGTACCAGTTTGCTTCCAGGTGCAATTCAAGGTGTTGATTGTCACCTTTAAAGCCCCGCATGTCATGAGTCCAGGCCACCTAATTTCAGACTGAAGAGCACACGCTAAAGACTTTAGACAAATAATCTGTTCATATATAGTAAACTAGTAATCTGCATACAAATAGGCAGTATTCGAAAAAACTTTTTGGAAGCACTTTATTCTTAAAATGATATCAGAACAAGTTTGTCCAGTGGTGGGTTGCCCCTGGTTCGCACCGGATCTATAGAAACGGTAGTAAAACCGGCGGGAGTCTCCTCCCACCGACCCATCATCAAAATGCTTCTGCGCAAGCTCAGAAGCGCACACAGCCCTGCTGCAAACCAGTAGTAAAGTTAAGTAGACCCACCCCTGAGTTTGTCTATGTGTTGATATAAATGTTGCATCACAAAATCATACTTTTATCTTTATTAATGACAATATAGCAAACTAGATGACCAAGAACTACCGTATTTTCCCCAAAATAGACCCTCCCCTGAAAATAAGACCTCCCCCAAAAATAAGCCCTTCCCAAAAATATTTAATTGCATGCTCAGCTAGTCCCTGCCATTTCCTCTGGTTAGGGTTAGCAAGAGGAGCCCCGTCTTGCTCCATGCGCCCCAAAATAATAAGACCTCCCTGAAAATAAGGCCAAGCGCTTATTTCAGAGTTCAGAAAAAAATATAAGACAGGGTCTTACTTTTGGGGAAACACGGTAATTGTTTTCCCCCACTCCCCAGTTATACGAGGAGCATAGAAAATCATTTCAGTACAATTTTTAAGACTATTTTTATACATTTAGTTATCATATTATTCAGTCTTCATTTAAGATTCAGATTTCTAATCATTGCATCAGAAAATATATTGCTGATACTTTGATGAAATCAAGTTATATGACCAGCATTCCCACAATCTACAGTATTAAGAAAGTATAATATTTGGATATATGGCATAGCAGCAGGCTAGATATTGGGATATTGTAAATTCAAATCTTGCTTTAACTATGAAAGCCACCTGGGTTACTTTGGCCAATCACTACCCTCAGTCCGATCAACCTCACAGGTTGATCTCAACCTGATGGATCCCAGGTTGACCCAGCCCAGTTGACCAATCTTTGCCCAACCAATCTCACAGGGTTGGTTTTTTTGAGGAGATTGGTATTGGTGGGAAATTTGTGCTATAAAACTTGTAAGAACTCATAATGTACCTTACAATAATGTAAAATTAGCTTATGGGGTCATGTTTCCCATCTAGTCTAGTTGGGAAAAGATTAGCCTGGCAATTTTCTTCTTGAGATCTCCATGTTTTTTTCTCCCCACCCCCCCCCCCCAATGAATAATTTCATTGTTTGTTTGTTCAATTATTTTTTGTGATGTCTTCTAAAATATTCCCTTTAATAGGCAAATATTATATTATATATTTTGCCAATACTTATTCTTTTTCACATATCATTTACCAATTTATCTGAGCATTTTTTACTTGTGAAGATAGTGGTAACGCTTGTTCTCCTAACTCACTATGTTTGCAAGTTAAACAACTTTGAATGAAAATTTCAAATGTGAAAAGACCACCTGGGATAAGAAACCAAGTATTCTCCTTTTAAAATTCCTGGATTTTTATTCTAGTTCCATCCATTTCTGGAGAAGAATGAGTTTTTCAACATTTCCCATTGGAAATTGTACGTGGACCAAAATGGAGATGTAGCAACAGATCTGAACGTCATAAGCTGGGTGCTTCTCCCCAGATGGGCTCCCATCGATGAGCAACTGGGGAGTTTTGAGAGGCAAAGATTTACTGCCAGTGCTGAAACTCTGTCACTGCTAAAGTCGGTCAATAAGGTGGGAGAAATTTTGCTGTCTTTCCTCTATTTCCTATAGCCTGAGCATCCATTTCAGGTGGGAACAGAATAATAAAGTTGGGAGGGACCTCGGAGATCTTCTAGTCCACCCCCCTGCTCAAGCAAGGGACACTGTACCATTTTGAACAAATGGTTATCCTGTCTCTTTTTGAAAGCCTCCAGTAACGCAACACTCACAACTTCTGAAGGCAAGCTATTCCATTGGTTGATTGCTTTCACCATTAGGGTTCTCTTTAGTTCTAGGTTGCTTCTCTCCTTCGTTAGTTTCAACCATTGTTTCTTGTCTTGCCCTTTGGTGCTTTGGAAAATAGCTTGAAATCCCCCTGACTTTGTAGGAGCCACTCAAATATTGGAACAGTGGTCATCCCTAGTCCTTCTTTTCATTAGACTGGACATACCCAATTCCTGTAACCATTGTTCCCATGCTTTAACCTCTAGTTCCCCAATCACCTTAGTTGCTCTTTTCTGCACTCTTTCCAGAGTCTCAGCACTTTTTATATTGTGGTCACCAGAACTGGATGCAGTATTGCAAGTGTGGTCTCATTAAGGGTTTGTACAGCCTCTTTATGTGATCTTGATTCTGTTCTTCCATTAATGAATCCTAGGATTGCATTGGCTTTTTTGGCTGCTGTTGATTCATATTGAAGTGATGAACCACTAGGACTTCTACCGTGTTTCTCCAAAAAGGCGACCCACCTTGAAAAGAAGCCCTATCACGTTTTTGAGCACATGCCATCAAATTAAGCCGCACCCACAAAATTAGCCCTAATTAAGACCCCGCCCACTCTGATGTGCAGGGTGAGGCACACAGGTAAAAAATAAGCTAGGTTGGGGATGAGGGTGGAGCTGCTCTACTTACGAGGCCTCGCAAATCCTGACATCTGCCTCTGTGGCTGCTTCTTCTGTGGCCACTTGCCCACCACTTGCACGCATCACTCTGGCCTCTGTTTTGCTTTTAGATGCCTGCCGGAAGGCATCTGGAGCCGATAACAGAGCTCCAGGTTAATCCTGCTGGGCGGGGCTGTCGGCGCCACCGTCGTGAAGTGAGTCAATAATTAGAACCCTCCAAAAAGAAGGCCTAGTCTGTTTTGCAGGGGTCAAAAAAAAATCCGATTCTTTTTGGAGAAACACAGGTAGATCCCCCTCGCTGTTACTGGCATTAAGCCAAGTTTCACCCAGTCCAGGGGTGGGCAATTGTGGCTCTTTTACAACCTGTGGACTTCAACTCCCAGAATTCCTGAGACAGCCAAGCTGTCTGGGAGTTGAAGGCCACAGGTGCCCACCCCTGACCTAGTCTATACCTATACAGTTGGTTTTTCTTGCCTCTTCTTGCCTAAATGCAGAACCTGTCAGTAGCTGTATCTCTTGAAACTACTTGGAACTCATTAGAGAGTTCAGACTTATCTAAGTGAAGAACAGAGTTTCTTTGGCTAAGGTTTATTTTGACCTTTGTTTTCTATGGATGGTTAGTCCTAACATATTTTCTTTGGCATTCATTGTTTTTCTGCTTAGTCTCTGCCTGAGTCCAAATGTGTGGAAAGTTGTCATCCTGGATTTGTCAAGCGGGCTCGAGAAGGAGAGCCAGTTTGCTGTTATGACTGTGTTCCTTGTCCAGAGGGGACCATCTCCACTCAGGAAGGTAGGTGACACAAAAGAAAAGAGCAGACATTGGGGAAGTAGATTCATCCAGACAATTTTTCTGGAAGTGCAAGTTAAGAGACTGATTGAAGCTCAACTGTTTTCTTCTTTATTGTGAAAGTGCACAATTTCTTATCTAATGGGAAGAACAGCAAAATTATCTTGAAAGAGAGGCTGCAAAGAGATAAGAGGGTTTGCTATATTAGGCAATCTGTATTACTACCATATAAAAACTCTTCTAGATTTGGTTTGGATATTTCCTTCCATGTTTTGAGTTCTAGGAAAATCAGTTTTCTTTGAAACTTGAGGAAATACCTTAGTATAATCATGGAAATATTCTTCTAATGTATTCTATATTGGCCTCCCTGTGAGGATCACCAAGAAGTTATACTAAGAACTTGAAAACATTTTATAACCCGAAGGGTTGAATTGCAAAGGGTGGCAGGATTTGAACTAATTTCAAAGGAACATCTGGGAATGCAGCTTTTGTTTGAAAGGCTGCAAAAGCTTATTTTTAGGTATAGTATAAGCTAGTTGGAATGATTTTTTCCTAGAGGAGTGAATATCTTCGTGGTTGGATTTTACTTATATAAAGTCACTCGGGGGGTTGTGTGGAGAAATGTTTTACTTTGCTGATGGGGGCAGCGGCAAGATGAAGATTATTGAAGCGGATTTATGAGAGGAAATATATTTGACATCAATCAAGTTGAAGAGAAGATCGAAATTTGGATTATATAGACTGAGAAATGAATTAAATAAAAGATAATCTTCTTTATGATATAACTGTATGATTATAACTACATATGCATATATATTTTTTGTGTTTTATGTTTTTGGGGGGTTTTTTTTCTCTTTAGTTAAGGGTGTAGTTAGGATAGAACTATAATGGTGTTTTTAACTATAACTAATTTTTTTTTATTATAATATTGTTCAAATATATTAATGTTTGTTCTTGTTAGTTTGTTTTTTACTTTTTTGCCCTCTTTCCTTCCTTCTCTTTCTTTTCCTCTTTCGAAATTTGTTTAATTTAGAATTTGAATATTTAATAATCTTTTTCTTTTTCCCTTGTTCTAAATTTTGTTTTTTTTAAACTTGTAGCGGAAGTCGGGGGGATAGGGAGGGAAAGGGTTGGGGAGGGACGATGGGAGGGGTAGGGGAGGGGGATGGGGGGGGAGAAAATGGAAAAATTTTTGTATTGTAAAACTTTTTCAATAAAAAAAAAAAGAAGAAGTTATACTGTTCCACAATGAAGTGCTGTGGACAATTTTGGGGACATCTCATTTCACCCATGTTTCCACTGTTCCTGGAGAGAGAGAGAGAGAGAGAGAGAGAGAGAGAGAGTGAGTGAGTATATATTGTTATTCGTGAAGTCATGTTCGACCCATTGTGACCTCATGGACAACATTTCTCCAGGCCTTCCTGTCCTCTGCCATCCCCAAGAGTCCATTTAAACTCATGCCTACTGCTTCAGTGACTCCATCCAGCCACCTCATTCTCTGTCGTCCCATTCTTCTTTTGCCCTCAATCTTTCCCAGCATTAGGCTCTTCTCCAGTGAGTCCTTCCTTCTCATTAGGTGTCCAAAGTATTTGAGTTTTTTCTTCAGGATCTAGCCTTCTAAAGAGCAGTCAGGGTTGATCTCCTCTAGGACTGATCAGTTTGATCGCCTTGCAATCCAAGGGACTCACAAGAGTCTTCTCCAGCAACATAGTTCAAAGGCCTCAATTCTTTGGCACTCAGCCTTTCTTATGATCCAACTTTCACACCCATACATTGCATATGTGTGTGTGTGTGTGTGTGTGTGTGTGTACATATGTGTGTACGTATGTATGTGTGTATACACAAACACACACACACATAACACAAACATGCACACATGCACATACATACATACATACAGGTGTGTGTGAGTGTGTAAGTGTATATATGAAAATAGTACTCTTATTATCTTTATTATGAGGAGATCTTAAAACATGCATTTGGGAAAATGTTCTTGGTATCCAATGTCCTAAGAAGCTATTTCTTAAAATGTGAATGGAGAGGTTGTTTAACAACATGTTCTTTTGGTATTCTTAGATATAGAAAAATGCAGCAAGTGTCCACCTGATCAATATCCAAATGACGACCGAATAAAATGTATCCCCAAAATTATAACCTTCCTGTCTTACGAAGAATACCTGGGAATCATGCTGGTCTCTTTTGCCCTAACCTTGTTCTTAACCACAGACCTTGTTTTAATCATATTCATTAAATACCTAGAAATTCCCATTGTCAAAGCCAACAATCGGGACCTCTCTTACATCCTTCTGGTCTCCCTCCTGCTTTGCTTCTTGTCTTCTTTTCTCTTCATTGGTCAACCAAGGAAAGCCACCTGCCTTCTTCGACAAACCGTGTTCAGCATTGTCTTCTCAACTGCCATTTCTTCTCTCTTGGCCAAAACAATCACAGTGGTGCTGGCCTTTCTGGCCACAAAACCAGGAAACCGAGTGAAGAGATGGTTGGGGAAGAGCTTGGCCAACTCCATCATCTTTTCTTGTTCTGCTGTCCAAATTATCATCTGCTCCATCTGGCTGGGTGTTTCTCCCCCATTCCCTGATTTTGACCTCCATTCCCAGCCTGGAATGATCATTCTGCAATGCAATGAAGGCTACGATGTCATGTTCTACATCATCCTCAGCTACATGGGCTTCCTGGCTGCCATCTGCTTCACAGTGGCTTTCCTAGCCAGGGATCTCCCCGGGGCCTTCAATGAAGCCAAGCTGATCACCTTCAGCATGCTGGTCTTCTGCAGTGTCTGGGTGACATTTGTGCCCACTTACCTGAGCACTAAAGGGAAATACATGGTGGCTGTTCAGGTCTTCTCCATCTTGGCCTCCAGTGCTGTTCTGCTGGGGTGCATCTTCATCCCCAAGTGCTACATCATCATTCTGAGGCCGGACCTGAACACAAAGGAGCATCTTACAACCAGAAAAACTGTTGAAATATGAGACAGAGGAATTTTAAGTCTTAACCTTTTTCAACAGTCTGCACCAAGAAAATGGTCCCAGCTCTTCTCCATACATAAGCAGGCCAATGATTGTCCTTACCATGTTTAAAGGGTGTTTGGAAGATAATGTCCCAAACTGGATAAAATATGTAGGTATGTATTTATTTATTTATTTAATTTGTATGCTGCCTCTCTCCGAAGAGTCAGGGCAGCTCACAATGCATTTAAAATCATTATAAAAAACATTTAAGAATTAAACATTTTAAAAACATTAAAACTCATTCACACCATTCATGGCTGGATCTCGCCGGATTGCAAGAGCGAGATCAACGGCCCCAGGCCTGCAGGAAAATCCAGATCTTCACCACTCTTTGGAAGGCCAATAGGGTGGGGATAGTCTGGACCTCAGGAGGTAACTGGTTCCAGAGAGCTGGGGCAGCCACAGATTAGGCCCTCCCCCGCAGGCCCGCCAACCGGCATTGTTTAGCTGACGGGACCTGTAGGAGACCAACTCTATGGGATCTTATGGATTTATAGACTACATGAGAAAGAAAAAATGATGAGTAAATATTTTGATGGTTGTATAATCGATACTATAATGAAAAATAGTATACTTTTTAAGAACGAATGATATTATCGCATATATGATTATGTATATATGATTGTACGATGATGATGTTTATATGGTAACATTTTGGACACCTAGAAAACACTGTTCAACATAGAAATGGAATATGTGATATAAAACAATAAAGAATATTTAACAACAGTATGTAATAGTGTGAGCTGATTTTTTTCAAAGAAAAAGAAAATTATTATAAAGATGGTGGTTGCTATGAAAAAACAAGTGATTCGTCCTGTTGAAGATGATAGAAAATTTGCTACAGGGAATCATTATCTCATTTTGTTCAGACACTCCACTGTTTCTACTGACCCCCGACAGCATGGGAATTGGGCTACAGAACATTATACATATACAGGTTAGAGTTTGTAGGAGGCTGATGTGGTGGCACTCTGAGAGGAGATGTCCATCTTAATTCTTTCAAAGACAATGAAAATGTCCTTCTACCTTATATAGCTTTAGTTAGGGACACTGACCTAGGGGTGAAATCTAAAAATGTTCCCTACCGGTTCTGTGGGTGTGGCTTAATTGGTGGGTGTTGCTTGGTGGTCAGGTGACCTGGTGGGTGTTGCTTAGTGGTCAGGTGACCCAGTGGGCATGGCCAATAATAATAATAATAAATAAAAATAATAAAGTACACAAAACAATAAGAGGTACCAAAAACCAACTTTTACATTTTACACACACACTACACAACACAACACAACTGACTCACACACAATGTAAAAGCAGCTGCACTTCACCCAAAATGGCCCCTGCAACAAACAGGAACCTCATACGGCCACAACAAGCTCAAAAACCAACTATCACACTTTTCCCACACAAAATGCCACTTACATGATTACATTTAATCATGTAAGTGAGATTTTGTGTGTTTGTGTAGTTAGAGTGAAACACTACAGAAACACACCAAATCTCAGAAAGCTGCACAAATATTTTATTATATTAATTTATTATATTTTATTTATATTTTTAGACAAAAGCAGCTAAATTTAAAACTTCCTTAACTTTAAATTGCTACGTCTAAAAAATAAATAAATAAAACTCCTTAAAAATCCACCAATTAACTATTTTTTTTAAAGCTCCTCAAAAAAACCCCAAACCAATTGCTTGCAAATTGAAGGCATAAGGCAGACAGGCAGGCAGATTGAGTTGCTCACAGATTGGATTGATTGCAGGCAGGCAGATTGAGTTGCTAGCTGATGCAATGGATTGCAGCAGCCGAAGCAAGGCAGGAAAAGTGAGTGAGCCCGAAAGAAGCAGCAAGCCACTAAGTGGGCAAGTGGGGACCGGATGATTGGGTGAGCAAGGGCGGGGGACGCAGGGATTTTTGCTACCGGTTCTTCGAACTACCCGTTGCCATCACGAATGGATCGCCCTATCCAGTCCAAACTGGGAGCATTTCATCCCTGTACTGACCTAACTAAATAGCTGATCTAACAGCTGAGAGAGGTCCAGCACAGCATCCCAAGTCATCCTGGAATCTGAACAATCATCATTAAAGTTGTAACACAGGTCAGATGTACATTGGAGAGGAATCATGGCATGGGTGAAATGCTCCTGGTTCAGACCAGATCACCCAATCCAGTAGCAATGGAGGCGGGTGGTTTGGAGAACCAGTAGCAAAAATCCCTGCACCCCCCACTATGCCCAGCTGAGCTGTGAGATCATCAGAAGCTTTTTTTTTTTACTTTTAAAAGCATTTTTTCTACAACTCCTTCAGCCGATCCAATCCTAGTTGAGTTGCCTGATCAGCAGAGGCTTTTAAAAGCATTTTTTTCTGCAACCCCTTAGGCTGAAGAGGTTGTAGAAAAAATGCTTTTAAAAGAAAAAAAAAAGCCTCCGATGATCAGGCAACTCAGCTGGGATCGTCAGAGGCATTTAAAATGCTTTTAAAAGTATATAAAAAAGAAAAAGTTGGCCACACCCACCCAGTCACATTACCCCCCACACCAAGCCACGCTCACAGAACCAGTAGTAACAAATTTTAAATTTTACATTTCACCACTGAGTCAAGGTCAATCTCTTGGATGGCAATTAGAAAGGAGAGGACTTCCCCATTGCAGATAGATGCTCTCCTGGTGAAGTCTATAAACTAAATTAAAACCGAGAAAACCAAAAAGAAAGAGAAACATTAGACTTTCTCTTTAAAGTTACACTCTGGCTTTCTTTTTTCTTTCTTTTTTCTCTTTCTCTTTTTTTTTCTTCTTTCTTCTTTCTTTTTTCTACTATAATCTATCCTGTCTAATCATTTAAAACAGGGGTGTCAAACTGGCGGCCCACAGGCCGGATGTGCCACACGCAGACCTCACCCACTTTGGCTCCACAAAGGCAAAAAAGTCACAATAGGTCAGGATAAGTCATGTGACGCAATAGAGTTTGACACACACGGTTTAAAAGAAACGCGAATTCATGTTTGTGGACTTTTAATGCAAAAAGTTGATAAGTGTGTTCCAGTCACCAATAAATGTAGATATTGTCCATTCTCTAATCAAAGAAGTCAGTTTGTCCATCTCAGCAAGTTTGGCAATTTCTCCAATTTCGGTACCACCCACCTCAGTGGTGGGTGGTACCGAATTCTTTCCAAATTTGATGTTCATACACTTTACTTTTCCACTTTACACTTTTTAAGTAAAGCATCTCCTTGTTCCTACTCCAAACATGGCTTGTCTGTGAAAGGCTGGGCAAAATGTCCAGAGAAAGAGGAACTGGGGACTTTCTCCCAGGAAGAGAATGAAAGCTCCTGTCCATGGACAATCACATCATTTAGCTCACATTCTGGACTGTGACACAGTCCTTAAGAGCTATGTAGTCATCCAGGTTCACAAACGATCTGCCCATTACCACCAGGATACTCCTGCTACCTGCTCTAACTCAATCCCCCAATTCTCCATTCTATGCCAAGGTGCACATATCAATGTACCTTCTCAATGTACCAAACAAGAAACATAATCTTCCTGGCAACTGACCCAGATAAACCAGGAATACTCAACTGCCCCTGTCAAGATCTTGGCAGTCTTGGGAAGGGGATCACACACAGCCTCAGAAATGTGAAGGTCAAATAGTAAGTAAGATACGCCAGTTGCGGCCCTTTCTAGATCGGGACTCCCTTCGCACAGTCACTCAGGCGCTCGTCACGTCTCGCCTGGACTACTGTAATGCTCTCTACATGGGGCTCCCCTTGGATGCACCCGGAGGCTTCAGCTGGTGCAGAATGCGGCCGCGCGGGGGATTATGGGAGCGACGGGGCGCTCCCACGTGACGCCTCTCCTGCGTGAGCTGCATTGGTTGCCGGTTGACTTCCGGGTGCGTTTCAAGGTGTTGGTAATCACCTTTAAAGCGCTCCATGGCTTAGGACCAGGGTACTTACAGGACCGCCTTCTGCCACCAATTGCCTCCCACCGGCCGGTTCGCTCCCACAGAGAGGACCTCCTCAGGGTGCCATCAGCCAGACAATGTCGGCTGGTGACCCCCAGGGGGAGAGCCTTCTCTGTGGCAGCCCCGACCCTCTGGAACGATCTTCCTCCAGAACTGAGAACAATTGCTGACCTCCGGACTTTCCCTCGGGCTCTGAAGACCTATCTTTTTCAACTTGCCGGACTTGCCTGATCCCTTCTATTTTTAAAAAATTTTTTAGAATTTTTACCTGTTTTTAAACCTTCAGCCTATTTATATTTGTTTTAGCATGATTTTTACTTTTTTGTATTGGTTTTTTAATTGGCTGTTCACCGCCCTGAGTCCGTCAGGAGAAGGGCGGTATATAAATTAATTAATTAAATAAATAAATAAATAAATAAATAAATAAATAAATAAATAAATAAATAAATAAATAAATAACACCACCATTAAGTGTATCCATATAACCAGAAAAAAGGAATCCATGTCCCTTCAAACTGGTTTGTTTGTACGTGTGGCACCAAATTGGTGTCAAGGAATAAAAAAAACATTGGGCCTCTCTCCATATTTTACACAATGATACAATCCAAAAACATTCGGTTTCCTCAGCCTAGAATGGCACCAAATTCCAGAGCTCTGGGTGAACCTCATTACCCAGCAGTCTCTGGAGAAAAGATTTCATGTTGAGGGATAGGAAAAGTCAACAAAATAGGTGTTGAAATGCTGCATTTTCCTCAGCATCATTTTCTGGACATGTCCTGACAGGAAAGACACAACCACTAAAGAACACCGCCCTGATCTGTATTTTTTCATTAATATGTTGTACTCCAGCTTCCTTTCTGCGAATGGAGCCAAGGAAGAAGTTCAGGATCCCCAGAGGAAAAGTTGCTTCTCACTGTAATTATCACCATCCTGTACTTTGAGATGTCTTCTACCTATCCAGAGACCAATGTAAACATCAGACTTTGCTGTTAAATATACTTTTTTCTCCTTTCCAGGTGAATTTTGCTTTGCTCTGTCTGAATCAGGAAAGCCACTGGCTCTTGTGTGAGGACTTTTAATTCTTCAACTCTTCTTCCTGCTCTTGTTTAAAAATGGGAAGCGGATTGATTCATCCCTATGAATTATGAACCTCCTGCTTCTGTTTCTGATGCTACTGTTGTCCCTGCCATTCTCTGGGAATCTTACAATGAAATGTCCACTGACTTTGGGGCATCAGGATGGAAAAAAACCATGGAGCTATTACAGACCAGGAGACCATCTCATTGGTATTATCACCACTGGCACAAAAATATTGAATATAACATTCCCTTTCAACGTAGCTCCTTTCAGTCAGTCTCATTTGTAAGTCATTCAGGATGATGGAGTTGTGTTCCCTCGATTTCTAATTTTAATACTCTCATTTTGTTCTCCTTATTCCACTTGCTCCTATATTGAAGCACCTGTCCTGTCTACTTTCCTGAATTATTTTGATTTCCATGTTTAGTTGTCTAATTTTGAGGAAGAGATTCAAATCCAAAGATGGAACAGAAAAAGAATCTGAAATAAGTCCACATTATTTTCCTCTCCCTGTTCAGTCTTGAATTCATGACTTGAATACTGACTTTTGTTTAAATTAGTGATTATAGTACTTTTCCCCTGCCCAGCTCATTTCAAATATAAGTACTCATTGATATTTACTTCCTGATCCTTATAGAAATACAGGATGGCTTATTTTTAGAATTGGTTTCTCAGTTACTTTTGAAACATCATCTTCCTTTTATGGAGGTTCTACTTTAATTATTCAATTATTTTGAACCTTAATTATTGGGCAAATGAAAAATTAGTACTTCCAGAAAGAATAGTGTACTTGAGATTCCTAACTAGGTGGACATTTATTAAAATTGAATGAAGATGGGTGAGTATCATTTGTCTCTGGATTTGAAGTCAATATTGGCTTAAGATGCCATAGACTTCAAAAGATAAAGTGTTTGGAAAAGAGCCTGGATAGCTCAACAGGCTAAAAGCAGACTAAAGCCTGTTATTAACATCCAGCTGTCTGCAATTACACCAGTTCGGGTCTCACCAGGCTCAAGGTTGACTCAGCCTTCCATCCTTTCTAAGGTAGGTAAATTGAGGACCCAGTTTGTGGGGGCAATAAGCTGACTTTGTGTAAAATATACAAAAGTATGAAGGCTATTGCTTAACGCATTGTAAGCTGCCCTGAGTCTTCTGAGAAAGGCGGCACATAAATCTAATTTAAAAAAAAAAGTTTGGGGAAAAATAGAACATTGTTGGTTCTCTTGATGATGAAAATAACATGACCATTTTTACAGGACTTTATCTGCTGCTCATTCAGATGTGGATGCTTTATTTTCATTAGTCAAACAAAAATGTAAATATATATACAGGTATATAAATATATTTTGCTATTGATGTTGATGATAAAATAAACATTTTTTACAGTAAAAAGTCTTCTGATCAGTCTAGAATCCTACGCTTTATTTTGGTTATTCAAGTGGTCAGTAAGAATTCCCAGCTCCTACACAATCTCACACTTGGCTACAACATCCATGACAACTATATGAACACCATTGGCACTTCAGATGCCTTGCTGGACATGCTCTCTACTGGAGAAGCCAATGTTCCCAACTACAGCTGTGGAAGGAAAGACAACCTTTTGGCTTTTATTGATGTGGCTGATAGGGACATCTCCATCCAGATGTCAAGATTACTAGAACCCTACAAAGTCCCACAGGTTTGTATTCATGCCAGAGGTATGTTTCAGCAGTTCTGGAGAACTGGTAGCAGAAATTTTGAGTAGTTCGGAGAACTGGTAAATACCACTTCTGATTGGCCCCTGCCCCATCTATTCTCTGCCTCCTGAGTCCCAGCTGATCCGGAGGAAATAGGGATTTTGCAGTATCCTTCCCCTGGAGTGGGGAGGGAATGGGGATTTTACAGTACCCTTCCCCTGCCACCCCCACCAAGCCATTCCACTCCCACCAAGCCACACCCACAGAACCGGTAATAAAAAAATGTAAATCCCACCACTGGTGTGTGCCACTTTATCTAGGAAAGTGAGTGAATTGGTCAGATAGATAAGTGATACATCCAACTATATCTTCCCTATGGAATTCAAAAGTTCCATAGTATAAAATTGTATTGGTATAAAATTAAAGCTACGGAAACTGACTGACTCCCAAATTCTGCCTGTTAAAACAGACAACCTTTCAATTAAAGACTGCTTGGACTGTATACATTACAAATCATATTAAGAAATATGATCTCTCTCTCTCTCTCTCTCTCTCTCTCTCTCTCGTACAACTGGAGTACAAGCTAAAATGAAATAATCTGGGACATCAAAGCAGGGAAAGATAAATTCTCAGTGAGTGTGGCACATTGAAGTGGATGAGTGTCTAATAACTCTCCTTCCAAATTGTGAAGTATTTGAATTTCAAAATGGCTGAACATCTTAGGATGGTATTTACATGAAAATACCACTTAAGCAAGATATGTTCATATCAGATTTAACCAATTCCCTTATAATGAAAAGATGTGTATTTTTGGAAATCCAGAGATAGAAAACTTAACACATCTATTATTTTAATGTCAATTGTATAAGAAACAGAAAGATCAGTATCTTGGACTGCACATTAAATGAATGACCTATTGAATGGAATGGAATAGAATAGAAAATTCTATTGGAAGAGGACCTTGGAGTTTGAGGGACCTTGGAGGTCTTTTAATCCAACCCCCTGCTTAGGCAGGAAATCTTACACCGCTTCAGACAAATGGTTATGCAACATCTTCTTAAAAACTTCCTGTGTTGGGCATTCACAACTTCTGGAGGCAAGTGGTTCCACTGATAAATTGTTCTCATTGACAGGAAATTTCTCCTTAGTTCTAGTTCTTGCTTCTCTCCTTGATTATTTTCCATTCGTTGTTTCTTATCTTGGATTCAGGTGCTTTGGAGAATAGCTTGAGTCCCTCTTCTTTGTGGCAGCCCCTGAGATATTGAAACTGTGCTATCATGTCTCCCCTAATCCTTCTTTTAATGAAAGGAAGATATTGCAATCCTTATGTCTAAAGAACAATATATTGTCTTTGTTATCAGATTTTAAAACTTACATATAACATGGCTCTTTATTTGAACAAAAAAGTTTAGTTGAAATCTGCAAACATGGACCTGATTGCAGAAAAAAGTATGGGTGATACAGAAATATGATTTGTGTTCTTTATTTTGATTCTTACTTAATTTGTTTCTTTTATTTTGTTTGTTTTTTCTGGTCTTACTAATGTTCTGTGTTTAATATTCTGGATCTTGATATGGTTACTGGCTAATCAATAATACAATATTATAATATGTTCATGACAAAAAAGTTGGATTTGTTGAAAACTAATAACTGACCCTAAATACAGCATTCTTCACTGCTTTTTCAGATCCGTTTCATTGCTTCAGAAGTTCTGAGTGATAAAAGTCAATTTCCTTTTTTCTACCACATGCTCCCCAAATTAGGGATTCTCTACCCAGGAATTATCCAAATTCTTCTCCATTTCAGATGGACCTTGATCGGTCTCTTTGCTTCAGACACAGAGAAGGGAGAGAACTTCATGAGAACTTTTATGCCTGTGCTTGTCAGGAATGGAATTTGTGTTGTTATATCACAACAATTCTCAACTACTGGACAAATAGCATCCTTCAGGGATGCCCTCTCTAAGTGGAGACAAGTCAATGTCTTTGTTCACCTCGTACAATATTTTTCCCTTTGGGACAGAATTCATCTTTTCCATTCAATACTTAAAAGTTTGCCAGAACCCATTGAAGGGAAAGTCTGGATAATTGTAGGCTTCGGGGAACTGCAGATAAGAAGACGCACATTTCTGAAATATGTTCATAGTGTTTGGACCTATGACTTTCAATGGAGAAAAAGACCAAATGATAGTTCCTTCGATGCAGATCTCTTGGTGCAACCACAGTTTGGAGATCAGTCACTTCATTGTTCTTTTTCAAAAGGCATCATTTCTGTCAAAGGCCGGAGAAGATGCACTCAGAAATCACCACTGAAAACAAAAGTGGAAAGAAACAGGATCTGGAACCTATATAATCATGTTGCTTACATTTTGATTAATATTCTGGCCCATGCCTTGAATGCTTCATATTCTTCCATATTCAACAGGAGAAAGAAAGATAGAGAGGAGAGGCTGGGGGCTCAAAGGCAGCAGCCATGGCAGGTATGGGGTCCTGACCAGGGATGGGTTCTACCTACCTTCACTATCGATTCACAACGGGAGCACTCGTACGCACTTCTGGGCACTCACAAAATGCATTTGATGACGTCTGGGTGGGTGGGTGGGGCGTCCTGCTGCCATTACTACTGGTTCTTGCAAACTGGTCTGAACCAGGCACAACCCACCACTGGGCCTGACAATGATCCATCAAACTTACTTTCTTTGGAGGGGGAACCATCTCAACCTTTTTCTCTCAAAGGTGCTTTTTCAAGAGACAACTGGACTTTCTTGGTTTTCTTTGAAGATGTTTCACTTCTCATCCAAGAAGCTTCTTCAGCTCTGACTGGATGGTGGGGAATGAAAGGATTTATATTCCTTGCAGACAACCCCCACCTGCTCTGTTCTATTTCTGTTCTAGTTCCATCCATTTCTGAAGAAGAACAAGTTTTGCAATCTTTCCCACTTGAAACTCTACTTGGACCAAAATGGGGATATAGCAGCAGATCTGAACATCATAAGCTTGCTAGTGCTATCCAGGGAGGATCCCATTACAGAGCAAATGGGGAGTTTTGAAAGACAGAGAGTTACTATCAACCAAGATGCTCTTTCACAGCTAAAGTTGCTCAACAAGGTGGGTGAAATATGGGTGTTTTTTCAGTTTTCCAAAGCCTTGAGACACTTTTCAAGTGGCTAAGCCTATTCACCAATACAGTGAGAATTGAATATGGGGAATAGAATCCTTATAGTTTTCTTAAATGGCTTGGAAGTCTTCAGTACAATTGGCAAGGTGTTGTTCAGATGCTGTAATGTGGAACACTGTATCAAATTGATTCAGCCATGTCCTACATGGGATGCTGGATGTTGATTTAGGACACAAATCAGGTCTATTTTGTGTCCCCTGTGCAACCTGTTATCTGTATAAAACTGGTCAACCTTATACTGTCTACCATGGACCTCACACCATTCCTAAGAGGTCCATAAGGGGGCGTGCATAAATGCACCAGCATGCCTACCATCCCTGTCCTACTGTCCCCATTTATTTGTACTCATTTCCTGTGCTCATGTCCATGTTTATACTTACACCTGTTATCTTGTACATGTTTGACAAAGTAAATAAATAAATAAAATACCTCCATTTTTCATTGGTGTCACTTCTCATTTTCATTGATGGTTCGTTCTAACACAGTTGATTTGCCACTCCTTGTTCTTCTGCTTAGTCTCTGCCTCAGTCCAAATGTGTGGAAAATTGCCGTCCTGGATTTTTCAAGAAGGCTCGAGAAGGAGAGCCAGTTTGCTGCTATGACTGCATTCCTTGTCCAGAGGGGACCATCTCCACTCAGGAAGGTGGGTGACATCACAGAAAGGGGTGCAGGATCCATCCAGTGCAATTTGATCAATGTGCTTTTTAAATGAGACACATCTAAGGTTGACAATTTTGTGGGTCTTAATTTTCAAGCTGCTGAATTTCTTCCATAATGGGACGAATAAGAAAAACACTTTGAAGGAGGAGGAAGGAGGAGGCAGAAGAACATGGTGGGTTGTGCAAGGTTACTTGTGTCAGAGGAAATATCTCTTTTCTTGCCAGTTTGGAACTGTCCTTGTATGTTCACCTTTCTTAGGAACATCTGAATTGTTTGAAATTGAGGACTGGTTTCAGGTCAATGGCTCATCCAACCCAGTTTATATTACAGGCCAAGAGATATATCAATCAATCTATCTATCAATCAGTCAGTCAGTCAATCAATCTTTATCAAGATCATGGAACCACATAAGCAGAAAGATGTAATTCAAGGGACCATGGAGGAAGAGTGTTTGAGTTTAAGGGACAAGAGAAATACAACTTTAAAATGCTTTTAAAAGTAAAAACAAAGCCTCTGCCGATCAGGCAAGCCAGCTAGGATTGTCAAAGGCTTTTTTTAAAAAAAGAAAAGCCTCTTGCAATCAGGCAAGTCAGCTGGGATTGTCAGAGGCTATTAAAAGCTTTTTTTTTTACAACCTCTTCAGCTGAAGAGGTTGTAGAAAAAATGGTTTTAAAAGTAAAAAAAAAAAGGTTGGCCACACTCACTCAGTCATATTACCCCCCCCCCCACCAACCAAGCTATGCCCACAGAACCATTGGTAACAAATTTTACATTTCACCACTGCTACAGATGTTAGAGCAACTGGCCTGTCATCATTCAGTTCCTTGATGGTGGCCTTCTTCGGCACTGGGATAATAGTAGAGTGTTTGAAGCAAGAAGGAACATAGCACATCTCCAGCGAATTATTGAAGATTCAGGAGAAGATGGGGGCCAATAGGTCAGCACAGACTTTTAAGCAAGAAGAAGTTATCTTGTCTGGGCCTGGAGCTTTTCCTGGCTTTTGTCTGTGAAATAGGTTTTGTACTTCCTTTTCTGTGATCACCAGGGGTTGTGAACCCAACGGGATGGGGTAAATTGTAGGAGGCTTGGCTGTTGTTGGTGTGTCTGAGATGGGGATTGTGGAGATAGATGGTTATAGTTTCCTTTCAAACCTGCAGTAAAACACATTCAGGTCATCTGCCAGTTATTGATTTCCTTCAGCCTGGGAAGGAGGTTTGCCATAGCAAATGATATTTTTAAGAGTTTTCCACATGTTTGCTGATTCATTTGTTGAAAACTGATTCTTTAGCTTTTCAGAGTAGAAAAACATCAAGATGTTACATATGATGCAACTAATACACAGGGCCCTGGTACCATGAGATGCCCAGGCCTGTTAAAAGAATACAATTTAAAAAAATTATTATGAATGGTGGTGGTAATCTGACCATGGGGATAGTTGATGCTTTTATTTTTCAGGAATTGGCGGTCCTACCATTTTTCTTGAAGGATGTGATTGTGCACCTCATTCTAAAAAGGCTTTCCATGACAAAGTTTTGTCCTGTGTACAATACTTTTAGTAAGTTTGTTAGAGCATGATTGTCATTCAGGTGCAGTATTCATGGCTGAGGTACAGTTCCAAGATGGCATTGCCATCTTGGAACTTGACCTCTGAATGGGAGTCCTGCAAACATCCTCACCCTTCTGGATTTCTCAGTGACTTTTGATGCCATAAATCACTATATCCTTCTGGACTAGCTTCATGGTTTGGGAGCGGGAGGCAGGGTTTCCCAAAGGTGGGCCAGCATGTCCTTCATGAGGGGGAGTGGGTACATATTTTCCACACTGATCATGTTCAGATTATGGTAGTCAATGCAGGGGTGTAAGGAGCCACCTTTCTTTTCATGGAATAATACTGGGGCTATGTTTGGTTGGGTGGGTTCGATGAAACCCCTTTTTAGGTTTTTGTTGATAAACAGTCTGAGTTTGTCTAGTTCTCTGGGGGACATGCAGTACATTTTCAGTTTTGGGAATTTAGCCCTTGGTAGGATGTCAATGGCACAGTCTGTGGCGCAATGGGGTGGAAGTTCATCGGACGCCTCCTCACTATATACCTCTACCAAATCTTTGTGAATGAGTTCAATTAGTGTTCTTGGGGAACAGAGGTAAAAACTGAGGCCCTGCAATGGGGCATTCCTCAGGAATGGAGATTCTGTCCTTTCCTCTTTACCTTTTACATGAAATTGCTAGGTGAGGTCATTTGCAGTCATGGGCAATTGATCAGTCATTGATATCAAAGTACACCATCCATGGCTGGGTAGATGGTAGTGTTGTGATGCTGAGTATCTGGAGGCTGTAGAAAGGATGGGGAGGAAGCAGTGGCAAAATCTGAACTAGTTTACTACCGGTTTGCTGGCTATGCATGCATACTGCACACCACACACCAAATGCGAGGTGTGCATGTCTACAATGCATGCCAAAAGGAGGCAAGGGATAAGTAGAACAGTGCAGAGTGTGTGTGTGAATGATCAGCTGTGGCACAAAATCTTTTTTTTTTACTTTTAAAACCATTAATTTACAGCCTATTTGGCCGAATAGGTTTTTAAAAAATGCTTTTACAGGTTTTTTTTATAAAAAAAATGGCTCTGACGATCACATGGCTCAGCTGTGATCGTCAGAGCCTTTTTTGAACCTTTTAAAAGCATTTTTTACAACCTATTCCTACCATTCGGGCGGGAAAAGCGAACAAGATGGAAAGAAGCGGTAGGCAGGCAAGCGGGCGACTGGGCGATTAGATGGGCATCCAATCAGGGGGAAGGGGTGCAAGGATTTTTGCTACTGGTTCTCCAAACCACCCACTGCCATCACTACTGGATCGGCTAATCCGGTTCGATCCGGGAGCATTTCACCCCTGGAAGAAAGCAACATTGATTCAACGGTAGCAAAATGCAATGGCTTTCTGTTTTTGCCCCCCTAGGTGTTTAGTGATAAGTCAGCTATGACTTTGAATGGAATGACACTTCTCTGGATAGAGATGGCTCATAATTTGTGGGTCATCCTAGAAACAGGGTTACTATAGGAGGAGTGCCAGATGCTGGGGGTGGAATCAATAAGCGGAAACAGCCTAGAGTCTCTACATAGCCACAGATGGATTAAGTCCAACCCCTCTTGAACTCAGTTAACCTTTATCTATTGCCAAAATAGTGCTAACATTAGTTGAGTAGATTCTTGTGAGTAGGCAGGAGCAATAAATGAGCTTAAGTAGAACTTCTCATTTAGTCCTGGTCTTTTGCACCTGACAGCTGCTCCTCGATGTTCATGTGATAGTCATGGCTAGAAGGACCTTCACGCAGATTACTCTTGTGCAACAACTTTGTTCTTTCCTAGACTGAGATGCATAGTACTTGCCTTTGTCACTTCTTGTTTGAATTACTACAATGTGTTCTATATGGCATTGCTCTGGAACACCACTTAGAATATATAAATTGTCCATGTGTATGTAATGGCATGCACAGTATTGGGTTCCTCTACATTCATGCCTAGTGTTTGAGCTCCACAGGCTCCCAGTGTCTTTCTAAGTGCTTTCCAATTCACTTTTAAAGTCCTACATGGCATAAGATCAGGGTATCTACAGGACTTCCTCTCCTTGAGGATATCAGTTTGTACCACAGGAACAAATTCAGCACCTAGTGGAAGATGAAACAGATTCCTGAAAAACCTAGCAGATAATTTTGTCCCCCCCCCCAAAAAAAAAAAAGGCAGAGAAGGGAATAGAGGATCAACCATATTGGACTTAATTCTCATTAACAGAGATGAAATGACAAAAGGCATTGAAGTTACAGGAACCAAACGGATGAGGAGTTTGACCCCTCCCTCAGGCTCAGCCTGATCATTTCCTATAGGTCCAGGGTGTCAGTGAGACTTCCTCTCCATCAGGATATTTGCTTTTCCCACAAGGGCGGATATAACAGACAGGCTCCAGGTCTGTTCCCTAAAACATTGCTACTTTGTGGGTCCTAGAAAGCCTGCTGTCAACTTTCAAAATGACTTTGGCTGAAGTCCTGCTTACTTTCTCAGTTGTGTTTCTCAGTTGCCACTCTTGGGGGAAAGGGGGAGTCAGAAGGTGTTGGAATGTGGTGCCTTAAACCACTAGACAAAATATTGACATGTGTGAGAACCAAGGTCATAGCAATGAACATCTTGCCTCTAGAAGCAACCTAGAATTAAAAACAAATTTCCTGACAGTTAGAACAATTAATCAATGGAACCACTTGCCTCCAGAAGTTGTGAATGCTCCAACACTGGAAGTTTTTAAGAAGATATTGGATAACCATTTGTCTGAAGTGATATAGGGTTTCCTGCCTAAGCAGGGGGTTGGACTAGAAGACCTCCAAGGTGCCTTCCAATTCTTTTATTCTAGTCTACCTGCTGAGACTGAAGGGGAAGCTCCTATT
The DNA here is from genome assembly GCA_030761175.1 of Masticophis lateralis. NCBI lineage: Eukaryota > Metazoa > Chordata > Lepidosauria > Squamata > Colubridae > Masticophis > Masticophis lateralis. The sequence goes on from JAUDYJ010000002.1 coordinate 11,675,201, forward strand.
GGACCGATTGGTTAACGTGACCTAAGACTCCTGAGGGGGGTGGGAAGTTTCTATTCTTTTAACTACCTTAAACTGCAGAAATTACTTAGAGTTAGCATCACCTTTCAGTGATGGTCCAGGGTGTCAGTGAGACTTCCTCTCCATCAGGATACTTGCTTGTCCCACAAGGGCGGATATAATAGACAGGCTCCAGGTCTGTTCCCTAAAACATTGCTACTTTGTGGGTCCTAGAAAGCCCGTTGTCAACTTTCAAAATGACTTTGGCTGAAGTCCTGCTTACTTTCTCAGTTGTGTTTCTCAGTTGCCACTCTTGGGGGAAAGGGGGAGTCAGAAGGTGTGGGAATGTGGTGCCTTAAACCGCTAGACAAAACATCAACCAGACTCAGTGTGAGAACCAACGTCATGGCACTGAACATCTGTGGAGACTGAAGCTCATATTGGACTGATTGCTTAACATGACCTAAGACACCTGAGGGGAGGGGGGGGAGTTTGTCAGAGTTTATTGCAGCACACACAACCAGACACACAATTAAATAATTCTGCAGGGTTCATCTACGTAAGAAAATTTCTTTATATACAATACCATACATCAGAGGTCAGCCTACAAAATCAGGAACACAGAAGCAATATTCATAGAAGGAAGTCATTACAGAGTAGAGAGATAACAGAGGGCATATATTGTACAGAGGCTCAATTTACAGAGGCCAAGCCAACTCTTATATACAGTTCGGCAAGTCTAAGCCACGCCCAGACTCCAAACTGTCTCTTATGGTCCCATACAAACAAATACTATGTTTCAGTTTCTAAACAGCCTGCATTGGCTGACCTGTTACCATGTCTATCCAAAGAGTCCCCATTGGCTGACCTGTTACCATGTCTATCCAAAGAGTCCCCATTGGCTGACCTGTTACCATGTCTATCCGAACAGTCCCCATTGGCTGACCTGTTACCATGTCTATTAAAGAATCCCCATTGGCTGACCTGTTACCATGTCTATCCAAAGAGTCCCCATTGGCTGACCTGTTACTATGTCTATCCGAACAGTCCCCATTGGCTGACCTGTTACCATGTCTATTAAAGAATCCCCATTGGCTGACCTGTTACCATGTCTATCCAAAGAATCCCCATTGGCTGACCTGTTACCATGTCTATCCGAACAGTCCCCATTGGCTGACCTGTTACCATGTCTATTAAAGAATCCCCATTGGCTGACCTGTTACCATGTCTATCCAAAGAGTCCCCATTGGCTGACCTGTTACCATGTCTATCTGAACAGTCCCCATTGGCTGATCTGTTGCTATGCCTATTCCAGTCTCTGAATATTTATACTCTGACATTTCTATTCTTTTAACTACCCTAAAGTGCAGAAATTACCTAGAGTTAGCTTTACCTTTCTATGTGCCGATATGATGTACTGAATAAAAAGCCTGACGGAAGCCTCAGAGTCCTGATTCAATTGGGTTTATCACTTGGAACCTTTTCTGTTGCAACTCCTGTTTTATTGAACACTCTAGCCTTGAATTCAACAGTCCCACTCACCCACTCTTTTAAAATTCTGGAGACCTGGTTCTTCTCACAGGCATTGGGATAAGGGCAGGTTAGGAAAGGCTGAGAATGTGGTGGCTTGCATCAGTGAAAGTAGTTCTGGCAACAGGTCTTTCTCTTTTTTGGTGTTTGTTGTTATAGCTGTATATATTAAGGGTTTTTTTTCTGGGCTGTTCACTTTCCAAAATTTGCTTTAGGATGACCAGCCAGACAAATGTTTTATATATGTATGCAGGGTCATATTAACCATTTACTATGGCTTCCCTCTCTCTCAGTATCAGCTATTATTTATTTTGTATGGTATAACAGAATGCAGCATTAATGCATACAATTCACAAAAGCATCAAAATCACAAAAAGTGCCCTTGAGATGATGCAGTTCTTGCAGGGAAACTTCTGAGGGGATATTCCATCACAATATGAGGTAAGGTTCATGGGATATTCCCCACAGTCACAGTAAGTATTATCAAGATGTCCCCATTTGGTTGTTGTTGTTTTTTTAAATTGGCACCTGCTGTGGTTGGTCAGTATCATCTGACAGCCAAGGAAGATCTTTCTTGAAAGGTGAAAAGAAATATAAATTAACTATTACTTTCTGTTTTCTTAGATATTGAAAAATGCATCAAGTGCCCAGATGATCAATATCCAACCAAGAGCAGAGTCCAATGTATCCCAAAAAGAATAACCTTCCTCTCCTATGAAGAACAGCTGGGCATCATCCTGGTGTCCATTGCACTACTCTTGCTCCTATCCACAGGATTCATTTTAATCATATTCATTAAATACTTAGAAACTCCCATTGTCAAAGCCAACAACCGGGACCTCTCCTACATCCTCCTGGTCTCCCTCTTGCTTTGCTTCTTGTCCTCCTTTTTCTTCATTGGACAGCCAAGGAAAGCCACCTGTCTCCTTCGACAAACTGTGTTCAGCATTGTCTTCTCAATAGCTGTGTCGTCTGTGTTGGCCAAGACAATCACGGTGGTGCTGGCATTCTTAGCCTCAAAACCAGGGAACAAAGTGAGAAGATGGTTGGGGAAGAGCTTGGCCAATTCCATCATCCTTTCTGGTTCTACTGGACAAATTTTCATCTGTGCGTCATGGCTTGGAATTTCTCCCCCATTTCCTGACTCTGACCTGCACTCCCAGCCTGGAGAGATCATCCTTCAATGCAATGAAGGCTCTGTCACCATGTTTTTTGTTGTCCTTGGCTATATGTGTTTCCTAGCTGCCATTTGCTTCACTGTAGCTTTCCTGGCCAGGAATCTCCCAGGTGCCTTCAATGAAGCCAAGCTGATCACCTTCAGCATGCTGGTCTTCTGCAGTGTTTGGATCTCCTTCTTGCCCACCTACCTGAGCACCAAAGGAAAGTCCATGGTGATTGTTCAGGTCTTCTCCATCTTGGCTTCCAGTGCTGGACTGTTGGGTTGCATCTTCTTCCCCAAATGCTACATTATAATCTTGAGGCCAGATCTAAACACTAAGGAACATCTCATGATAAAAGTAGGGAAATGACTGTGATATTGTTTCTTAGGCTCATAGCATTTAATTTTTTCATTGCAATTATTGGGCTTTTGTATACTTCCTTTGCATCAATGTGACAATTAAGGTAATTTAAAACAGAAGGAAATAAACATATAAAGAATGTAAGTCTAATGAAATAGACATAATCTACAAACAGTACAATAAATAATTAATAATTAAAATTGTGATGCATCCAGGGATGAACAAGCTAAGAAATAAGGTATTGAATAATATTAAATAATATATTAAGTAAAGACAGCTGAATAGAAAAGTCTCCCTAAAGACAGAGAAAAGGAGTCTTTTGCCTGAGGTGTCTTGAATATGAAATTCTAAATCTGTGTGATCATGGTCGCTTTCTCTATGACTTTCTCTTGAAAGTAGGTGTGAGCAGTGGAGCTGAGTGTCAAGATCATGTAGATGACCCCACTTTCAACACTCTGGATATCTAGACCAGACATTTCTGGAGGTGTTAGGTGACTTCATAGATTATATGGGATCTCAGAGTTCCATGACTCTGTGTTCAGTTATATTATCGTAATATCTTTTCTGTCCACATGTCCAAAAACTAGTGATTCTGCTGCAAAACAGCACCTGAAAGGCTCAACATCTTCTGTGAAGACCTGATACAGATAAGGAAATGGAAAACAGCCATGAATCATATTGGTGTCCTATTCAAACAAGCCATAAGACCCCCTTGTATCCCAAATGAGAAGCTTTCAGCAGTCACCTATGTGAATGGGAAAATCATCTAAGATAGAAAATGGCAGGGGAGCATCCCTGGGGCTTCACTGTCTAGACCAGTGATGGCTAACCTTTTTGCCATCGCGTGCCAAAAGCGGGGGGAGTTTGAGGTGATCATGCGTGCGTGTGCCCACACCCATATGTGCCCCCCGTGCCCCCTCTGCATTTGGCACATGATGCCATGGTGGGCCCAGTAGGCCCGTTTTTTGCCCTCCCCAGGCTCCAGAGCCTTCCTAGGACCCTGGGGAGGATGAAAACGGCCATCCCCATCCTTCCGGAGGCTGGAAATGGCCCGTTTGCCAACTTCCAGTGGGCTGGAAGGCCCCAAAATCAGCTGGTGGAGCTGAGCTCACGTGCCCACTAATACGGCTCCATGTGCCACCTGTGGCATGCATGCCATAGGTTTGCCATCACATATCTAGGCTCAACTAGGGAGATGCAGGAAGAGTGCACCTTCTCTGGAAGCTGCCTAGAGACCGTCTTTGCCACACCCAGTCATAGGGAAAGGATGGGAGCTAAATCCAAAATAGAGAAGGAAGGAAATCTGAAGGTCCATTCTCTGGTCTTCCCTATTGTACTTAAAATATATATTGTATTGTATTGTATTGTATTGTATTGTATTGTATTGTATTGTATTGTATTTATTAGATTTATATACCGCCCTTCTCCTTATGGACTCAGGGTGGTGAACAGCCGAGTAAAAATCAGTACATAAAAGTTAAAATATTATAAAACACATATAAATTTGGCTGAAAATTAAAAACAGGTAAATATTAAAATACATCAACTCTAAAAACTCTAAAAAAAATTTTTAAATTCAACAGGGATCAGGCTAAACCGGCAAGCTGAAAAAGATAAGTTTTCAGGGTCCGACGAAAAGTCTGGAGGTCGGAGATCGTTCTCAATTCTGGAGGAAGATCATTCCAGAGGGTAGGGGCTGCCACAGAGAAGGTTCTCCCCCTGGGGGTCGCCAGCCAGCATTGTCTGGCTGATGGCACCCTGAGGAGGCCCTCTCTGTGGGAGCGAACCGGCCAGTGGGAGGCAATTGGCGGTAGAAGGTGGTCCCATAAGTACCCTGGTCCTAAGCCATGGAGCGCTTTAAAGGTGATTACCAACACCTTGAAATACACCCGGAAGTCCAGCAGCAACCAATGCAGCTCACGCAGGAGAGGTGTCACGTGGGAGCGCCCCGTCGCTCCCATAATCCCCCACGCGGCCGCATTCTGCACCAGTTGGAGCCTCCGGGTGCACCTCAAGGGAAGCCCCATGTAGAGAGCATTGCAGTAGTCCAGGCGAGAAGTGACGAGCGCCTGAATGACTGTGCGTAGGGAATCCCAATGTAGAAAGGGCCGCAACTGGCGTATCAGGCGAACCTGATAGAAACCCCCCCTGGCCACAGCTGTCGTATGATCCTCTAAGGACAGCCGTGGGTCCAGGAGGATGCCCAAGTTGCGCACCCTTTCCGTGGGGGCCAATGATTCGCCCCCAATAACCAGCGATGGTGTCAGCTGGCTATATCGGGACGCTGGCAGCCACAGCCACTCGGTCTTGGAGGGGTTGAGTCAAAGCATGTTTCTCCCCATCCAGACCCGCATGGCTTCAAGGCACTGGGACATCACTTCCACGGCATCGTTGGGGTGGTGTGGGGTGGAGATGTACAGCTGAGTATCATCAGCGTACTGATGGCATTTCATCCCAAAACCATGGATGATCTCACCCAGTGGCTTCACATAAATGTTGAGCAGGAGAGGCGAGAGGACCAACCTTGTGGCACCCCACAAACAAGGCACCCCGAGGTCGACGTCTGTCCTGCTGCCAACACAGACTGCGTACGACCAGAGAGGAAGGAGGAGAACCACTGCAATACAGTGCCCCCCATTCCTAACCTTTCCAACCGGCACAGCATGATAACATGGTCGATGGTATCAAAAGCTGCTGAGAGATCCAATAGGGCCAGGACCGAGGAACAACCCATGTCCCGAGCTCTCCAGAGATTGTTGACCAATGCCATTTCCATGCTATATCCCGGCCTGAAGCCTGACTGGTACGGATACAGATAGACATCTTCATCCAGGTACTGGGGAAGTTGTCGCGCCACCACATTCGCAGCAACCTTCGCCACAAAGCGGAGATTGGAGACTGGACGGTAATTCGCTAATACAGCCTGGTCCAGGGAAGGTTTCTTGAGGAGGGGCCTCACCACCACCTCTTTCAGGGCAGTGGGGAAGACACCTTCAGTCAAGGAAGCATTAATAATCACTTGGAGCCAGCCTCGTGTGACCGCCCGGGAGGCCAGCACCAACCAGGAGGGACACAGGTCCAATAAACATGTGGCAGAGCTCAACTTACCCGAATCCTGTCCACGTCCTTGGGAGTCACAGAGTCAAACTCCTCTCAGATAACACTCTCAAGACCCACTTCCGTCACCCCATCTGAATCTACCCAATCGGAGTCGAAGCCTTCCCGAATCTGAGTGATTTTGTCATGCAGGCATTGCACAAAATCCTCAGCCCTACCCTGCAAGGGGTCTTCCCGTGCTCCCAAATGAAGTAGGGAGCGGGTTACCCTAAACAGGGTGGTTGGGCGGTTCTCTGCAGATGCAATAAGAGCAGAAAAATAGTTAGATTTTGCCGCTCTTATCGCCATTACATAGATCTTAATGTATCACCAGTGTTCGGTCAAATTCGGAGTGGTTGGCCCTCCAATCGCTCTCCAGGCATCTTTTCCGGAACTTCATCTCCCTCAGCTCCTCAGAAAACCAGGGAGCCAACTGAGATCGGCACCAGGTCAGAGGCCACAAAGGCACAACGCGATCCAAAGCTCCAGCGGCCGCCCTAACCCAGGCGGCCACCAGTTCTTCAGTCGAGTTGTGAGCCAGAGCCTCCGGGAATGGCCCAAGTTCTGTCATGAACCTATCTGGATCCATCAGGCACCTGGGACGGAACCACCTAGTCAGTTCCGACTCCCTGCAGCAGAGGGAAGCAGCTCGAAAGTCTAGTTGAAGGAGTGAATGATCTGACCACAACAAGGGCTTGATGACTAAGTCCCCTATTTCTAGATCATTCAACCACTGACCAGAGACAAAAATCAAGTCCAGAGTGTGTCCCCCCGTGTGAGTAGGGCCTTGCACTAACTGGGTCAGGTCCATGGCCATCATGGAAGCCATGAACTCCCAGGCTGCCTCTGACATTTCACCGAATTTAGCATGGAAATATGGAGATCTAATAGAAAAGAAAATCACACACAAAAAAACCCCTACTCTTAACATCAAGAAGAGTTCAAGAATACTGATTGCCTCCAGGAAAGACTAGAGTTGCGCCATCAATGTAGAGTTTAATCAAACTTCATAGCTCTGGGTGACCTTCCTCAGCAGTCTCTGGAGACAAGACATCACAATGAAGGACAGCAGAAGTCAATTACCTGGGTGTTGAACTATTTTCCTCCAGCATCACCTCTGGACATGTCCTGACAGAAAGGATCACAACACCCTCAGGGAGGTATTTGTGATTTTTCACTTACATGTGCTCTCCAACTGACCCTCTGCACTTGGAGTCTTGGAAGAATTTCAGGATCCCTGGAGGAGAAATTATTTTTCACTGTAATTATCACCATTCCGGTCATTGAAACATTTTCTGCTATAATGACTATCTTTGATGTTAACATCAGATTAAATCAACAAGAAAGGAAACTTTCATCAGAAAAGGATAAATGTCACAGCTCACTCTCTGTATGGCAGATGTTTTGGGACAAGCAGAGATTGAACTCTTGAATGTACCTTTCCCTCATTTTCAAGTGAAGATTGGTTTGTCTGTGTCTGAATCAGGAAACGGAGAGTGCCTTGAATTCTCCTAATTCTTCTTGTTCTTGTTTAGAAACAGGAAAGGGACTGATTCAGTCCTATAAATGATGGATCTTCTGCTTCTAATGCTGCTTGTGTCTCAGGCAGTCTCTGAAAAGCTACGAATGAAATGCCTGCTGAATTTTGAGATCCAGGATGAGGAAAAACCTTGGAACTATTACAGGCCAGGAGATCATCTCATTGCTGCAATCACCACTGAAACAATGTCTAATGACATTGTAATTTTAGATAAACATAGAATATTGCCTTTCAACATGGCTCCTTCTAGTGAGTCTCGCTAGTAAGTTATTCACTGCCATGGATTTGCATTCCCTCCATTTGCAGTTCTAACTATTTCACTTACTCTTACACTATAGGACTTATCTAATTTCTTGAATCATTTTGATTTTTATGGCTTTCCTCTTTTGTCTTCTTTTGGGAAATGTACTCGAATTCAAACATGTGGCAAATAGAACTTGAAATAAGTTCAGAATATTTATGCTTTCCCTTCTAATACTATATTAGTATTATGCTTTTCCTTCTAATACTACCATTTCCATTCATTACAGGGATACTGAGTTTGGTTAAAAGTAGTGACTGAAAGGGTTGCAGATGCCTCTGACCAGCCCATTTTCATATTTATATAACTATTCATTGATATTCAGTGCTTGATCCTTTGAGGAATAGGGAATGATTTCTTTTTACAGTTGCTTTTCTGGGTCAGGTTTTTTTTAAAAAAAATTGATTTATATGCCGCCCTTCTCCAGAGACTCAGGGTGGCTTACAATGCGTTAAGCAATAGCCTTCATACTTTTGTATATGTTATACAAAGTCAGCTTATTGCCCCCACAAATTGGGTCCTCAATTTACCTACCTTAGAAAGGATGGAAGGCTGAGTCAACCTTGAGCCTGGTGAGATTCGAACTTACAATAATTTCAGACAGCTGGAGTTAAATACAATGCATTAGTCTGCTGAGCTATCCAGGCTAACTTTATGGTACATCCTCTTCATTTTATGGTGGTTCCACTTTAATGATTGAATGCTTTTGCATACAGGTTAATGGGCAGATGAATATTAGGACTTCTATAAATAATGATGTGTTTATTATTTTTAACTGCGGTGGAGGACTATCTCCATCCCATCTTCTCAATGCTCATAAAAATTACCTGCCAATGAGTGGCTATCATGTGTCTTTGGCTTTAGATCTGTAATGGCTTAAGACAGGAGACTTGTGGAGACAAAGAGGGTTAAATTGGAAAAAAAATAATTTTGTTGTGCTGTGATGATGATGGGAATAACGTGAACATTTGTTTTTACAGTACAGGACTTTATTTTAAATTGCTAACCTTGGCTTTTGCCATTCAAACAGTCAACATGAATCCTGACCTTCTACCCAATCTCACACTTGGCTACAACCTGCACGACAACTATTTCAGTACCCTTGGCACTTCGGATGCTTTGATGGACATCCTCTCTACTGGGCAAGCCAATGTTCCCAACTACAGCTGTGGAAGGAAGGAAAACCTTCTGGCTGTTGTTGATGCAGCTAAGAGGGAAACTTCCACTCAGATGGCAACATTAGTAGGCACCTACAAAGTCCCTCAGGTTTGTGTGTGTGTTTCTCTATCTGGTAAAGTGAGAGGGGAGGTTGTGGGTGAGTGATAGATCCAACCCAAGAACTGCTTGTCACAATTGGCCTTTATTGTCAGGCAGGGATCAGGTATGGCTTGGTATAAACAAATAAGGGCCATGGTAAAAAGCAGCTCTTGAATCCCATAGGCAAAGTATTGGTGGGTTTATTATTATTTTTTTAATTAGATTTATATGCCGCCCTTCTCCAAAGACTCAGGACAGCTTACAATGCGTTAAGCAATAGCCTTCATACTTTTGTATATTTTTTTATACAAAGTCAGCTTATTGCCCCCACAAACTGGGTCCTCAATTTACCTACCTTAGAAAGGATGGAAGGCTGAGTCAACCTTGAGCCTCGAACTTGCAATAATTGCAGACAGCTGAATGTTAATAACAGGCTATTAGCCTGTTGAGCTATCTGAGGCTCCTCAATCAGAATAGAACTGGAAGGGAACTTGGAGGTGTTTTAGTTCAACCCCCTGCTCAAGCAGGACATCCTATTCCCAGTGGTGGGATTCAGCCGGTTCGCACCACTTCGGGAGAACCGGTTGTTAACTTTCTGACCAGTTTGGCTAACTGGTTGTTGGAAGAAACCATAAGGGCAGAGAACCAGTTGTTGAATTACTTGAATCCCATCACTACCTATACCATTTCGGACAAGTGGCTGTCCAGTCTCTTCTTGAAAACCTCCAGTGTTGAGCACCCACAACTTCTGAATGCAAGGCATTCCACTGGTTAATTGTTATCATTGTTAGAAAGTTTCTCCTTAATTCCAGGTTGCTTCTCTCCTTGATTAGTTTCCATCCATTGTTTCCTGTCTTGCCTTCTGGTGCTTTGGAAAATAAGTTGACCCACTCTTCTTTGTGGCAGCCTCCCCCCCCCCCCCAAATGTTGGAATATAGCTAGCAGGTCACCTCTAGCCCTTCTTTCTTCTAGATTAGCTCTATCCAATTCCTGTAATTGTTCGACATATGTTTTAGTCTCCAGGTTAGACCGTTGCAACTAATGAGTTAAGAAGCAGCACTCCTTTACTGTCTGTTACTTCCTTGCCATTGTTTCTCTTTAGTGGATTGATTTTTTTCTTGTTTGTTTGTTTGTTTGTTTATTTATTTATTGGTTCGATTTATATGCCGTCCTTCTCCAGAGACTCAGGGCAGCTTACAATGCGTTAAGCAATAGCCTTCATACTTTTGTATATACCTGCTTAGTAGGGCTTTTGGGCCCCCCCAAGTGGTGTTCTTTTTTTTATACAAAGTCAGCTTATTGCCCCCATAATCCAGGTCCTCAATTTACCTACCTCGTAAGGATGGAAAGCTGAGTCAACTTTGAGAATTTATATGTTGAAAAAAACTTTTTTTAAAATTATCTTTGAGGGGTTTTTTGCACGTCTTTGTTCATTCTGAGCCTTTGCTTTCCTGACATTATCTTTGTAGATTCAGTCTATCTGTTGATATTCTGCCTTAGTTTTGTGTCCCTCTTTCCATTTTTTTTTCAACTTATCCTTTTTGTCTTTCAGTTTATAAGAAATAGATACATGTGTAACCATGCTGGTTTCTTTCTTTCTTTTATTTTATTTGTCGAGTACGTATTAGATAATATATAAAAGTATAAGCGTGAATTGAATACATAAAATGAATACAATTACAGGGAACAATAGGACAGGGATGATAGGCACGCTGGTGCTCTTATACACACCCCTTACAGACCTCTTAGGAATGGGGTGAGGTCAACAGTAGCCAGCCGTAGGTTAAATTTTTCGGGGTTTGGGGATGAAACTACAGAATCAGGTAGTGCATTCCAGGCATTGACCATTCTGTTGCTGAAGTCGTATTTTCTGCAATCGAGTTTGGAGCAGTTTGCCTTAAGTTTGTATCTATTGTGTGTTTGTGTATTGCTGCAGTTGAAGCTGAAGTAGTCATTGACAGGTAGGACATCATAGCAGATGATTTTATGAGCTATGCTGAGATCATACCAAAGGCGACATAGTTCTAACTTTTCATAAGGTATTTTGTTGCAAACGGAAGAGTGGAGGACTCTTCTTTTGAACTATTTCTGGACACATTCAATGGTATTAATGTCCGATATGCAGTGTGGGTTCCAGACAGATGAGCTGTATTCGAGAATTGGTCTTTAGCATATGTTTTATATGCTCTGGTTAGTAGTGTAATATTACCGGAGAAGAAGCTACACAAGATTCTTGGATTTGTTTTTCTTTTTCACTGGTATTGTTGTGGACTGGGTATTTATTAACATATTTTTGATAGATTCCCAAGCTTCTTGGGTTGTTAATCATTGGAATCTTTCCCAAGCTCTCTCTTTGCTAAAATAAGCTTTTTTTTTTTTTTTTTTTTTTAATATTTAAGAACACTGGTTGGAACATGTTCTATTCCTTGAGTTTGCATTATACTCACTCACCCTCAAAATTCCTGCAAATTCAATCTATATCACTTCTTCTCTGTTAGTAAGAATGAAGTCCAATATAGCATTTTCTCTAAATCCCTCTTCTACTTTTTGTATGATGAAATTGTCAGCTAGGCTGGTCAGGAATATTTTCGATCTTCCACTTGCTTCAGTTTGTCTCCCAGTTGATATCAAAGTAGATAAAGCCCTCCATTAATACTGTGGGGTGTTTTTCTTTTATTTTTATGTAATTGATAATTTTAACTTGTTACTTAATTAACTTAAATTAATTAACTTGTTAATGTTCTGTACTTTATATCCTGCTTTTTCTAAATTGTTCTATCATGCTCATGAGTATTGGGTTGGAGTTGTTAAAATTTAGTATTTTGGACTTGATCTGTCCCAAAATATAGCATAGCATTCTTCATTGCCTTTTCAGATCAGTGATGCATTTGTTTCAGAGGCTCAGAACGAAAAAAGTCAATTCCCTTTTTTCCACCGGATGCTCCCCTCAAAAGGGATCACATATCCAGCAATTCTCCAACTGCTCCTCCATTTTAGATGGACCTTGATTGGTCTCATTACTTCAGACACAGAGGAGGGAGAGAGTTTCATGAGGACTTTTACTCCTGTGCTTGTCAAGAATGGAATTTGTGTTGTTATATCACGACGATTCTCAGACACTGGATATGCAGCATCTCTCGGTGATGATGTCTCTAAGTGGAGACAAGTCAATGTCTTTGTGAACTACATAGAAAATACTGACATTTGGGACAGAATTCGTTTTTTCCAGTTTAAATTTGAAACTATGCCAGGACCGATTGAAGGGAAAATATGGATCATGGGAGCCATTGAGTATTTGGTATCGAGTAGGGTAGATCTTTACAAATATGCTCATAGTATTTGGAGCTTTGCTTTTCAGGAAAAAGGAAGGCCAGAAGATGATGCTGTTGGAACTAAACTCTATGTGAAATTGGAAGATCGTTTTTTTCACTGTTCTTATTCAAAGCACATCTTTTCTGTCAAAAGTCGGAAAAGATGCACCCAGAAAGCACCCCTGGAGCCTACACCAGAAAATAGAAGCATGTGGATCCCTTTTCACCTCCGTTTACACAGTTTTGTTAAGACTCTGGCCTATGCCTTGAAAGCTGCATATTCTTCCAGATCCAGAAGGAGAAGCAAGAAGGGTGACGAGAACTTGGAGGCTTCAAAGCTGCAGCCATGGCAGGTATGGAGTTCCTCCCAGGATGCATAAAACCCCAAAGGAGAGGTAGAAGTATCTTCTCAACCTCCTTGTGCTAGAAAAGGCCAACAGGCTGGCCAGACTAACCACCCAGAGAATAACATTGCAGGGATGGGGGATAAGAAGCTTTGGCTGAATGCTGGCAACACCAAGAGGCTTTTGCTGCATGGATCTTTAGAATCTAATAATTTAACATCTTTAGTTCTGGACAGGGTTTTGCTACCTCTGAAAAACTTTTGGGTTCTCCTGGACTCACAACTCCTTGAAGAGCAGGTGGCAGTCACAGCTAAGACAGTCTTTGCACAACACTGTGTTGTGCACTAGTTGCATCCTTTCCTGGATCAGGAGTCCCTGTGTTTAGTCACTCAATTCTTGGTCATCTCCTGCTTGGATTATTGCAATGCATTTTACATGGGGCTACCCTTGAAGAGATTTGGAGGCTACAACTGGTGCAGAATTCAGTGGTGTGGACAATTCTTGGGATCCAAGAATTCCAAGAATTCCCCAATTCTTGGGGTAACCCATGTTACATCACTGCTCCACTAACTGCACTGTGTACCAGTTTGCTTCCAGGTGCAATTCAAGGTGTTGATTGTCACCTTTAAAGCCCCGCATGTCATGAGTCCAGGCCACCTAATTTCAGACTGAAGAGCACACGCTAAAGACTTTAGATAAATAATCTGTTCATATATAGTAAACTAGTAATCTGCATACAAATAGGCAGTATTCGAAAAAACTTTTTGGAAGCACTTTATTCTTAAAATGATATCAGAACAAGTTTGTCCAGTGGTGGGTTGCCCCTGGTTCGCACCGGATCTATAGAAATGGTAGTAAAACCGGCGGGAGTCTCCTCCCACCGACCCATCATCAAAATGCTTCTGCGCAAGCTCAGAAGCGCACACAGCCCTGCTGCAAACCAGTAGTAAAGTTAAGTAGACCCACCCCTGAGTTTGTCTATGTGTTGATATAAATGTTGCATCACAAAATCATACTTTTATCTTTATTAATGACAATATAGCAAACTAGATGACCAAGAACTACCGTATTTTCCCCAAAATAGACCCTCCCCTGAAAATAAGACCTCCCCCAAAAATAAGCCCTTCCCAAAAATATTTAATTGCATGCTCAGCTAGTCCCTGCCATTTCCTCTGGTTAGGGTTAGCAAGAGGAGCCCCGTCTTGCTCCATGCGCCCCAAAATAATAAGACCTCCCTGAAAATAAGGCCAAGCGCTTATTTCAGAGTTCAGAAAAAAATATAAGACAGGGTCTTACTTTTGGGGAAACACGGTAATTGTTTTCCCCCACTCCCCAGTTATACGAGGAGCATAGAAAATCATTTCAGTACAATTTTTAAGACTATTTTTATACATTTAGTTATCATATTATTCAGTCTTCATTTAAGATTCAGATTTCTAATCATTGCATCAGAAAATATATTGCTGATACTTTGATGAAATCAAGTTATATGACCAGCATTCCCACAATCTACAGTATTAAGAAAGTATAATATTTGGATATATGGCATAGCAGCAGGCTAGATATTGGGATATTGTAAATTCAAATCTTGCTTTAACTATGAAAGCCACCTGGGTTACTTTGGCCAATCACTACCCTCAGTCCGATCAACCTCACAGGTTGATCTCAACCTGATGGATCCCAGGTTGACCCAGCCCAGTTGACCAATCTTTGCCCAACCAATCTCACAGGGTTGGTTTTTTTGAGGAGATTGGTATTGGTGGGAAATTTGTGCTATAAAACTTGTAAGAACTCATAATGTACCTTACAATAATGTAAAATTAGCTTATGGGGTCATGTTTCCCATCTAGTCTAGTTGGGAAAAGATTAGCCTGGCAATTTTCTTCTTGAGATCTCCATGTTTTTTTCTCCCCACCCCCCCCCCCCAATGAATAATTTCATTGTTTGTTTGTTCAATTATTTTTTGTGATGTCTTCTAAAATATTCCCTTTAATAGGCAAATATTATATTATATATTTTGCCAATACTTATTCTTTTTCACATATCATTTACCAATTTATCTGAGCATTTTTTACTTGTGAAGATAGTGGTAACGCTTGTTCTCCTAACTCACTATGTTTGCAAGTTAAACAACTTTGAATGAAAATTTCAAATGTGAAAAGACCACCTGGGATAAGAAACCAAGTATTCTCCTTTTAAAATTCCTGGATTTTTATTCTAGTTCCATCCATTTCTGGAGAAGAATGAGTTTTTCAATATTTCCCATTGGAAATTGTACGTGGACCAAAATGGAGATGTAGCAACAGATCTGAACGTCATAAGCTGGGTGCTTCTCCCCGGATGGGCTCCCATCGATGAGCAGCTGGGGAGTTTTGAGAGGCAAAGATTTACTGCCAGTGCTGAAACTCTGTCACTGCTAAAGTCGGTCAATAAGGTGGGAGAAATTTTGCTGTCTTTCCTCTATTTCCTATAGCCTGAGCATCCATTTCAGGTGGGAACAGAATAATAAAGTTGGGAGGGACCTCAGAGATCTTCTAGTCCACCCCCCTGCTCAAGCAAGAGACACTGTACCATTTTGAACAAATGGTTATCCTGTCTCTTTTTGAAAGCCTCCAGTAACGCAACACTCACAACTTCTGAAGGCAAGCTATTCCATTGGTTGATTGCTTTCACCATTAGGGTTCTCTTTAGTTCTAGGTTGCTTCTCTCCTTCGTTAGTTTCAACCATTGTTTCTTGTCTTGCCCTTTGGTGCTTTGGAAAATAGCTTGAAACCCCCCTGACTTTATAGGAGCCCCTCAAATATTGGAACAGTGATGACCTCTAGTCCCCCCATTCCTTCTTTTCATTAGACTGGACATACCCAATTCCTGTAACCATTGTTTGTATGTTTAGCCTCCAGCCCCCTAATCACCTTAGTTGCTCTTCTCTGCACTTTTCCCAGAGTCTCAACACTTTTTCTATTGTGGTCACCAGAACTGGATGCAGTATTCCAAGTGTGGTCTCATTAAGGGTTTGTACAGCCTCTTTATGTGATCTTAATTCTGTTCTTCCATTAATGAATCCTAGGATTGCATTGGCTTTTTTGGCTGCTGTTGATTCATATTGAAGTGATGAACCACTAGGACTTCTACCGTGTTTCTCCAAAAAGACGACCCACCTTGAAAAGAAGCCCTATCACATTTTTGAGCACATGCCATCAAATTAAGCCGCACCCACAAAATTAGCCCTAATTAAGACCCCGCCCACTCTGATGTGCAGGGTGAGGCACACAGGTAAAAAATAAGCTAGGTTGGGGATGAGGGTGGAGCTGCCCTACTTACCAGGCCTCGCAAATCCTGACATCTGCCTCTGTGGCTGCTTCTTCTGTGGCCACTTGCCCACCACTTGCACGCATCACTCTGGCCTCTGTTTTGCTTTTAGATGCCTGCCGGAAGTCATCTGCAGCCGATAACAGAGCTCCAGATTAATCCTGCTGGGCGGGGCTGTCGGCGCCACCGACGTGAAGTGAGTCACTAATTAGAACCCTCCAAAAAGAAGGCCTAGTCTGTTTTGCAGGGGTCAAAAAAAATCCGATTCTTTTTGGAGAAACACAGGTAGATCCCCCTCGCTGTTACTGGCATTAAGCCAAGTTTCACCTAGTCCAGGGGTGGGCAATTGTGGCTCTTTTACAACCTGTGGACTTCAACTCCCAGAATTCCTGAGACAGCCAAGCTGTCTGGGAGTTGAAGGCCACAGGTGCCCATCCCTGACCTAGTCTATACCTATACAGTTGGTTTTTCTTGCCTCTTCTTGCCTAAATGCAGAACCTGTCAGTAGCTGTATCTCTTGAAACTACTTGGAACTCATTAGAGAGTTCAGACTTATCTAAGTGAAGAACAGAGTTTCTTTGGCTAAGGTTTATTTTGACCTTTGTTTTCTATGGATGGTTAGTCCTAACATATTTTCTTTGGCATTCATTGTTTTTCGGCTTAGTCTTTGCCTGAGTCCAAATGTGTGGAAAGTTGTCATCCTGGATTTGTCAAGCGGGCTCGAGAAGGAGAGCCAGTTTGCTGTTATGACTGTGTTCCTTGTCCAGAGGGGACCATCTCCACTCAGGAAGGTAGGTGACACCAAAGAAAAGAGCAGACATTGGGGAAGTAGATTCATCCAGACAATTTTTCTGGAAGTGCAAGTTAAGAGACTGATTGAAACTCAAGGTCGACTCAGCCTTCCATCCTTTATAAGGTGGGTAAATTGAGGACCCAGTTTGTTGGGGGCAATAAGCTGACTTTGTATAAATATAAATATACAAAAGTATGAAGGCTATTGCTTAACGCATTGTAAGCCGCCCTGAGTCTCCAGAGAAGGGCGGCATATAAATCAAATTAAAAAAAAAAAACCTGTTTTCTTCTTTATTGTGAAAGTGCACAATTTCTTATCTAATGGGAAGAACAGCAAAATTATCTTGAAAGAGAAGCTGCAAAGAGATAAGAGGGTTTGCTATATTAGGCAATCTGTATTAGTTTGGATATTTCCTTCCATATTTTGACTTCTAGGAAAATCAGTTTTCTTTGAAACTTGAGGAAATACCTTAGTATAATCATGGAAATATTCTTCTAATGTATTCTATATTGGCCTCCCTGTGAGGATCACCAAGAAGTTATACTGTTCCACAATGAGGTGCTGTGGACAATTTTGGGGACATCTCATTTCACCCACGTTTCCACTGTTCCTGTACACACACACACACACACACACACACACACACACACACACAGAGAGAGAGAGAGAGAGAGAGAGAGAGAGAGAGAGAGAGAGAGAGAGAGAGAGAGAGAGAGAGAGTATATTGTTATTCGTGAAGTCATGTTAGACCCATTGTGACCTCATGGACAACATTCCTCCAGGCCTTCCTGTCCTCTGCCATCCCCAAGAGTCCATTTAAACTCATGCCTACTGCTTCAGTGACTCCATCCAGCCACCTCATTCTCTGTCGTCCCATTCTTCTTTTGCCCTCAATCTTTCCCAGCATTAGGCTCTTCTCCAGTGAGTCCTTCCTTCTCATTAGGTGTCCAAAGTATTTGAGTTTTTTCTTCAGGATCTAGCCTTCTAAAGAGCAGTCAGGGTTGATCTCCTCTAGGACTGATCGGTTTGATCGCCTTGCAGTCCAAGGGACTCACAAGAGTCTTCTCCAGCAACATAGTTCAAAGGCCTCAATTCTTTGGCGCTCAGCCTTTCTTATGATCCAACTTTCACAGCCATACATTGCATATGTGTGTGTGTGTGTGTGTGTGTGTGTGTACATATGTGTGTACGTATGTATGTGCGTATACACAAACACACACACACATAACACAAACATGCACACATGCACATACATACATACATACATACAGGTGTGTGTGAGTGTGTAAGTGTATATATGAAAATAGTACTCTTATTATCTTTATTATGAAGAGATCTTAAAACATGCATTTGGGAAAATGTTCTTGGTATCCAATGTCCAAAGAAGCTATTTCTTAAAATGTGAATGGAGAGGTTGTTTAACAACATGTTCTCTTGGTATTCTTAGATATAGAAAAATGCAGCAAGTGTCCACCTGATCAATATCCAAATGACGACCGAATAAAATGTATCCCCAAAATTATAACCTTCCTGTCTTACGAAGAATACCTGGGAATCATGCTGGTCTCTTTTGCCCTAACCTTGTTCTTAACCACAGACCTTGTTTTAATCATATTCATTAAATACCTAGAAACTCCCATTGTCAAAGCCAACAATCGGGACCTCTCTTACATCCTTCTGGTCTCCCTCCTGCTTTGCTTCTTGTCTTCTTTTCTCTTCATTGGTCAACCAAGGAAAGCCACCTGTCTTCTTCGACAAACCGTGTTCAGCATTGTCTTCTCAACTGCCATTTCTTCTCTCTTGGCCAAAACAATCACAGTGGTGCTGGCCTTTCTGGCCACAAAACCAGGAAACCGAGTGAAGAGATGGTTGGGGAAGAGCTTGGCCAACTCCATCATCTTTTCTTGTTCTGCTGTCCAAATTATCATTTGTATCATCTGGCTGGGTGTTTCTCCCCCATTCCCTGATTTTGACCTCCATTCCCAGCCTGGAATGATCATTCTGCAATGCAATGAAGGCTATGATGTCATGTTCTACATCATCCTCAGCTACATGGGCTTCCTGGCTGCCATCTGCTTCACCGTGGCTTTCCTAGCCAGGGATCTCCCCGGGGCCTTCAATGAAGCCAAGCTGATCACCTTCAGCATGCTGGTCTTCTGCAGTGTCTGGGTGACATTTGTGCCCACTTACCTGAGCACTAAAGGGAAATACATGGTGGCTGTTCAGGTCTTCTCCATCTTGGCCTCCAGTGCTGCTCTGCTGGGGTGCATCTTCATCCCCAAGTGCTACATCATCATTCTGAGGCCGGACCTGAACACAAAGGAGCATCTTACAACCAGAAAAACTGTAGAAATATGAGACAGAGGAATTTTAAGTCTTAACCTTTTTCAACAGTCTGCACCAAGAAAATGGTCCCAGCTCTTCTCCATACATAAGCAGGCCAATGATTGTCCTTACCATGTTTAAAGGGTGTTTGGAAGATAATGTCCCAAACTGGATAAAATATGTAGGTATGTATTTATTTATTTATTTAATTTGTATGCTGCCTCTCTCCGAAGAGTCAGGGCAGCTCACAATGCATTTAAAATCATTATAAAAAACATTTAAGAATTAAAAATTTTAAAAACATTAAAACTCATTCACACCATTCATGGCTGGATCTCGCCGGATTGCAAGAGCGCCAGGCCTGCAGGAAAATCCAGATCTTCACCGCTTTTTGGAAGGCCAATAGGGTGGGGATAGTCTGGACCTCAGGAGGTAACTGGTTCCAGAGAGCTGGGGCAGCCACAGAGAAGGCCCTTCCCTGTGGGCCCTCCAACCGGCATTGTTTAGTTGACGGGACCTGTAGGAGACCAACTCTATGGGATCTTATGGATTTATAGACTACATGAGAAAGAAAAAATGATGAGTAAATATTTTGATGGTTGTATAATCGATACTATAATGAAAAATAGTATACTTTTTAAGAACGATTGATATTATCGCATATATGATTATGTATATATGATTGTACGATGATGATGTTTATATGGTAACATTTTGGACACCTAGAAAACACACTGTTCAACATAGAAATGGAATATGTGATATAAAACAATAAAGAATAGTTAACAACAGTATGTAATAGTGTGAGCTGATTTTTTTCAAAGAAAATGAAAATTATTATAAAGATGGTGGTTGCTATGAAAAAACAAGTGATTTGTCCTGTTGAAGATGATAGAAAATTTGCTACAGGAAATCATTATCTCCTTATTTTGTTCAGACACTCCACTGTTTCTACTGACCCCCGACAGCATGGGAATTGGGCTACAGAACATTATACATATACAGGTTAGAGTTTGTAGGAGGCCGACGTGGTGGCACTCTGAGAGGAGATGTCCATCTTAATTCTTTCAAAGACAATGAAAATGTCCTTTTACCTTATATAGCTTTAGTTAGGGACACTGACCCAGGGTGAAATCTAAAAATGTTCCCTACCGGTTCTGTGGGCGTGGCTTAATTGGTGGGTGTTGCTTGGTGGTCAGGTGACCCGGTGGGTGTTGCTTGGTGGTCAGGTGACCTGGTGGGTGTTGCTTGGTGGTCAGGTGACCCAGTGGGCATGGCCAATAATAATAATAAATAATAAAAATAATAAAGTACATAAAACAATAAGAGGTACCAAAAACCAACTTTTACATTTTACACACACACTACACAACACAACACAACTGACTCACACACAATGTAAAAGCAGCTGCACTTCACCCAAAATGGCCCCTGCAACAAACAGGAACCTCATACGGCCACAACAAGCTCAAAAACCAACTATCACACTTTTCCCACACAAAATGCCACTTACATGATTACATTTAATCATGTAAGTGAGATTTTGTGTGTTTGTGTAGTTAGAGTGAAACACTACAGAAACACACCAAATGTCAGAAAGCTGCACAAATATTTTATTATATTAATTTATTATATTTTATTTATATTTTTAGACAAAACCAGCTAAATTTAAAACTTCCTTAACTTTAAATTGCTACGTCTAAAAAATAAATAAATAAAACTCCTTAAAAATCCACCAATTAACTATTTTTTTAAAAGCTCCTCAAAAAAACCCCAAACCAATTGCTTGCAAATTGAAGGCATAAGGCAGGCAGGCAGGCAGGCAGATTGAGTTGCTCACAGATTGGATTGATTGCAGGCAGGCAGACTGAGTTGCTAGCTGATGCAATGGATTGCAGCAGCCGAAGCAAGGCAGGAAAAGTGAGTGAGCCCGAAAGAAGCAGCAAGCCACTAAGTGGGCAAGTGGGGACCGGATGATTGGGTGAGCAAGGGCGGGGGACGCAGGGATTTTTGCTACCGGTTCTTCGAACTACCCGTTGCCATCACGAATGGATCGCCCTATCCAGTCCAAACTGGGAGCATTTCATCCCTGTACTGACCTAACTAAATAGCTGATCTAACAGCTGAGAGAGGTCCAGCACAGCATCCCAAGTCATCCTGGAATCTGAACAATCATCATTAAAGTTGTAACACAGGTCAGATGTACATTGGAAAGGAATCATGGCATGGGTGAAATGCTCCCGGTTCGGACTGGGTCTCCCGATCCGGTAGCGATGGCGGCGGGTGGTTTGGAAAACCAGTAGCAAAAATCCCTGCGCCCCACGCTATGCCCAGCTGAGCTGTGAGATCATCAGAAGCTTTTTTTTTAACTTTTAAAAGCATTTTTTCTACAACTCCTTCAGCCGATCCAATCCTAGTTGAGTTGCCTGATCAGCAGAGGCTTTTAAAAGCATTTTTTTCTGCAACCCCTTAGGCTGAAGAGGTTGTAGAAAAAATGCTTTTAAAAGAAAAAAAAAGCCTCCGACGATCAGGCAACTCAGCTGGGATCGTCAGAGGCATTTAAAATGCTTTTAAAAGTATATAAAAAAGAAAAAGTTGGCCACACCCACCCAGTCACATTACCCCCCACACCAAGCCACGCTCACAGAACCAGTAATAACAAATTTTACATTTTACATTTCACCACTGAGTCATGGTCAATCTCTTGGATGGCAATTAGAAAGGAGAGGACTTCCCCATTGCAGATAGATGCTCTCCTGGTGAAGTCTATAAACTAAATTAAAACCGAGAAAACCAAAAAGAAAGAGAAACATTAGACTTTCTCTTTAAAGTTACACTCTGACTTTCTTTTTTCTTTCTTTTTTCTCTTTCTCTTTTTTTTCTTCTTTCTTCTTTCTTTTTTCTACTATAATCTATCCTGTCTAATCATTTAAAACAGGGGTGTCAAACTGGCGGCCCACAGGCCGGATGTGCCACACTCAGACCTCACCCACTTTGGCTCCACAAAGGCAAAAAAGTCACAATAGGTCAGGATAAGTCATGTGACGCAATAGAGTTTGACACACACGGTTTAAAAGAAATGCGAATTCATGTTTGTGGACTTTTAATGCAAAAAGTTGATAAGTGTGTTCCAGTCACCAATAAATGTAGATATTGTCCATTCTCTAATCAAAGAAGTCAGTTTGTCCATCTCAGCAAGTTTGGCAATTTCTCCAATTTCGGTACCACCCACCTCAGTGGTGGGTGGTACCGAATTCTTTCCAAATTTGATGTTCATACACTTTACTTTTCCACTTTACACTTTTTAAGTAAAGCATCTCCTTGTTCCTACTCCAAACATGGCTTGTCTGTGAAAGGCTGGGCAAAATGTCCAGAGAAAGAGGAACTGGGGACTTTCTCCCAGGAAGAGAATGAAAGCTCCTGTCCATGGACAATCACATCATTTAGCTCACATTCTGGACTGTGACACAGTCCTTAAGAGCTATGTAGTCATCCAGGTTCACAAACGATCTGCCCATTACCACCAGGATACTCCTGCTACCTGCTCTAACTCAATCCCCCAATTCTCCATTCTATGCCAAGGTGCACATATCAATGTACCTTCTCAATGTACCAAACAAGAAACATAATCTTCCTGGCAACTGACCCAGATAAACCAGGAATACTCAACTGCCCCTGTCAAGATCTTGGCAGTCTTGGGAAGGGGATCACACACAGCCTCAGAAATGTGAAGGTCAAATAGTAAGTAAGATACGCCAGTTGCGGCCCTTTCTAGATCGGGACTCCCTTCGCACAGTCACTCAGGCGCTCGTCACGTCTCGCCTGGACTACTGTAATGCTCTCTACATGGGGCTCCCCTTGGATGCACCCGGAGGCTTCAGCTGGTGCAGAATGCGGCCGCGCGGGGGATTATGGGAGCGACGGGGCGCTCCCACGTGACGCCTCTCCTGCGTGAGCTGCATTGGTTGTCGGTTGACTTCCGGGTGCGTTTCAAGGTGTTGGTAATCACCTTTAAAGCGCTCCATGGCTTAGGACCAGGGTACTTACAGGACCGCCTTCTGCCACCAATTGCCTCCCACCGGCCGGTTCGCTCCCACAGAGAGGACCTCCTCAGGGTGCCATCAGCCAGACAATGTCGGCTGGTGACCCCCAGGGGGAGAGCCTTCTCTGTGGCAGCCCCGACCCTCTGGAACGATCTTCCTCCAGAACTGAGAACAATTGCTGACCTCCGGACTTTCCCTCGGGCTCTGAAGACCTATCTTTTTCAACTTGCCGGACTTGCCTGATCCCTTCTATTTTTAAAAAATTTTTTAGAATTTTTACCTGTTTTTAAACCTTCAGCCTATTTATATTTGTTTTAGCATGATTTTAACTTTTTTGTATTGGTTTTTTAATTGGCTGTTCACCGCCCTGAGTCCGTCAGGAGAAGGGCGGTATATAAATTTAATAAATAAATAAATAAATAAATAAATAAATAAATAAATAAATAAATAACACCACCATTAAGTGTATCCATATAACCAGAAAAAAGGAATCCATGTCCCTTCAAACTGGTTTGTTTGTACGTGTGGCACCAAATTGGTGTCAAGGAATAAAAAAAACATTGGGCCTCTCTCCATATTTTACACAATGATACAATCCAAAAACATTCGGTTTCCTCAGCCTAGAATGGCACCAAATTCCAGAGCTCTGGGTGAACCTCATTACCCAGCAGTCTCTGGAGAAAAGATTTCATGTTGAGGGATAGGAAAAGTCAACAAAATAGGTGTTGAAATGCTGCATTTTCCTCAGCATCATTTTCTGGACATGTCCTGACAGGAAAGACACAACCACTAAAGAACACCGCCCTGATCTGTAATTTTTCACTAACATGCTGTACTCCAGCTTCCTTTCTGCGAATGGAGCCAAGGAAGAAGTTCAGGATCCCCAGAGGAAAAGTTGCTTCTCACTGTAATTATCACCATCCTGTACTTTGAGATGTCTTCTACCTATCCAGAGACCAATGTAAACATCAGACTTTGCTGTTAAATATACTTTTTTCTCCTTTCCAGGTGAATTTTGCTTTGCTCTGTCTGAATCAGGAAAGCCACTGGCTCTTGTGTGAGGACTTTTAATTCTTCAACTCTTCTTGTTCTTGTTTAGAAACAGAAAGGGAATTGATTCAGCCCCATGAATTATGAACCTCCTACTTCTGCTTCTGATGCTATTGCTGCCCCAGCCAATCTCTGGGAAGCTTACAATGAAATGTCCACTGACTCTGGAACACCAGGATGGAAAAAAACCATGGAGCTATTACAGACCAGGAGACCATCTCATTGGTATTATCACCACTGGCACAAAAATATTGAATATAACATTCCCTTTCAACGTAGCTCCTTTCAGTCAGTCTGATTTGTAAGTCATTCAGGATGATGGAGTTGTGTTCCCTCGATTTCTAATTTTAATACTCTCATTTTGTTCTCCTTATTCCACTTGCTCCTATATTGCAGCACCTGCCCTGTCTACTTTCCTGAATCATTTTGATTCCCATGCTTTCTCTGTCTTGTGTTGAGGAAGAGATTCAAATCCAAAGATGGAACAGAAAAAGAATCTGAAATAAGTCAACATTATTTTCCTCTCCCTGTTCAATCTTGAATTCATGACTTGAATACTGACTTTTGTTTAAATTAGTGATTATAGTACTTTTCCCCTGCCCAGCTCATTTCAAATATAAGTACTCATTGATATTTACTTCCTGATCCTTATAGAAATACAGGATGGCTTATTTTTAGAATTGGTTTCTCAGTTACTTTTGAAACATCGTCTTCCTTTTATGGAGGTTCTACTTTAATTATTCAATTATTTTGAACCTTAATTATTGGGCAAATGAAAAATTAGTACTTCCAGAAAGAATAGTGTACTTGAGATTCCTAACTAGGTGGACATTTATTAAAATTGAATGAAGATGGGTGAGTATCATTTGTCTCTGGATTTGAAGTCAATATTGGCTTAAGATGCCATAGACTTCAAAAGATAAAGTGTTTGGAAAAGAGCCTGGATAGCTCAACAGGCTAAAAGCAGACTAAAGCCTGTTATTAACATCCAGCTGTCTGCAATTACACCAGTTCGGGTCTCACCAGGCTCAAGGTTGACTCAGCCTTCCATCCTTTCTAAGGTAGGTAAATTGAGGACCCAGTTTGTGGGGGCAATAAGCTGACTTTGTATAAAATATACAAAAGTATGAAGGCTATTGCTTAACGCATTGTAAGCTGCCCTGAGTCTTCCGAGAAGGGCGGCACATAAATCTAATTTAAAAAAAAAAAGTTTGGGGAAAAATAGAACATTGTTGGTTCTCTTGATGATGAAAATAACATGACCATTTTTACAGGACTTTATCTGCTGCTCATTCAAATGTGGGTGCTTTATTTTCATTAGTCAAACAAAAATGTAAATATATATACAGGTATATAAATATATTTTGCTATTGATGTTGATGATAAAATAAACATTTTTTACAGTAAAAAGTCTTCTGATCAGTCTAGAATCCTAAGCTTTATTTTGGTTATTCAAGTGGTCAGTAAGAATTCCCAGCTCCTACACAATCTCACTCTTGGCTACAACATCCATGACAACTATATGAACACCATTGGCACTTCAGATGCCTTGCTGGACATCCTCTCTACTGGAGAAGCCAATGTTCCCAACTACAGCTGTGGAAGGAAAGACAACCTTTTGGCTTTTATTGATGTGGCTGATAGGGACATCTCCATCCAGATGTCAACATTAGCAGACACCTACAAAGTCCCACAGGTTTGTATTCATGCCAGAGGTATGTTTCAGCAGTTCTGGAGAACTGGTAGCAGAAATTTTGAGTAGTTCGGAGAACTGGTAAATACCACTTCTGATTGGCCCCTGCCCCATCTATTCTCTGCCTCCTGAGTCTCAGCTGATCCAGAGGAAATAGGGATTTTGCAGTATCCTTCCCCTGGAGTGGGGAGGGAATGGGGATTTTACAGTACCCTTCCCCTGCCACCCCCACCAAGCCATTCCACTCCCACCAAGCCACACCCACAGAACCGGTAATAAAAAAATGTAAATCCCACCACTGGTGTGTGCCACTTTATCTAGGAAACTGAGTGAATTGGTCAGATAGATAAGTGATACATCCAACTATATCTTCCCTATGGAATTCAAAAGTTCAGTATTGGTATAAAATTAAAGCTACGGAAACTGATTCCCAAATTCTGCCTGTTAAAACAGACAACCTTTCAATTAAAGACTGCTTGGACTGTATACATTACAAATCATATTAAGAGATCTGATCTCTCTCTCTCTCTCTCTCTCTCTCTCTCTCTCTCTCTCTCTCTCTCTCTCTCTCTCTCTCTCACAACTGGAGTACAAGCTAAAATGAAATAATCTGGGACATCAAAGCAGGGAAAGATAAATTCTCAGTGAGTGTGGCACATTGAAGTGGATGAGTGTCTAATAACTCTCTTTCCAAATTGTGAAGTATTTGAATTTCAAAATGGCTGAACATCTTAGGATGGTATTTACATGAAAATACCACCTAAGCAAGATATGTTCATATCAGATTTAATCAATTCCTTTATAATGAAAAGATGTGTATTTTTGGAAATCCAGAGATAGAAAACTTAACACATCTATTATTTTAATGTCAATTGTATAAGAAACAGAAAGATCAGTATTTATTTATTTATTTATTTATTTATTTATTTATTTATTTATTTATTTATTTATTTATTTAGATTTATATACCGCCCTTCTCCTTACGGACTCAGGGCGGTGCACAGCTGATTAAAAACAAGCACACAAAAGTTAAAATTTCATAAAAGAACAAATATAAATGGCCATAAATTAAAACTAAATTCATTTAAAAGATAATAAAAAACTCTAAAATGATAAAATATTTACAGGAATCAGGCTAAGCCGGCAAGCTGAAAAAGATGAGTTTTTAAAGCCCGCCGGAAGGTCGGGAGGTCGGAGATTGTTCTTAACTCTGGAGGCAGATCATTCCAGAGGGTGGGTGCTGCCACAGAGAAGGCTCTCCCCCTGGGGGTCGCCAGCCGGCATTGTCTGGCTGACGGCACCCTGAGGAGTCCCTCTCTGTGGGAGCCTGAGGAGAATATCTTGGACTGCACATTAAATGAATGACCTATTGAATGGAATGGAATAGAATAGAAAATTCTATTGGAAGAGGACCTTGCAGTTTGAAGGGACCTTGGAGATCTTTTAATCCAACCCCCTGCTTAGGCAGGAAATCTTACATCGCTTCAGATACATGGTTATGTAACATCTTCTTAAAAACTTCCTGTGTTGGGCATTCACAACTTCTGGAGGCAAGTGGTTCCACTGATAAATTGTTCTCATTGACAGGAAATTTCTCCTTAGTTCTAGTTCTTGCTTCTCTCCTTGATTATTTTCCATTCGTTGTTTCTTATCTTGGATTCAGGTGCTTTGGAGAATAGCTTGAGTCCCTCTTCTTTGTGGCAGCCCCTGAGATATTGAAACTGTGCTATCATGTCTCCCCTAATCCTTCTTTTAATGAAAAGAAGATATTGCAATCCTTATGTCTAAAGAACAATATATTGTCTTTGTTATCAGATTTTAAAACTTACATATAGCATGGCTCTTTATTTGAACAAAAAAGTTTAGTTGAAATCTGCAAACATGGACCTGATTGCAGAAGAAAGTATGGGTGATACAGAAATATGATTTGTGTTCTTTATTTTGATTCTTCCTTAATTTGTTTCTTTTATTTTGCCTGTTTTTTCTGGTCTTACTAATGTTCTGTGTTTAATATTCTGGATCTTGATATGGTTACTGGCTAATCAATAATACAATATTATAATATGTTTATGACAAAAAAGTTGGATTTGTTGAAAGCTAATAACTGACCCTAAATACAGCATTTTTCACTGCTTTTTCAGATCCGTTTCACTGCTTCAGAAGTTCTGAGTGATAAAAGTCAATTTCCTTTTTTCTACCACATGCTCCCCAAATTAGGGATTCTCTACCCAGGAATTATCCAAATTCTTCTCCATTTCAGATGGACCTTGATCGGTCTCTTTGCTTCAGACACAGAGAAGGGAGAGAACTTCATGAGGACTTTTATGCCTGTGCTTGTCAGGAATGGAATTTGTGTTGTTATATCACAACAATTCTCAACTACTGGACAAATAGCATCCTTCAGGGATGCCCTCTCTAAGTGGAGACAAGTCAATGTCTTTGTTCACCTCGTAGAAATTTTTTCTCTTGGGGACAGACTTCTTCTTTTCCATTCAACACTTAAAAGTTTGCCAGAACCCATTGAAGGGAAAGTCTGGATAATTGTAGGCTTTGGGAAATTGCAAATAAGAAGACACACATTTCTGAAATATGTTCATAGTGTTTGGACCTATGACTTTCAATGGAGAAAAAGTCCAAATGATAGTTCCTTCGATGCAGATCTCTTGGTGCAACCACAGTTTGGAGATCAGTCACTTCACTGTTCTTTTTCAAAAGGCATCATTTCTGTCAAAGGCCGGAGAAGATGCACTCAGAAATCACCACTGAAAACAAAAGTGGAAAGAAACAGGATCTGGAACGGATATAACCATGTTGCTTACATTTTGATTAATATTCTGGCCCATGCCTTGAATGCTTCATATTCTTCCATATTCAACAGGAGAAAGAAAGATAGAGAGGAGAGGCTGGGGGCTCAAAGGCAGCAGCCATGGCAGGTATGGGGTCCTGACCAGGGATGGGTTCTACCTACCTTCACTATTGATTCACAGCGGGAGCACTCGTACGCACTTCTGGGCACTCACAAAATGCATTTGATGACGTCTGGGTGGGTGGGCGGGGCGTCCTGCTGCCATTACTACTGGTTCTTGCAAACTGGTCTGAACCAGGCACAACCCACCACTGGGCCTGACAATGATCCATCAAACTTACTTTCTTTGGAGGGGGAACCATCTCAACCTTTTTCTCCCAAAGGTGCTTTTTCAAGAGACAACTGGACTTTCTGGGTTTTCTTTGAAGATGTTTCACTTCTCACCCGAGAAGCTTCTTCAGCTCTGACTGGATGGTAGGGAATGAAAGGATTTATGCTCCTTGCAGACAACCCCCACCTGCTCTGTTCTATTTCTGTTCTAGTTCCATCCATTTCTGAAGAAGAACAAGTTTTGCAATCTTTCCCACTTGAAACTCTACTTGGACCAAAATGGGGATATAGCAGCAGATCTGAACATCATAAGCTTGCTAGTGCTATCCAGGGAGGATCCCATTACAGAGCAAATGGGGAGTTTTGAAAGACAGAGAGTTACTATCAACCAAGATGCTCTTTCACAGCTAAAGTTGCTCAACAAGGTGGGTGAAATATGGGTGTTTTTTCAGTTTTCCAAAGCCTTGAGACACTTTTCAAGTGGCTAAGCCTATTCACCAATACAGTGAGAATTGAATATGGGGAATAGAATCCTTATAGTTTTCTTAAATGGCTTGGAAGTCTTCAGTACAATTGGCAAGGTGTTGTTCAGATGCTGTAATGTGGAACACTGTATCAAATTGATTCAGCCATGTCCTACATGGGATGCTGGATGTTGATTTAGGACACAAATCAGGTCTATTTTGTGTCCCCTGTGCAACCTGTTATCTGTATAAAACTGGTCAACCTTATACTGTCTACCATGGACCTCACACCATTCCTAAGAGGTCCATAAGGGGGCGTGCATAAATGCACCAGCATGCCTACCATCCCTGTCCTACTGTCCCCATTTATTTGTACTCATTTCCTGTGCTCATGTCCATGTTTATACTTACACCTGTTATCTTGTACATGTTTGACAAAGTAAATAAATAAATAAAATACCTCCATTTTTCATTGGTGTCACTTCTCATTTTCATTGATGGTTCGTTCTAACACAGTTGATTTGCCACTCCTTGTTCTTCTGCTTAGTCTCTGCCTCAGTCCAAATGTGTGGAAAATTGCCGTCCTGGATTTTTCAAGAAGGCTCGAGAAGGAGAGCCAGTTTGCTGCTATGACTGCATTCCTTGTCCAGAGGGGACCATCTCCACTCAGGAAGGTGGGTGACATCACAGAAAGGGGTGCAGGATCCATCCAGTGCAATTTGATCAATGTGCTTTTTAAATGAGACACATCTAAGGTTGACAATTTTGTGGGTCTTAATTTTCAAGCTGCTGAATTTCTTCCATAATGGGACGAATAAGAAAAACACTTTGAAGGAGGAGGAAGGAGGAGGCAGAAGAACATGGTGGGTTGTGCAAGGTTACTTGTGTCAGAGGAAATATCTCTTTTCTTGCCAGTTTGGAACTGTCCTTGTATGTTCACCTTTCTTAGGAACATCTGAATTGTTTGAAATTGAGGACTGGTTTCAGGTCAATGGCTCATCCAACCCAGTTTATATTACAGGCCAAGAGATATATCAATCAATCTATCTATCAATCAGTCAGTCAGTCAATCAATCTTTATCAAGATCATGGAACCACATAAGCAGAAAGATGTAATTCAAGGGACCATGGAGGAAGAGTGTTTGAGTTTAAGGGACAAGAGAAATACAACTTTAAAATGCTTTTAAAAGTAAAAACAAAGCCTCTGCCGATCAGGCAAGCCAGCTAGGATTGTCAAAGGCTTTTTTTAAAAAAAGAAAAGCCTCTTGCAATCAGGCAAGTCAGCTGGGATTGTCAGAGGCTATTAAAAGCTTTTTTTTTTACAACCTCTTCAGCTGAAGAGGTTGTAGAAAAAATGGTTTTAAAAGTAAAAAAAAAAGGTTGGCCACACTCACTCAGTCATATTACCCCCCCCCCCCACCAACCAAGCTATGCCCACAGAACCATTGGTAACAAATTTTACATTTCACCACTGCTACAGATGTTAGAGCAACTGGCCTGTCATCATTCAGTTCCTTGATGGTGGCCTTCTTCGGCACTGGGATGATAGTAGAGTGTTTGAAGCAAGAAGGAACATAGCACATCTCCAGCGAATTATTGAAGATTCAGGAGAAGATGGGGGCCAATAGGTCAGCACAGACTTTTAAGCAAGAAGAAGTTATCTTGTCTGGGCCTGGAGCTTTTCCTGGCTTTTGTCTGTGAAATAGGTTTTGTACTTCCTTTTCTGTGATCACCAGGGGTTGTGAACCCAACGGGATGGGGTAAATTGTAGGAGGCTTGGCTGTTGTTGGTGTGTCTGAGATGGGGATTGTGGAGATAGATGGTTATAGTTTCCTTTCAAACCTGCAGTAAAACACATTCAGGTCATCTGCCAGTTATTGATTTCCTTCAGCCTGGGAAGGAGGTTTGCCATAGCAAATGATATTTTTAAGAGTTTTCCACATGTTTGCTGATTCATTTGTTGAAAACTGATTCTTTAGCTTTTCAGAGTAGAAAAACATCAAGATGTTACATATGATGCAACTAATGCACAGGGCCCTGGTACCATGAGATGCCCAGGCCTGTTAAAAGAATACAATTTAAAAAAATTATTATGAATGGTGGTGGTAATCTGACCATGGGGATAGTTGATGCTTTTATTTTTCAGGAATTGGCGGTCCTACCATTTTTCTTGAAGGATGTGATTGTGCACCTCATTCTAAAAAGGCTTTCCATGACAAAGTTTTGTCCTGTGTACAATACTTTTAGTAAGTTTGTTAGAGCATGATTGTCATTCAGGTGCAGTATTCATGGCTGAGGTACAGTTCCAAGATGGCATTGCCATCTTGGAACTTGACCTCTGAATGGGAGTCCTGCAAACATCCTCACCCTTCTGGATTTCTCAGTGACTTTTGAAGCCATAAATCACTATATCCTTCTGGACTAGCTTCATGGTTTGGGAGCGGGAGGCAGGGTTTCCCAAAGGTGGGCCAGCATGTCCTTCATGAGGGGGAGTGGGTACATATTTTCCACACTGATCATGTTCAGATTATGGTAGTCAATGCAGAGGTGTAAGGAGCCACCTTTCTTTTCATGAAATAATACTGGGGCTGCTATGTTTGGTTGGGTGGGTTCGATGAAACCCCTTTTTAGGTTTTTGTTGATAAACAGTCTGAGTTTGTCTAGTTCTCTGGGGGACATGCAGTACATTTTCAGTTTTGGGAATTTAGCCCTTGGTAGGATGTCAATGGCACAGTCTGTGGCGCAATGGGGTGGAAGTTCATCGGACGCCTCCTCACTATATACCTCTACCAAATCTTTGTGAATGAGTTCAATTAGTGTTCTTGGGGAACAGAGGTAAAAACTGAGGCCCTGCAATGGGGCATTCCTCAGGAATGGAGATTCTGTCCTTTCCTCTTTACCTTTTACATGAAATTGCTAGGTGAGGTCATTTGCAGTCATGGGCAATTGATCAGTCATTGATATCAAAGTACACCATCCATGGCTGGGTAGATGGTAGTGTTGTGATGCTGAGTATCTGGAGGCTGTAGAAAGGATGGGGAGGAAGCAGTGGTGAAATCTGAACTAGTTTACTACCGGTTTGCTGGCTATGCATGCATACTGCACACCACACACCAAATGCGAGGTGTGCATGTGTACAATGCATGCCAAAAGGAGGCAAGGGATAAGTAGAACAGTGCAGAGTGTGTGTGTGAATGATCAGCTGTGGCACAAAATCTTTTTTTTTTACTTTTAAAACCATTAATTTACAGCCTATTTGGCCGAATAGGTTTTTAAAAAATGCTTTTACAGGTTTTTTTTATAAAAAAAATGGCTCTGACGATCACATGGCTCAGCTGTGATCGTCAGAGCCTTTTTTGAACCTTTTAAAAGCATTTTTTACAACCTATTCCTACCATTCGGGCGGGAAAAGCGAACAAGATGGAAAGAAGCGGTAGGCAGGCAAGCGGGCGACTGGGCGATTAGATGGGCATCCAATCAGGGGGAAGGGGTGCAAGGATTTTTGCTACTGGTTCTCCAAACCACCCACTGCCATCACTACTGGATCGGCTAATCCGGTTCGATCCGGGAGCATTTCACCCCTGGAAGAAAGCAACATTGATTCAACGGTAGCAAAATGCAATGGCTTTCTGTTTTTGCCCCCCTAGGTGTTTAGTGATAAGTCAGCTATGACTTTGAATGGAATGACACTTCTCTGGATAGAGATGGCTCATAATTTGTGGGTCATCCTAGAAACAGGGTTACTATAGGAGGAGTGCCAGATGCTGGGGGTGGAATCAATAAGCGGAAACAGCCTAGAGTCTCTACATAGCCACAGATGGATTAAGTCCAACCCCTCTTGAACTCAGTTAACCTTTATCTATTGCCAAAATAGTGCTAACATTAG
Source organism: Masticophis lateralis (assembly GCA_030761175.1). Taxonomy (NCBI): domain Eukaryota; kingdom Metazoa; phylum Chordata; class Lepidosauria; order Squamata; family Colubridae; genus Masticophis; species Masticophis lateralis. The sequence goes on from JAUDYJ010000002.1 coordinate 11,708,796, forward strand.
TTGAGTAGATTCTTGTGAGTAGGCAGGAGCAATAAATGAGCTTAAGTAGAACTTCTCATTTAGTCCTGGTCTTTTGCACCTGACAGCTGCTCCTCGATGTTCATGTGATAGTCATGGCTAGAAGGACCTTCACGCAGATTACTCTTGTGCAACAACTTTGTTCTTTCCTAGACTGAGATGCATAGTATTTGCCTTTGTCACTTCTTGTTTGAATTACTACAATGTGTTCTATATGGCACTGCTCTGGAACACCACTTAGAATATATAAATTGTCCATGTGTATGTAATGGCATGCACAGTATTGGGTTCCTCTACATTCATGCCTAGTGTTTGAGCTCCACAGGCTCCCAGTGTCTTTCTAAGTGCTTTCCAATTCACTTTTAAAGTCCTACATGGCATAAGATCAGGGTATCTACAGGACTTCCTCTCCTTGAGGATATCAGTTTGTACCACAGGAACAAATTCAGCACCTAGTGGAAGATGAAACAGATTCCTGAAAAACCTAGCAGATAATTTTGTCCCCCCCCCCCCCAAAAAAAAAAAAGGCAGAGAAGGGAATAGAGGATCAACCATATTGGACTTAATTCTCATTAACAGAGATGAAATGACAAAAGGCATTGAAGTTACAGGAACCAAACGGATGAGGAGTTTGACCCCTCCCTCAGGCTCAGCCTGATCATTTCCTATAGGTCCAGGGTGTCAGTGAGACTTCCTCTCCATCAGGATATTTGCTTTTCCCACAAGGGCGGATATAACAGACAGGCTCCAGGTCTGTTCCCTAAAACATTGCTACTTTGTGGGTCCTAGAAAGCCTGCTGTCAACTTTCAAAATTACTTTGGCTGAAGTCCTGCTTACTTTCTCAGTTGCGTTTCTCAGTTGCCACTCTTGGGGGAAAGGGGGAGTCAGAAGGTATTGGAACGTGGTGCCTTAAACCGCTAGACAAAATATTGACATGTGTGAGAACCAAGGTCATAGCAATGAACATCTTGCCTCTAGAAGCAACCTAGAATTAAGAACAAATTTCCTGACAGTTAGAACAATTAATCAATGGAACCACTTGCCTCCAGAAGTTGTGAATGCTCCAACACTGGAAGTTTTTAAGAAGATATTGGATAACCATTTGTCTGAAGTGATATAGGGTTTCCTGCCTAAGCAGGGGGTTGGACTAGAAGACCTCCAAGGTGCCTTCCAATTCTTTTATTCTAGTCTACCTGCTGAGACTGAAGGGGAAGCTCCTATTGGACCGATTGGTTAACGTGACCTAAGACTCCTGAGGGGGGTGGGAAGTTTCTATTCTTTTAACTACCTTAAACTGCAGAAATTACTTAGAGTTAGCATCACCTTTCAGTGATGGTCCAGGGTGTCAGTGAGACTTCCTCTCCATCAGGATACTTGCTTGTCCCACAAGGGCGGATATAATAGACAGGCTCCAGGTCTGTTCCCTAAAACATTGCTACTTTGTGGGTCCTAGAAAGCCCGTTGTCAACTTTCAAAATGACTTTGGCTGAAGTCCTGCTTACTTTCTCAGTTGTGTTTCTCAGTTGCCACTCTTGGGGGAAAGGGGGAGTCAGAAGGTGTTGAAATGTGGTGCCTTAAACCGCTAGACAAAACATCAACCAGACTCAGTGTGAGAACCAACGTCATGGCACTGAACATCTGTGGAGACTGAAGCTCATATTGGACTGATTGCTTAACATGACCTAAGACACCTGAGGGGAGGGGGGGGAGTTTGTCAGAGTTTATTGCAGCACACACAACCAGACACACAATTAAATAATTCTGCAGGGTTCATCTACGTAAGAAAATTTCTTTATATACAATACCATACATCAGAGGTCAGCCTACAAAATCAGGAACACAGAAGCAATATTCATAGAAGGAAGTCATTACAGAGTAGAGAGATAACAGAGGGCATATATTGTACAGAGGCTCAATTTACAGAGGCCAAGCCAACTCTTATATACAGTTCAGCAAGTCTAAGCCACGCCCAGACTCCAAACTGTCTCTTATGGTCCCATACAAACAAATACTATGTTTCAGTTTCTAAACAGCCTGCATTGGCTGACCTGTTACCATGTCTATCCAAAGAGTCCCCATTGGCTGACCTGTTACCATGTCTATCCGAACAGTCCCCATTGGCTGACCTGTTACCATGTCTATTAAAGAATCCCCATTGGCTGACCTGTTACCATGTCTATCCAAAGAGTCCCCATTGGCTGACCTGTTACTATGTCTATCCGAACAGTTCCCATTGGCTGACCTGTTACCATGTCTATTAAAGAATCCCCATTGGCTGACCTGTTACTATGTCTATCCAAAGAGTCCCCATTGGCTGACCTGTTACCATGTCTATCCAAAGAATCCCCATTGGCTGACCTGTTACCATGTCTATCCGAACAGTCCCCATTGGCTGACCTGTTACCATGTCTATTAAAGAATCCCCATTGGCTGACCTGTTACCATGTCTATCCAAAGAGTCCCCATTGGCTGACCTGTTACCATGTCTATCTGAACAGTCCCCATTGGCTGATCTGTTGCTATGCCTATTCCAGTCTCTGAATATTTATACTCTGACATTTCTATTCTTTTAACTACCCTAAAGTGCAGAAATTACCTAGAGTTAGCTTTACCTTTCTATGTGCCGATATGATGTACTGAATAAAAAGCCTGACGGAAGCCTCAGAGTCCTGATTCAATTGGGTTTATCACTTGGAACCTTTTCTGTTGCAACTCCTGTTTTATTGAACACTCTAGCCTTGAATTCAACAGTCCCACTCACCCACTCTTTTAAAATTCTGGAGACCTGGTTCTTCTCACAGGCATTGGGATAAGGGAAGGTTAGGAAAGGCTGAGAATGTGGTGGCTTGCATCAGTGAAAGTAGTTCTGGCAACAGGTCTTTCTCTTTTTTGGTGTTTGTTGTTATAGCTGTATATATTAAGGGTTTTTTTTCTGGGCTGTTCACTTTCCAAAATTTGCTTTAGGATGACCAGCCAGACAAATGTTTTATATATGTATGCAGGGTCATATTAACCATTTACTATGGCTTCCCTCTCTCTCAGTATCAGCTATTATTTATTTTGTATGGTATAACAGAATGCAGCATTAATGCATACAATTCACAAAAGCATCAAAATCACAAAAAGTGCCCTTGAGATGATGCAGTTCTTGCAGGGAAACTTCTGAGGGGATATTCCATCACAATATGAGGTAAGGTTCATGGGATATTCCCCACAGTCACAGTAAGTATTATCAAGATGTCCCCATTTGGTTGTTGTTGTTTTTTTAAATTGGCACCTGCTGTGGTTGGTCAGTATCATCTGACAGCCAAGGAAGATCTTTCTTGAAAGGTGAAAAGAAATATAAATTAACTATTACTTTCTGTTTTCTTAGATATTGAAAAATGCATCAAGTGCCCAGATGATCAATATCCAACCAAGAGCAGAGTCCAATGTATCCCAAAAAGAATAACCTTCCTCTCCTATGAAGAACAGCTGGGCATCATCCTGGTGTCCATTGCACTACTCTTGCTCCTATCCACAGGATTCATTTTAATCATATTCATTAAATACTTAGAAACTCCCATTGTCAAAGCCAACAACCGGGACCTCTCCTACATCCTCCTGGTCTCCCTCTTGCTTTGCTTCTTGTCCTCCTTTTTCTTCATTGGACAGCCAAGGAAAGCCACCTGTCTCCTTCGACAAACTGTGTTCAGCATTGTCTTCTCAATAGCTGTGTCGTCTGTGTTGGCCAAGACAATCACGGTGGTGCTGGCATTCTTAGCCTCAAAACCAGGGAACAAAGTGAGAAGATGGTTGGGGAAGAGCTTGGCCAATTCCATCATCCTTTCTGGTTCTACTGGACAAATTTTCATCTGTGCCTCATGGCTTGGAATTTCTCCCCCATTTCCTGACTCTGACCTGCACTCCCAGCCTGGAGAGATCATCCTTCAATGCAATGAAGGCTCTGTCACCATGTTTTTTGTTGTCCTTGGCTATATGTGTTTCCTAGCTGCCATTTGCTTCACTGTAGCTTTCCTGGCCAGGAATCTCCCAGGGGCCTTCAATGAAGCCAAGCTGATCACTTTCAGCATGCTGGTCTTCTGCAGTGTTTGGATCTCCTTCTTGCCCACCTACCTGAGCACCAAAGGAAAGTCCATGGTGATTGTTCAAGTCTTCTCCATCTTGGCTTCCAGTGCTGGACTGTTGGGTTGCATCTTCTTCCCCAAATGCTACATTATAATCTTGAGGCCAGATCTAAACACTAAGGAACATCTAATGATAAAAGTAGGGAAATGACTGTGATATTGTTTCTTAGGCTCATAGCATTTAATTTTTTCATTGCAATTATTGGGCTTTTGTATACTTCCTTTGCATCAATGTGACAATTAAGATAATTTAAAACAGAAGGAAATAAACATATAAAGAATGTAAGTCTAATGAAATAAATATAATCTACAAACAGTACAATAAATAATTAATAATTAAAATTGTGATGCATCCAGGGATGAAGAAGCTAAGAAATAAGGTATTAAATAATATTAAATAATATATTAAGTAAAGACAGCTGAATAGAAAAGTCTCCCTAAAGACAGAGAAAAGAAGTCTTTTGCCTGAGGTGTCTTGAATATGAAATTCTAAATCTGTGTGATCATGCTCGCTTTCTCTATGACTTTTTCTTGAAAGTAGGTGTGAGCAGTGGAGCTGAGTGTCAAGATCATGTAGATGACACCACTTTCAACACTGTGGATATCTAGACCAGACATTTCTGGAGGTGTTAGGTGATCTCATAGATTATATGGGATCTCAGAGTTCCATGACTCTGTGTTCAGTTATATTATCCTAATAACTTTTCTGGACATGTCCAAAAACTAGCGATTCTGCTGCAAAACAGCACCTGAAAGGCTCAACATCTTCTGTGAAGACCTGATCCAGATAAGGAAATGGAAAACAGCCATGAATCACATTGGTCTCCTATTCAAACAAACCATAAGATCCCTTTGTATCCCAAATGAGAAGCTTTCAGCAGTCACTTATGTGAATGGGAAAATCATCTAAGATAGAAAATGGCAGGAGAGCATCCCTGAGGCTTCACTGTCTAGACCAGTGATGGATAACCTTTTTGCCATCGCGTGCCAAAAGTGGGGGGAGTTTGAGGTGATCATGCGTGCGTGTGCCCACACCCATATGTGTCCCCCCTCTGCATTTGGCACATGATACCATGGTGGGCCCAGTAGGCCCGTTTTTTGCCCTCCCCAGGCTCCAGAGCCTTCCTAGGATTCTGGGGCGGGTGAAAACGGCCATCCCCATCCCTCCGGAGGCTCTCTGGAGGCTGGAAATGGCCCGTTTGCCAACTTCCAGTGGACTGGAAGGCCCCAAAATCAGCTGGTGGAGCTGAGCTCGCGTGCCCACTGATATGGCTCTGTGTGCCCCTGTGGCATGCGTGCCATAGGTTTGCCATCACAGGTCTAGAGAAAACTAGGGAGATGCAGGAAGAGTGCACCTTCTCCGGAAGCTGCCTAGAGACCGTCTTTGCCACACCCAATCATAGGGAAAGGATGGGAGCTAAATCCAAAATAGAGAAGGAAAGAAATCTGAAGGTCCATTCTAAGGTCTTCCCTCTTGTACTTAATATATATATTGTATTGTATTGTATTGTATTGTATTGTATTGTATTGTATTGTATTGTATTGTATTGTATTATTATATTATATACAATAGTGGCCAAAATTGTTGAAACCTTTTGGGAAAAGTGTATTTTCTAAAATTAGCTAATAACTCCACTTTTTGGGAGTATTACCATAACATTATATATCAATGGAATGATAATTTAATCAAGAATGTAATGCAATAACTTTTATAAAGGATTTGCTATTAATGTAGAAAAGCAGTTATAAAGAAGAAAAGTGAAACACATAGAAAAAAATGACATATACAAAAATTATCACCATAGAAAAAATGAGATACACAAAAATTATCATCATGTCAGTTAATACTTAGTTGGGTATCCTTTAGCATGAATTACGGCCTTACAACTTCTTCCCATGGAGTGAACCAAATCTCTTAGTTCTGCAGCTGTTATAATGTGAAGCCAAGATTGAATGATGGCTTCTATTAACTGGGTTTTATTGCTGGGTCGCTTCTGACTAACAAGTTTCTTTAGTCGGCTCCATAGATTTTCAATTGGGTTAAGGTCTGGGCTATTCCCAGGCCATTCCAGCAGTGGAATACGATTATCTTGAAACTCCATTAGATAATGGTTAAGAGGAGTTTCTAAGGTCAAGGTAGGTATCCAAAAAAAGGCCCTTCCTGTTGAAAAACCACAATTAGGTAATACCCATTGGTATGAAAAGATAGAGTTATTATTAGTTAAATTTGGAGCCTCCTTTTTCCCAGAGAGATTTAAGGCAACTAACGATCAGGATAAACAATAGTATTCAAGGATGCTCCATATGAAGTGATAAGCTGAAGACCAAATCTAAGTAACTTTCTTTTTCAAATTGTCCCTCTGTCAAGGTTCCAACAGATGCCCTAATTAACTCATGAGTCTCAAGCCAAGTTTCAAAAGAAATCCAATGATTTATTAGGAGCAGAATGTCGGCATCTACTTGAGTGAGGTCTACTCTGCCGCACATAATTTAAGGCTCACCTTTGACCTTGTTTCCCCCTTCCTCTCAGTCTGTGTCATAAATCACATTCTCCAACGAGGCACTCCCACGGGTTGTAGAAACACGCCTCACAAAATGGCTTTAGTAATCTGAGATCCAATGTTGGAAGAAGGTATGCATGGAATGTGCTCCCCATTTGCTGCCCATGGCAACTCGAGAGCAGACTAGAAATGCTTTGCAAGTTTACACCCTCATTTCTTCCAAGATGAGGAAGGGCTTTTTTTTTTCCATCAGGGCACATCAAAACAGTCATTATGATTTTGTGTGAATTGAAAGCCATGGACCTGCTCCCCAGGAGCAGAAGACCTATTCTTCTATCCCCTTAGCATGAAAGACAACTATGGATAACTCTGACTAGGTATTTACTGTTTAAGAACATCACAGATTAGAAACTTGCCCAACCATGGCAAGCTAAACCTGAATTCCAAAGCACATTTTCCAATGGTATCAACACGAAGTGCATCCAGTCTTGATTAGAATAATCCTTGCCTCTTTTACCCCACTGGGAACTTGGGCATTGGACAAAAATAGTTTCATTCTATTTTGCTCATCTAAGGCAAGGAAACAAGAGAAGGTCATGCTATCAGCACCAAAATCCCCAGCATTTGATGGCAATGGCAATACCATTAGACCTATATACCACTTCACAGTGCCTTACAACATTCTCTAATTGGTTTACAGAGTCAGCATATTGCCCCCAACAATCTGGTTCCTCATTTTACTGACCTCGGAAGGATGGAAGACTGAGGGCTCATGTTGTGAGGGCCATATCTTTTGTCTTGTAGATAAGCTGGCCCAGCCTTTGTCTTGTAGATAGATTGGCACCAAAATATCTGCTTGGGGGGAGGGAGGGCAGGAAACTGAGGATCTGAGTTTGTCTTTAAAAACATGTTTCTCCTTTAGGGAAAATATAATACTCTGCTTTTTAATATTTCCTAGAATATTTCATTTTCCTTGGGACCAAGATAATAGCAATAGAACTTAGACTTTAATACCATTTTATAGTGCTTTACAGCCCCCTTTAAGCAGTTTACAGAGTCAGCGTATTGTCCCCAACAATCTGGGTTTTACCGACTGTGGAAGGATGGAAAGCTGAGTCAGCTTTGAGTCAGTCAGGATTGAACTCTTGGCAGGGAGCTGGATGAGCCTGCAATAATGCATTCTAACCACTGTGCCACCATTTCTCTCCTTTCCTTGGTATCAAGCAGAGGTGGGTTTCACAGAATTTTACAACTGGTTCACCACACACCAAAAATGTGAGCATGTGTGCGGCCTTCCATGCATGTGTGCAGCTTAGAAATCGTGGCTAAATAGGATACCATAGCGACAAGGCAGGTGGATGGGGAACACCCACAAGTCGCCACCACCGGTTCACTTGAAACAGTCTGAAATGGCTGAATATCACCACTGGTGTCGGGGAGGGGGATAAAATAACTCTGGGTGACCTTATTCAGCAGTTTCTGGAGAAATGATACCATGTTGAAGGACAGTGTAAGTCAATAACATAGGTGTTGAAATGCTGTATTTTTCTCCAGCATCATTTTCTGGACATGTCCTGACAGGAAAGATGACAACTGCTACAGAACACTGCCCTCACATTGTAATTTTTCACTAATATGATGTACATCAGCTTCCTTTCTGCAAATGGAGCCAAGGAAGAAGTTCAGGATCCCCAGAGGAAAAGTTGCTTCTCACTGTAATTATCATCTTCCTGCTTTTTGAGGCCTCTCCTTCTACTTCTCCAGTGTCTGACTTTTAAGTAAACATCAAATTGAAGCAAACTGAACAGGATCTTGCATCAGAAACGATAAATGCTTCAGGTCACACTCTGTGTTGTGTGGATTTTAGAATAGGCAGGGCTGTGCTCTTAAATGGACTTTTCTCTCCTTTCCAGTTGAAGGTCTTGGTCTTGTCTCTGTCCGAACCAGCCATTGGCTCTTGTGAGAGGGCTTTTAATTCTTCAAGACTTGTTCTTATTCTTGTTTGGAAACAAGAAGGGGATTGATTCATCCCCATGAATTATGACCTCCTGCTTCTGCTTCTGTTGCTACTGTCATCCTTGCCAGTCTCTGAGAATCTTACAATGAAATGTCCACTGACTTTGAAGCACCAGGATGGAAAAAAACCATGGAGCTATTACAGACCAGGAGACCATCACATTGGTGTTATCACCACTGCAACAAAAGTATCTCCTATAATGTTCCCTTTCAATGCAGCTCCTTCTAGTCAGTCTCACTCGTAAGTCATTCAGGATGATGGAGTTGCATTCCCCCCATTTATAATTCTAACACTCTCCTTTTGTTCTCCTTATTCCACTTGTTCTTATATTGCAGCACCTGCCCTATCTACTTTCCTGAATCATTTTGATTCCCATGCTTTCTCTGTCTTGTGTTGAGGGAGAGATTGAAAGCCAAAGATGGAAGAGACAGAAAAATCTGAAATAAGTCCACCTTATTTTCCTCTCCCCGTTCAACCTTGAATTCATGACTTCAGTACTGACTTTTGTTTAAATTAGTGATTATTGCAGTTTTCCTCTGCCCAGTTCATTTCAAATACAACTTACTCATTGACATTTACTTCCAGTTCCTGATAGAAATATAGGATAACTTATTTTTAGAATTTGTTTCTGGGTCACTTTTGAAACATCCTCTTTCTTTTATGGTGGTTCTACTTGAATTATTCAATTATTTTGAACCTTAATTATTGGGCAAATGAAAAATTAGTACTGCCAGAAAGAATAGTGTACTTGAGATTCCTAACTAGGTGGAGGACTGTATCAATTCCATTTTCCCAACATTTATTAAAATTGAATGAAGATGGGTGAGTATCATTTGTCTCTGGATTTGAAGTCAATATTGGCTTAAGATGCCATAGACTTCAAAAGATAAAGTGTTTGGAAAAGAGCCTGGATAGCTCAACAGGCTAAAAGCAGACTAAAGCCTGTTATTAACATCCAGCTGTCTGCAATTACACCAGTTCGGGTCTCACCAGGCTCAAGGTTGACTCAGCCTTCCATCCTTTCTAAGGTAGGTCAATTGAGGACCCAGTTTGTGGGGGCAATAAGCTGACTTTGTATAAAATATACAAAAGTATGAAGGCTATTGCTTAACGCATTGTAAGCTGCCCTGAGTCTTCCGAGAAGGGCGGCACATAAATCTAATTTAAAAAAAAAAAGTTTGGGGAAAAATAGAACATTGTTGGTTCTCTTGATGATGAAAATAACATGACCATTTTTACAGGACTTTATCTGCTGCTCATTCAGATGTGGATGCTTTATTTTCATTAGTCAAACAAAAATGTAAATATATATACAGGTATATAAATATATTTTGCTATTGATGTTGATGATAAAATAAACATTTTTTACAGTAAAAAGTCTTCTGATCAGTCTAGAATCCTATGCTTTATTTTGGTTGTTCAAGTGGTCAGTAAGAATTCCCAGCTCCTACACAATCTCACTCTTGGCTACAACATCCATGACAACTATATGAACACCATTGGCACTTCAGATGCCTTGCTGGACATCCTCTCTACTGGAGAAGCCAATGTTCCCAACTACAGCTGTGGAAGGAAAGACAACCTTTTGGCTTTTATTGATGTGGCTGATAGGGACATCTCCATCCAGATGTCAACATTAGCAGACACCTACAAAGTCCCACAGGTTTGTATTCATGCCAGAGGTATGTTTCAGCAGTTCTGGAGAACTGGTAGCAGAAATTTTGAGTAGTTCGGAGAACTGGTAAATACCACTTCTGATTGGCCCCTGCCCCATCTATTCTCTGCCTCCTGAGTCTCAGCTGATCCAGAGGAAATAGGGATTTTGCAGTATCCTTCCCCTGGAGTGGGGAGGGAATGGGGATTTTACAGTACCCTTCCCCTGCCACCCCCACCAAGCCATTCCACTCCCACCAAGCCACACCCACAGAACCGGTAATAAAAAAATGTAAATCCCACCACTGGTGTGTGCCACTTTATCTAGGAAAGTGAGTGAATTGGTCAGATAGATAAGTGATACATCCAACTATATCTTCCCTATGGAATTCAAAAGTTCAGTATTGGTATAAAATTAAAGCTACGGAAACTGATTCCCAAATTCTGCCTGTTAAAACAGACAACCTTTCAATTAAAGACTGCTTGGACTGTATACATTACAAATCATATTAAGAGATCTGATCTCTCTCTCTCTCTCTCTCTCTCTCTCTCTCTCTCTCTCTCTCTCTCTCTCTCTCTCTCTCTCTCTCTCTCTCTCTCTCTCTCTCTCTCTCTCACAACTGGAGTACAAGCTAAAATGAAATAATCTGGGACATCAAAGCAGGGAAAGATAAATTCTCAGTGAGTGTGGCACATTGAAGTGGATGAGTGTCTAATAACTCTCTTTCCAAATTGTGAAGTATTTGAATTTCAAAATGGCTGAACATCTTAGGATGGTATTTACATGAAAATACCACCTAAGCAAGATATGTTCATATCAGATTTAATCAATTCCTTTATAATGAAAAGATGTGTATTTTTGGAAATCCAGAGATAGAAAACTTAACACATCTATTATTTTAATGTCAATTGTATAAGAAACAGAAAGATCAGTATTTATTTATTTATTTATTTATTTATTTATTTATTTATTTATTTATTTATTTATTTAGATTTATATACCGCCCTTCTCCTTACGGACTCAGGGCGGTGCACAGCTGATTAAAAACAAGCACACAAAAGTTAAAATTTCATAAAAGAACAAATATAAATGGCCATAAATTAAAACTAAATTCATTTAAAAGATAATAAAAAACTCTAAAATGATAAAATATTTACAGGAATCAGGCTAAGCCGGCAAGCTGAAAAAGATGAGTTTTTAAAGCCCGCCGGAAGGTCGGGAGGTCGGAGATTGTTCTTAACTCTGGAGGCAGATCATTCCAGAGGGTGGGTGCTGCCACAGAGAAGGCTCTCCCCCTGGGGGTCGCCAGCCGGCATTGTCTGGCTGACGGCACCCTGAGGAGTCCCTCTCTGTGGGAGCCTGAGGAGAATATCTTGGACTGCACATTAAATGAATGACCTATTGAATGGAATGGAATAGAATAGAAAATTCTATTGGAAGAGGACCTTGCAGTTTGAAGGGACCTTGGAGATCTTTTAATCCAACCCCCTGCTTAGGCAGGAAATCTTACATCGCTTCAGATACATGGTTATGTAACATCTTCTTAAAAACTTCCTGTGTTGGGCATTCACAACTTCTGGAGGCAAGTGGTTCCACTGATAAATTGTTCTCATTGACAGGAAATTTCTCCTTAGTTCTAGTTCTTGCTTCTCTCCTTGATTATTTTCCATCCATTGTTTCTTATCTAGGATTCAGGTGCTTTGGAGAATAGCTTGAGTCCCTCTTCTTTGTGGCAGCCCCTGAGATATTGAAACTGTGCTATCATGTCTCCCCTAATCCTTCTTTTAATGAAAAGAAGATATTGCAATCCTTATGTCTAAAGAACAATATATTGTCTTTGTTATCAGATTTTAAAACTTACATATAGCATGGCTCTTTATTTGAACAAAAAAGTTTAGTTGAAATCTGCAAACATGGACCTGATTGCAGAAGAAAGTATGGGTGATACAGAAATATGATTTGTGTTCTTTATTTTGATTCTTCCTTAATTTGTTTCTTTTATTTTGCCTGTTTTTTCTGGTCTTACTAATGTTCTGTGTTTAATATTCTGGATCTTGATATGGTTACTGGCTAATCAATAATACAATATTATAATATGTTCATGACAAAAAAGTTGGATTTGTTGAAAGCTAATAACTGACCCTAAATACAGCATTTTTCACTGCTTTTTCAGATCCGTTTCACTGCTTCAGAAGTTCTGAGTGATAAAAGTCAATTTCCTTTTTTCTACCACATGCTCCCCAAATTAGGGATTCTCTACCCAGGAATTATCCAAATTCTTCTCCATTTCAGATGGACCTTGATCGGTCTCTTTGCTTCAGACACAGAGAAGGGAGAGAACTTCATGAGGACTTTTATGCCTGTGCTTGTCAGGAATGGAATTTGTGTTGTTATATCACAACAATTCTCAACTACTGGACAAATAGCATCCTTCAGGGATGCCCTCTCTAAGTGGAGACAAGTCAATGTCTTTGTTCACCTCGTAGAAATTTTTTCTCTTGGGGACAGACTTCTTCTTTTCCATTCAACACTTAAAAGTTTGCCAGAACCCATTGAAGGGAAAGTCTGGATAATTGTAGGCTTTGGGAAATTGCAAATAAGAAGACACACATTTCTGAAATATGTTCATAGTGTTTGGACCTATGACTTTCAATGGAGAAAAAGTCCAAATGATAGTTCCTTCGATGCAGATCTCTTGGTGCAACCACAGTTTGGAGATCAGTCACTTCACTGTTCTTTTTCAAAAGGCATCATTTCTGTCAAAGGCCGGAGAAGATGCACTCAGAAATCACCACTGAAAACAAAAGTGGAAAGAAACAGGATCTGGAACGGATATAACCATGTTGCTTACATTTTGATTAATATTCTGGCCCATGCCTTGAATGCTTCATATTCTTCCATATTCAACAGGAGAAAGAAAGATAGAGAGGAGAGGCTGGGGGCTCAAAGGCAGCAGCCATGGCAGGTATGGGGTCCTGACCAGGGATGGGTTCTACCTACCTTCACTATCGATTCACAGCGGGAGCACTCGTACGCACTTCTGGGCACTCACAAAATGCATTTGATGACGTCTGGGTGGGTGGGCGGGGCGTCCTGCTGCCATTACTACTGGTTCTTGCAAACTGGTCTGAACCAGGCACAACCCACCACTGGGCCTGACAATGATCCATCAAACTTACTTTCTTTGGAGGGGGAACCATCTCAACCTTTTTCTCCCAAAGGTGCTTTTTCAAGAGACAACTGGACTTTCTGGGTTTTCTTTGAAGATGTTTCACTTCTCACCCAAGAAGCTTCTTCAGCTCTGACTGGATGGTAGGGAATGAAAGGATTTATGCTCCTTGCAGACAACCCCCACCTGCTCTGTTCTATTTCTGTTCTAGTTCCATCCATTTCTGAAGAAGAACAAGTTTTGCAATCTTTCCCACTTGAAACTCTACTTGGACCAAAATGGGGATATAGCAGCAGATCTGAACATCATAAGCTTGCTAGTGCTATCCAGGGAGGATCCCATTACAGAGCAAATGGGGAGTTTTGAAAGACAGAGAGTTACTATCAACCAAGATGCTCTTTCACAGCTAAAGTTGCTCAACAAGGTGGGTGAAATATGGGTGTTTTTTCAGTTTTCCAAAGCCTTGAGACACTTTTCAAGTGGCTAAGCCTATTCACCAATACAGTGAGAATTGAATATGGGGAATAGAATCCTTATAGTTTTCTTAAATGGCTTGGAAGTCTTCAGTACAATTGGCAAGGTGTTGTTCAGATGCTGTAATGTGGAACACTGTATCAAATTGATTCAGCCATGTCCTACATGGGATGCTGGATGTTGATTTAGGACACAAATCAGGTCTATTTTGTGTCCCCTGTGCAACCTGTTATCTGTATAAAACTGGTCAACCTTATACTGTCTACCATGGACCTCACACCATTCCTAAGAGGTCCATAAGGGGGCGTGCATAAATGCACCAGCATGCCTACCATCCCTGTCCTACTGTCCCCATTTATTTGTACTCATTTCCTGTGCTCATGTCCATGTTTATACTTACACCTGTTATCTTGTACATGTTTGACAAAGTAAATAAATAAATAAAATACCTCCATTTTTCATTGGTGTCACTTCTCATTTTCATTGATGGTTCGTTCTAACACAGTTGATTTGCCACTCCTTGTTCTTCTGCTTAGTCTCTGCCTCAGTCCAAATGTGTGGAAAATTGCCGTCCTGGATTTTTCAAGAAGGCTCGAGAAGGAGAGCCAGTTTGCTGCTATGACTGCATTCCTTGTCCAGAGGGGACCATCTCCACTCAGGAAGGTGGGTGACATCACAGAAAGGGGTGCAGGATCCATCCAGTGCAATTTGATCAATGTGCTTTTTAAATGAGACACATCTAAGGTTGACAATTTTGTGGGTCTTAATTTTCAAGCTGCTGAATTTCTTCCATAATGGGACGAATAAGAAAAACACTTTGAAGGAGGAGGAAGGAGGAGGCAGAAGAACATGGTGGGTTGTGCAAGGTTACTTGTGTCAGAGGAAATATCTCTTTTCTTGCCAGTTTGGAACTGTCCTTGTATGTTCACCTTTCTTAGGAACATCTGAATTGTTTGAAATTGAGGACTGGTTTCAGGTCAATGGCTCATCCAACCCAGTTTATATTACAGGCCAAGAGATATATCAATCAATCTATCTATCAATCAGTCAGTCAGTCAATCAATCTTTATCAAGATCATGGAACCACATAAGCAGAAAGATGTAATTCAAGGGACCATGGAGGAAGAGTGTTTGAGTTTAAGGGACAAGAGAAATACAACTTTAAAATGCTTTTAAAAGTAAAAACAAAGCCTCTGCCGATCAGGCAAGCCAGCTAGGATTGTCAAAGGCTTTTTTTAAAAAAAGAAAAGCCTCTTGCAATCAGGCAAGTCAGCTGGGATTGTCAGAGGCTATTAAAAGCTTTTTTTTTTACAACCTCTTCAGCTGAAGAGGTTGTAGAAAAAATGGTTTTAAAAGTAAAAAAAAAAGGTTGGCCACACTCACTCAGTCATATTACCCCCCCCCCCACCAACCAAGCTATGCCCACAGAACCATTGGTAACAAATTTTACATTTCACCACTGCTACAGATGTTAGAGCAACTGGCCTGTCATCATTCAGTTCCTTGATGGTGGCCTTCTTCGGCACTGGGATGATAGTAGAGTGTTTGAAGCAAGAAGGAACATAGCACATCTCCAGCGAATTATTGAAGATTCAGGAGAAGATGGGGGCCAATAGGTCAGCACAGACTTTTAAGCAAGAAGAAGTTATCTTGTCTGGGCCTGGAGCTTTTCCTGGCTTTTGTCTGTGAAATAGGTTTTGTACTTCCTTTTCTGTGATCACCAGGGGTTGTGAACCCAACGGGATGGGGTAAATTGTAGGAGGCTTAGCTGCTGTTGGTGTGTCTGAGATGGGGATTGTGGAGATAGATGGTTATAGTTTCCTTTCAAACCTGCAGTAAAACACATTCAGGTCATCTGCCAGTTATTGATTTCCTTCAGCCTGGGAAGGAGGTTTGCCATAGCAAATGATATTTTTAAGAGTTTTCCACATGTTTGCTGATTCATTTGTTGAAAACTGATTCTTTAGCTTTTCAGAGTAGAAAAACATCAAGATGTTACATATGATGCAACTAATGCACAGGGCCCTGGTACCATGAGATGCCCAGGCCTGTTAAAAGAATACAATTTAAAAAAATTATTATGAATGGTGGTGGTAATCTGACCATGGGGATAGTTGATGCTTTTATTTTTCAGGAATTGGCGGTCCTACCATTTTTCTTGAAGGATGTGATTGTGCACCTCATTCTAAAAAGGCTTTCCATGACAAAGTTTTGTCCTGTGTACAATACTTTTAGTAAGTTTGTTAGAGCATGATTGTCATTCAGGTGCAGTATTCATGGCTGAGGTACAGTTCCAAGATGGCATTGCCATCTTGGAACTTGACCTCTGAATGGGAGTCCTGCAAACATCCTCACCCTTCTGGATTTCTCAGTGACTTTTGATGCCATAAATCACTATATCCTTCTGGACTAGCTTCATGGTTTGGGAGCGGGAGGCAGGGTTTCCCAAAGGTGGGCCAGCATGTCCTTCATGAGGGGGAGTGGGTACATATTTTCCACACTGATCATGTTCAGATTATGGTAGTCAATGCAGAGGTGTAAGGAGCCACCTTTCTTTTCATGAAATAATACTGGGGCTGCTATGTTTGATTGGGTGGGTTCGATGAAACCCCTTTTTAGGTTTTTGTTGATAAACAGTCTGAGTTTGTCTAGTTCTCTGGGGGACATGCAGTACATTTTCAGTTTTGGGAATTTAGCCCTTGGTAGGATGTCAATGGCACAGTCTGTGGCGCAATGGGGTGGAAGTTCATCGGACGCCTCCTCACTATATACCTCTACCAAATCTTTGTGAATGAGTTCAATTAGTGTTCTTGGGGAACAGAGGTAAAAACTGAGGCCCTGCAATGGGGCATTCCTCAGGAATGGAGATTCTGTCCTTTCCTCTTTACCTTTTACATGAAATTGCTAGGTGAGGTCATTTGCAGTCATGGGCAATTGATCAGTCATTGATATCAAAGTACACCATCCATGGCTGGGTAGATGGTAGTGTTGTGATGCTGAGTATCTGGAGGCTGTAGAAAGGATGGGGAGGAAGCAGTGGTGAAATCTGAACTAGTTTACTACCGGTTTGCTGGCTATGCATGCATACTGCACACCACACACCAAATGCGAGGTGTGCATGTGTACAATGCATGCCAAAAGGAGGCAAGGGATAAGTAGAACAGTGCAGAGTGTGTGTGTGAATGATCAGCTGTGGCACAAAATCTTTTTTTTTTACTTTTAAAACCATTAATTTACAGCCTATTTGGCCGAATAGGTTTTTAAAAAATGCTTTTACAGGTTTTTTTTTATAAAAAAAATGGCTCTGACGATCACATGGCTCAGCTGTGATCGTCAGAGCCTTTTTTGAACCTTTTAAAAGCATTTTTTACAACCTATTCCTACCATTCGGGCGGGAAAAGCGAACAAGATGGAAAGAAGCGGTAGGCAGGCAAGCGGGCGACTGGGCGATTAGATGGGCATCCAATCAGGGGGAAGGGGTGCAAGGATTTTTGCTACTGGTTCTCCAAACCACCCACTGCCATCACTACTGGATCGGCTAATCCGGTTCGATCCGGGAGCATTTCACCCCTGGAAGAAAGCAACATTGATTCAACGGTAGCAAAATGCAATGGCTTTCTGTTTTTGCCCCCCTGGGTGTTTAGTGATAAGTCAGCTATGACTTTGAATGGAATGACACTTCTCTGGATAGAGATGGCTCATAATTTGTGGGTCATCCTAGAAACAGGGTTACTATAGGAGGAGTGCCAGATGCTGGGGGTGGAATCAATAAGCGGAAACAGCCTAGAGTCTCTACATAGCCACAGATGGATTAAGTCCAACCCCTCTTGAACTCAGTTAACCTTTATCTATTGCCAAAATAGTGCTAACATTAGTTGAGTAGATTCTTGTGAGTAGGCAGGAGCAATAAATGAGCTTAAGTAGAACTTCTCATTTAGTCCTGGTCTTTTGCACCTGACAGCTGCTCCTCGATGTTCATGTGATAGTCATGGCTAGAAGGACCTTCACGCAGATTACTCTTGTGCAACAACTTTGTTCTTTCCTAGACTGAGATGCATAGTACTTGCCTTTGTCACTTCTTGTTTGAATTACTACAATGTGTTCTATATGGCATTGCTCTGGAACACCACTTAGAATATATAAATTGTCCATGTGTATGTAATGGCATGCACAGTATTGGGTTCCTCTACATTCATGCCTAGTGTTTGAGCTCCACAGGCTCCCAGTGTCTTTCTAAGTGCTTTCCAATTCACTTTTAAAGTCCTACATGGCATAAGATCAGGGTATCTACAGGACTTCCTCTCCTTGAGGATATCAGTTTGTACCACAGGAACAAATTCAGCACCTAGTGGAAGATGAAACAGATTCCTGAAAAACCTAGCAGATAATTTTGTCCCCTCCCCCCCCCCCCAAAAAAAAAGGCAGAGAAGGGAATAGAGGATCAACCATATTGGACTTAATTCTCATTAACAGAGATGAAATGACAAAAGGCATTGAAGTTACAGGAACCAAACGGATGAGGAGTTTGACCCCTCCTTCAGGCTCAGCCTGATCATTTCCTATAGGTCCAGGGTGTCAGTGAGACTTCCTCTCCATCAGGATATTTGCTTTTCCCACAAGGGCGGATATAACAGACAGGCTCCAGGTCTGTTCCCTAAAACATTGCTACTTTGTGGGTCCTAGAAAGCCTGCTGTCAACTTTCAAAATGACTTTGGCTGAAGTCCTGCTTACTTTCTCAGTTGTGTTTCTCAGTTGCCACTCTTGGGGGAAAGGGGGAGTCAGAAGGTGTTGGAATGTGGTGCCTTAAACCGCTAGACAAAATATTGACATGTGTGAGAACCAAGGTCATAGCAATGAACATCTTGCCTCTAGAAGCAACCTAGAATTAAGAACAAATTTCCTGACAGTTAGAACAATTAATCAATGGAACCACTTGCCTCCAGAAGTTGTGAATGCTCCAACACTGGAAGTTTTTAAGAAGATATTGGATAACCATTTGTCTGAAGTGATATAGGGTTTCCTGCCTAAGCAGGGGGTTGGACTAGAAGACCTCCAAGGTGCCTTCCAATTCTTTTATTCTAGTCTACCTGCTGAGACTGAAGGGGAAGCTCCTATTGGACCGATTGGTTAACGTGACCTAAGACTCCTGAGGGGGGTGGGAAGTTTCTATTCTTTTAACTACCTTAAACTGCAGAAATTACTTAGAGTTAGCATCACCTTTCAGTGATGGTCCAGGGTGTCAGTGAGACTTCCTCTCCATCAGGATACTTGCTTGTCCCACAAGGGCGGATATAATAGACAGGCTCCAGGTCTGTTCCCTAAAACATTGCTACTTTGTGGGTCCTAGAAAGCCCGTTGTCAACTTTCAAAATGACTTTGGCTGAAGTCCTGCTTACTTTCTCAGTTGTGTTTCTCAGTTGCCACTCTTGGGGGAAAGGGGGAGTCAGAAGGTGTTGGAATGTGGTGCCTTAAACCGCTAGACAAAACATCAACCAGACTCAGTGTGAGAACCAACGTCATGGCACTGAACATCTGTGGAGACTGAAGCTCATATTGGACTGATTGCTTAACATGACCTAAGACACCTGAGGGGAGGGGGGGGAGTTTGTCAGAGTTTATTGCAGCACACACAACCAGACACACAATTAAATAATTCTGCAGGGTTCATCTACATAAGAAAATTTCTTTATATACAATACCATACATCAGAGGTCAGCCTACAAAATCAGGAACACAGAAGCAATATTCATAGAAGGAAGTCATTACAGAGTAGAGAGATAACAGAGGGCATATATTGTACAGAGGCTCAATTTACAGAGTGTCAGAGTAAATGCCTAACTGTACCTATACCTTCAAGCCCAGCCCCTTAAGGGTTAATACAGTATGTACACCCCCACCTGACCCCTGGCCACTCCTTACCTTCTGGCCACTCCTCCCTTGTATATAAACACCCACCACGTGTTTGTCCAGCAGTTCCAGATGTTCACCTAGAAGAGAGGAGATCAGAGGTCAGTGACCTATGATGCCTAGGGCCTAGGAAGCTTCCAGGCCTGCAATAAATACTGATTAAAGAAATAGCTTGTCTCTTGAGTAATTGGGCTAAATCCATCGCTTAACAAATGGTAGCAGAGGATGGTTTGCCCATAACTCACTGGTGATGCCCCAACCAAGCAACCTACCCAAGGAAACAGATAGAGTACAAACGAGGGCACTCACCAAGAAGATGGCTGAGCTTCAAGCATCCAAGGATCCTACAGCGGAGGAGAATCCAGCAGGCACCGAGCTGTACTCCAGCGAAGGCTCCTACTCTGAGGAGGAGAGATCACCAGAGAAAGGTACCAACCTAGGAAGAAAAACAGCACAAAGAGTAAATAAATTCAAGCTATCCATCCTGAAGCTGATGGAAACAAATGACAACGAGAGAAGCCTCATCGCGAACCTGCAAAGCCTCTTCGAGCAGCAAGGTGCAGCAATCGAGGCCCCAGGGACAACAAACGAGGAGATGGCACGAGGAAGAGGTAGGCCAGCCCAGCCAAATGACCACGAGGTGGCCGAATCCTCTTTCGCGCCCTTTCACCGGCGGCCATCTTGGAATGACCACCAGCCAATGGGGAGCCAGGATTCAAACTCTCTGGCGCGAAAAGGCCCCGATCCAGAAAAAGGCCGGGAACAACCAGAGAGCAACCCAAAAAGAAAAACAAACGCAGAAGAGAGATCGCCTACTGATCTCGAGATCCAAAATGCCATCAAAACGCTGACCGCGGCTTTTGGCTCCGCTTTCGAGCCCCCAGCGGCAGCCAGAAAACAAAAGAAAAAATCCTGCACCCAAGAGAGCACCAGAGCCAGCCTCGATGAGCTGGCTGACCCTCAGCCACCCGAGGAAGCCACCCACACCGAAAGCGAACGCCGAAACTGGCTCGCCTGCAAAAATTACAAACCGCAGGATTCGAACTCAGGACCCGCCGCACCAACGACACGAGGACGAGGGACAAGGAGAAGGACCGACTACTCACCTCCTCCACGATCTCCGCCTGGCTTCTCTACCCGACCAAGGACCCAGGACCAGGGGCAGAGGACTGGACCCACCGCCATCGCCGCCACAGCCGCCGCGCCGCCGGACACGAGGAGTCCTCGACTTACGACCGCCGCACCACCGATCGCCAACCGTCCTCCATTTACGACCGCCTCACCTCCTCACCTTCTTCCCTTCTTTTCCGGAGATCCAGCCGTCCAGCAGTGGTGTCCGCCGCCCAGAGGGAGCACCGGACTCTCCAGGGGTGAGTCCAGCCCTCCACCGGTAGGCCTAGGCCTAGGCCCAGGAGCAGCAGCAGCAGGAACCTTCCTCCATGGCTTCCAGAGCGAAATGGCCTTCGCACATGCTCAGTCGCAGCCTGCAGCAGGAGGAAGAAGAAACATAGAGATAGGTCAGTACAGACTCGCAACAGACGTTCCAAAGCCATATTGCGAGTTCAGTCATGACCTGGACCATGGACAGCAATCCACTGTAAGTAATAACAGTGGACATGTGGGGACTGCTTGTACAAATATGCCAAAGCTACAATTAGATGGGGGTAATATTATAGATTGGAGCCAGCATCTACAGATTGCCTTTATGAGGGAAAATGCCTTATTTTTAATTCAGAGACCACCTCAAAAGCCTTGGTCTCTGGAGATTGATAACCTACACCACAAGGCATTCTGCATCATGATAGCCACCATTCCCCCCACAATGTACCCTAGCATTAATGATAACCTCACAGTGTCTGAAATTTTACAAATGTTATATGGTATGTTTTACAGCCAGTGCAGGGCTACCACCACAAAGATATCTAGGGAGTTCCATTCTGCCAGGCACAGACAAGGGGTACCCATAAGTGAGCATATACTCAAATTAAACGCAGCCAGGGCAGAACTCATGCAAAGGGGGGAAATTATCACCGAAGAGAGCATGAAGAGCGTCATAATAAACTCACTAGACAGCAGCTGGGACCACTTCGTGCTACAACTAGACAGCCTTTACCTACCTCACCTCACGCTAGGCGCACTAACCAACAAACTCATAGCCGAAGACAACCTAAGAAGGGACAGACACGCTGTCAGAGGGGAACATAGACCAATCAGAAAGGTAGAGTTCCAAGACAGAGCAGGGAACGCCCCAGGGTGCTACTCCTGCGGGTCCAAGAATCACATAAAAAGGGATTGCCCCAGGAGCAGCAGGGATAGGAGGCGCACTGAACACAGAGGGGGACGATCACCCGAGCGCAGATACTCAAGGGAGAGAGGGAGAGGGTGGTCCCCCAACCCTAGAAAGCAACACGGACGGAGGGACAGCTCTAGGGACGGTAGCCCGGGCCCCACATACGGATTTAGACCTGGCCACTCCAACTCCATGCACGAGATGGACCAAAACACATGGCTCCTAGATTCAGGGGCCTCACATCACTCTACACACAACTCAACACTCGTAGAGCCACTCAGCAAGACCAATCTCGAACTCAAGGTGGCCAATCAAAACAGGGTTCAAGCACAGGGAAAGGGAGACACTCACATACCACACATAGGGAAAATAGAGGGGGTATTATACGTACCCGAAATACCCCTTAACATACTAGCTGTCAACAGACTAACCCAAGACACAGACCTAGAGGTAACGTTCAAGAACGGGAAAGCTCATATAATCCAACAAGGGAAAGAAATAGGGAGCGTATACAACCAAGGGGGGCTATCATACTTTACACCAAACGCAAGGGAGGAAGGAAACATGTACGCAAACACCAACCCAGGGGAAGAAGAAGACACGAGAGTTGAGGGGGAACAACAGGAAATAAAGCAAAGCAAGCAAAGTGTAAACAGCTCTGTATCATTGGGAAAACCCTTGCATGATAATTGCGCCCACCTCCTTCACAGGAGGCTGGGGCACATCAGTTTCCCTATTGTTAAGAGAATGTCTGATTGTACCGAAGGACTTAAAGTAAAGAAATGTGATAATTATTTGGAGTGTTCCATATGTATGAGGTCAAAGGTTAAGGTCAAGGCCATACCCCGAAAATCCAAACGAACCACAGAATACCCATTTCAATTGGTACACATGGACTTAGTAGGGCCTTTCAAACCATCTATCAAACATAGAAAGAGATTCTTTCTCACCATTGTCGATGATTTCACAAGGTATGGGTATGTCTATTCCCTCAAACGCAAAAATGAAACATTTCAGAGGTTTAAGGAGTTTCACAGAAAGATAGAACTGCAACACAACATGAAAATAAGACAAATTATGACAGACAGAGGTTCAGAGTTTATGGCCAGTGAATTCACCGGTTGGTTGAGGGGGCAGGGCATCACACACTACAAATCTTCACCTTTCTCGCCATTCCAGAACCCGGTGGCGGAGAGAAGGAATGGGGTGCTACAGACAATGATGAGGTGCGCACTAGAGGATGCAGGGATGGGGCAACATTTTTGGTCAGAAGCACTGCACTACTCCAATTACACGCTAAATAGACTGTGGTCAAGCTCCATCAACATGACCCCATACGAAATGCTCTATAAAAGAAAACCCAATATATCCCACTTGCACATATTTGGCGCACCAGCTGACGTACACATACCCAGGCAGCTGAGGAGAAAGGGGGAGAAAATATCAAAGAGACTGAGGTTTGTGGGCTACGAGCCGGGCACTAAGGGCTACAGATTCATTGATAACAACAACAGATTCGTAGTGTCCCGATCTGCCAACTTCCACGAACACTCGAACTGGTCAAGGGTCCACTCCAACGAGACACTCACCCCCAGGAACGTACCCAAAAACAACCAAGAGGGGAAAAGAATAGAGACACCCAAAGCCAGCCTCGACAAAATAAACACAAAGGGGTGGAAAGAAGGGCACCCATCTCTAAAGCTAGACCGCCTCTCGAACAAGGAGGCAGACCACATGCAAGAGACCGAACCACCCCCCAGCAGGCCAATCAGAGAGAGCAGAAACAGGCCACCCAAAAGGTTAGAGGACTATGTCCTAACCATCCACGATAACCTCACCACACCCAACTCATATGAGGACATCCTTAAGCTCCCCAAGGAAGAAAAGGAAAGATGGGTATCCGCCATGGACAAGGAAATGGAGAGCCTGAAAGAACTAAAGGTATACACACCCGCTCAGGCCCCTGGGGACAAAAAACCAATAGGTACCAAATGGGTGTTCAGGGTCAAGACCTTAGAAAACAACAAGAACCTATACAAGGCGAGACTGGTCGCCCAGGGCTTCGCTCAGAGGTACCCAGAAGACTACACAGACACATACTCGCCCACCGTCAGGGCTGAAAGTGTCAAATGCGCACTGGTGGTAGCCACCATCCTGGGGCTTGATGTCTTCCAGTTCGATGTACAGACTGCCTACTTACACGCAGAACTGGATAAAGAAATCTATGTTAAGGCCCCACCAGGGTATGACCAAGGTGAGAGCAAAACTTGGCTGCTCAACAAAAGCCTATATGGGCTCAAGCAATCAGGCAAAAGGTGGTATGACTGCCTAGCCAAAGCCCTGAAATCCATGGGTTTTGAGGCCACCTCAGCAGACAAGTGCCTATTTACAAGGAGAGAAGGTAACCTGTTCGAAGGGGTGCTCGTCTACGTGGATGACATCCTATACGTTGGCAAGCACAAGAGCAGATGCGATAGATTTGCCACAGAACTGGGCAAACACTTCTCACTAAAGTCACTTGGCAGAATCGACAAATACTTAGGGGTGCATGTGACAAAAACCAGCAAGGGGTTCAGACTCTCCCAAAAGGACAAAATCACTGAACTGTTGTCCAAGTGCAACATGACAGAGGCAAAGCCCAGCGAGACACCAATGCAGCCAGAATTCCTGAAAAGCATGTACGAGGAATCAGAACCCTTCACCGACAATAGATTGTACAGATCTACCATTGGGTCACTGCTATACATCGCTAACTGGACCAGGCCCGACATCGCCCTAGCTGTCAACCTCCTATCCAGACACGTAAGCAACCCCAAGGTGTCCCATTGGAATGCCATCAAAAGACTGCTCAGGTACCTAAAATTCAGCATGGATGCACAACTCTGCCTGGAGCCAGAAATAACAGATAAGCCGAAACTATCATGCTACGCTGATGCAGACTGGGCAGGAGACATCAAGAGCAGGAAAAGCACCTCTGGCTACGTGATGCTACTCAACAACTCCCCCATTCACTGGTACACTGGAAAGCAAAGACTCGTTGCCACCTCGACCACCGAAGCCGAATTCGTCTGCCTATCCAAGGCCGCGAACAATTTAGTGTGGTTCGATGACCTACTCAACGCCATATGGACTGAACCCTTGTACCCCATAATCATACACGAGGACAATAAGGCCGCAATAGAAATTTCAAAGGCTGATGCCATTGGGCAAAGGTCTAGACACATAGACATCAAATGCAAACATGTCAGACAGTTTTCAGAGATAGGGTTCATTGAGGCAGTGCACTGCGACACTGAGGAACAGACCGCAGATATTCTTACAAAACCCTTACCCGCTAAACAACACGCCTACCTAATGTCAAAAATATGTGTTTGTGCATGACCTGTATATGTATATATATATGTATAAATATATGATTATGTGTACCTATGTAAACGAAGCATACCTGTACCCAGTTAGACATTTAGAGGGGGTTTTGTCAGAGTAAATGCCTAACTGTACCTATACCTTCAAGCCCAGCCCCTTAAGGGTTAATACAGTATGTACACCCCCACCTGACCCCTGGCCACTCCTTACCTTCTGGCCACTCCTCCCTTGTATATAAACACCCACCACGTGTTTGTCCAGCAGTTCCAGATGTTCACCTAGAAGAGAGGAGATCAGAGGTCAGTGACCTATGATGCCTAGGGCCTAGGAAGCTTCCAGGCCTGCAATAAATACTGATTAAAGAAATAGCTTGTCTCTTGAGTAATTGGGCTAAATCCATCGCTTAACACAGAGGCCAAGCCAACTCTTATATACAGTTCGGCAAGTCTAAGCCACGCCCAGACTCCAAACTGTCTCTTATGGTCCCATACAAACAAATACTATGTTTCAGTTTCTAAACAGCCTGCATTGGCTGACCTGTTACCATGTCTATCCAAAGAGTCCCCATTGGCTGACCTGTTACCATGTCTATCCAAAGAGTCCCCATTGGCTGACCTGTTACCATGTCTATCCGAACAGTCCCCATTGGCTGACCTGTTACCATGTCTATTAAAGAATCCCCATTGGCTGACCTGTTACCATGTCTATCCAAAGAGTCCCCATTGGCTGACCTGTTACTATGTCTATCCGAACAGTCCCCATTGGCTGACCTGTTACCATGTCTATTAAAGAATCCCCATTGGCTGACCTGTTACCATGTCTATCCAAAGAGTCCCCATTGGCTGACCTGTTACCATGTCTATCCAAAGAATCCCCATTGGCTGACCTGTTACCATGTCTATCCGAACAGTCCCCATTGGCTGACCTGTTACCATGTCTATTAAAGAATCCCCATTGGCTGACCTGTTACCATGTCTATCCAAAGAGTCCCCATTGGCTGACCTGTTACCATGTCTATCTGAACAGTCCCCATTGGCTGATCTGTTGCTATGCCTATTCCAGTCTCTGAATATTTATACTCTGACATTTCTATTCTTTTAACTACCCTAAAGTGCAGAAATTACCTAGAGTTAGCTTTACCTTTCTATGTGCCGATATGATGTACTGAATAAAAAGCCTGACGGAAGCCTCAGAGTCCTGATTCAATTGGGTTTATCACTTGGAACCTTTTCTGTTGCAACTCCTGTTTTATTGAACACTCTAGCCTTGAATTCAACAGTCCCACTCACCCACTCTTTTAAAATTCTGGAGACCTGGTTCTTCTCACAGGCATTGGGATAAGGGCAGGTTAGGAAAGGCTGAGAATGTGGTGGCTTGCATCAGTGAAAGTAGTTCTGGCAACAGGTCTTTCTCTTTTTTGGTGTTTGTTGTTATAGCTGTATATATTAAGGGTTTTTTTTCTGGGCTGTTCACTTTCCAAAATTTGCTTTAGGATGACCAGCCAGACAAATGTTTTATATATGTATGCAGGGTCATATTAACCATTTACTATGGCTTCCCTCTCTCTCAGTATCAGCTATTATTTATTTTGTATGGTATAACAGAATGCAGCATTAATGCATACAATTCACAAAAGCATCAAAATCACAAAAAGTGCCCTTGAGATGATGCAGTTCTTGCAGGGAAACTTCTGAGGGGATATTCCATCACAATATGAGGTAAGGTTCATGGGATATTCCCCACAGTCACAGTAAGTACAGGTGAAACTCGAAAAATTAGAATATTGTGCAAAAGTTCATTTATTTCAGTAATGCAACTTAAAAGGTGAAACTAATATATGAGATAGACTCATTATATGCAAAGCGAGATAGTTCAAGCCTTGATTTGTCATAATTTTGATGATTATGGCTTACAGCTCATGAAAACCCCAAATTCACAATCTCAGAAAATTAGAATATTACATGAAATCTATAAAACAAGGATTGTACATAGAACAATATTGGACCTCTGAAAAGAATAAGCAGGCATATGTACTCAATATTTGGTTTTGGCCTCTTTTGCATCAATTACTGCCTCAATGCGGCATGGCATGGATGCTATCAGCCTGTGGCACTGCTGAGGTGTTATGGAAGACCAGGATGCTTCAATAGTGGCCTTCAGCTCTTCTGCACTGTTTGGTCTCATGTCTCTCATCTTTCTCTTGACAATGCCCCATAGATTGTCTATGGGGTTCAGGTCAGGCAAGTTTGCTGGGCGATCAAGCACAGTAATCCCATGGTCATTGAACCAGGTTTTGGTACTTTTGGTAGTGTGGGCAGGTGCCAGGTCCTGCTGGAAAATGAAGTCAGCATCCCCGTAAAGCTCGTCTGTGGAAGGAAGCATGAAGTGCTCCAAAATCTCCTGGTAGATGGCTGTGTTGACCCTGGACTTAATGAAGCACAGTGGACCAACACCAGCAGATGACATGGCTTCCCAAATCAACACAGACTGTGGAAACTCCACACTGGACTTCAAGCATCTTGTAGTGTATGCCTCTCCATTCTTCCTCCAGACTCTGGGTCCTTGGTTTCCAAATGAGATGCAAAAGTTGCTCTCATCAGAAAAGAGAAATTTGGACCACTGAGCAACAGACCAATTCTTTTTGTCTTTAGCCCAGATAAGATGCTTCTGATGTTGTTCAAGAGTGGCTTGACAAGAGGAATACAACATTTGAAGCCCATGTCCAGGATCCGTCTGTGTGTGGTGGCTCTTGATGCACTGACTCCAGCCTCAGTTCACTCCTTGTGACAGTCCTCAACACTTTTGAATGGCCTTTTCCTGACAATCCTCTCCAGGTTGCAGTCATCCCTGCTGTTTGTGCACCTTTTTCTTCCACACTTTTCCCTTTCACATAACTTTCTAATAATATGTTCTTTGATACAGCACTTTGGGAACATCCAACTTCTTTTGTAATTACCTTTTGAGGCTTTCCCTCCTTATGGAGGGTGTCAATGATGGTTTTCCGCACAACTGTCAGATCAGCAATCTTTCCCATGCTTGTGATTCCTACTGAACCAGACTGAGAGACCATTTAATGGCTCAGGAACCCTTTGCAGGTGTTAATGCTTAATTAGCTGATTAGAGTGGGACACTTTGAACCTAGAATATTGAACCTTTTCACAATATTCTAATTTTCTGAGATTGTGAATTTGGGGTTTTCATGAGCTGTAAGCCATAATCATCAAAATTATGACAAATCAAGGCTTGAACTATCTTGCTTTTCATGTAATGAATCTATCTCATATATTAGTTTCACCTTTTAAGTTGCATTACTGAAATAAATGAACTTTTGCACGATATTCTAATTTTTCGAGTTTCACCTGTATTATCAAGATGTCCCCATTTGGTTGTTGTTGTTTTTTTAAATTGGCACCTGCTGTGGTTGGTCAGTATCATCTGACAGCCAAGGAAGATCTTTCTTGAAAGGTGAAAAGAAATATAAATTAACTATTACTTTCTGTTTTCTTAGATATTGAAAAATGCATCAAGTGCCCAG
Organism: Masticophis lateralis; assembly: GCA_030761175.1. Taxonomy (NCBI): domain Eukaryota; kingdom Metazoa; phylum Chordata; class Lepidosauria; order Squamata; family Colubridae; genus Masticophis; species Masticophis lateralis. Next base: position 11,737,856 of record JAUDYJ010000002.1, read on the forward strand.
ATGATCAATATCCAACCAAGAGCAGAGTCCAATGTATCCCAAAAAGAATAACCTTCCTCTCCTATGAAGAACAGCTGGGCATCATCCTGGTGTCCATTGCACTACTCTTGCTCCTATCCACAGGATTCATTTTAATCATATTCATTAAATACTTAGAAACTCCCATTGTCAAAGCCAACAACCGGGACCTCTCCTACATCCTCCTGGTCTCCCTCTTGCTTTGCTTCTTGTCCTCCTTTTTCTTCATTGGACAGCCAAGGAAAGCCACCTGTCTCCTTCGACAAACTGTGTTCAGCATTGTCTTCTCAATAGCTGTGTCGTCTGTGTTGGCCAAGACAATCACGGTGGTGCTGGCATTCTTAGCCTCAAAACCAGGGAACAAAGTGAGAAGATGGTTGGGGAAGAGCTTGGCCAATTCCATCATCCTTTCTGGTTCTACTGGACAAATTTTCATCTGTGCCTCATGGCTTGGAATTTCTCCCCCATTTCCTGACTCTGACCTGCACTCCCAGCCTGGAGAGATCATCCTTCAATGCAATGAAGGCTCTGTCACCATGTTTTTTGTTGTCCTTGGCTATATGTGTTTCCTAGCTGCCATTTGCTTCACTGTAGCTTTCCTGGCCAGGAATCTCCCAGGGGCCTTCAATGAAGCCAAGCTGATCACTTTCAGCATGCTGGTCTTCTGCAGTGTTTGGATCTCCTTCTTGCCCACCTACCTGAGCACCAAAGGAAAGTCCATGGTGATTGTTCAAGTCTTCTCCATCTTGGCTTCCAGTGCTGGACTGTTGGGTTGCATCTTCTTCCCCAAATGCTACATTATAATCTTGAGGCCAGATCTAAACACTAAGGAACATCTAATGATAAAAGTAGGGAAATGACTGTGATATTGTTTCTTAGGCTCATAGCATTTAATTTTTTCATTGCAATTATTGGGCTTTTGTATACTTCCTTTGCATCAATGTGACAATTAAGATAATTTAAAACAGAAGGAAATAAACATATAAAGAATGTAAGTCTAATGAAATAAATATAATCTACAAACAGTACAATAAATAATTAATAATTAAAATTGTGATGCATCCAGGGATGAAGAAGCTAAGAAATAAGGTATTAAATAATATTAAATAATATATTAAGTAAAGACAGCTGAATAGAAAAGTCTCCCTAAAGACAGAGAAAAGAAGTCTTTTGCCTGAGGTGTCTTGAATATGAAATTCTAAATCTGTGTGATCATGCTCGCTTTCTCTATGACTTTTTCTTGAAAGTAGGTGTGAGCAGTGGAGCTGAGTGTCAAGATCATGTAGATGACACCACTTTCAACACTGTGGATATCTAGACCAGACATTTCTGGAGGTGTTAGGTGATCTCATAGATTATATGGGATCTCAGAGTTCCATGACTCTGTGTTCAGTTATATTATCCTAATAACTTTTCTGGACATGTCCAAAAACTAGCGATTCTGCTGCAAAACAGCACCTGAAAGGCTCAACATCTTCTGTGAAGACCTGATCCAGATAAGGAAATGGAAAACAGCCATGAATCACATTGGTCTCCTATTCAAACAAACCATAAGATCCCTTTGTATCCCAAATGAGAAGCTTTCAGCAGTCACTTATGTGAATGGGAAAATCATCTAAGATAGAAAATGGCAGGAGAGCATCCCTGAGGCTTCACTGTCTAGACCAGTGATGGATAACCTTTTTGCCATCGCGTGCCAAAAGTGGGGGGAGTTTGAGGTGATCATGCGTGCGTGTGCCCACACCCATATGTGTCCCCCCTCTGCATTTGGCACATGATACCATGGTGGGCCCAGTAGGCCCGTTTTTTGCCCTCCCCAGGCTCCAGAGCCTTCCTAGGATTCTGGGGCGGGTGAAAACGGCCATCCCCATCCCTCCGGAGGCTCTCTGGAGGCTGGAAATGGCCCGTTTGCCAACTTCCAGTGGACTGGAAGGCCCCAAAATCAGCTGGTGGAGCTGAGCTCGCGTGCCCACTGATATGGCTCTGTGTGCCCCTGTGGCATGCGTGCCATAGGTTTGCCATCACAGGTCTAGAGAAAACTAGGGAGATGCAGGAAGAGTGCACCTTCTCCGGAAGCTGCCTAGAGACCGTCTTTGCCACACCCAATCATAGGGAAAGGATGGGAGCTAAATCCAAAATAGAGAAGGAAAGAAATCTGAAGGTCCATTCTAAGGTCTTCCCTCTTGTACTTAATATATATATTGTATTGTATTGTATTGTATTGTATTGTATTGTATTGTATTGTATTGTATTGTATTGTATTGTATTGTATTGTATTGTATTGTATTGTATTGTATTGTATTGTATTATTATATTATATACAATAGTGGCCAAAATTGTTGAAACCTTTTGGGAAAAGTGTATTTTCTAAAATTAGCTAATAACTCCACTTTTTGGGAGTATTACCATAACATTATATATCAATGGAATGATAATTTAATCAAGAATGTAATGCAATAACTTTTATAAAGGATTTGCTATTAATGTAGAAAAGCAGTTATAAAGAAGAAAAGTGAAACACATAGAAAAAAATGACATATACAAAAATTATCACCATAGAAAAAATGAGATACACAAAAATTATCATCATGTCAGTTAATACTTAGTTGGGTATCCTTTAGCATGAATTACGGCCTTACAACTTCTTCCCATGGAGTGAACCAAATCTCTTAGTTCTGCAGCTGTTATAATGTGAAGCCAAGATTGAATGATGGCTTCTATTAACTGGGTTTTATTGCTGGGTCGCTTCTGACTAACAAGTTTCTTTAGTCGGCTCCATAGATTTTCAATTGGGTTAAGGTCTGGGCTATTCCCAGGCCATTCCAGCAGTGGAATACGATTATCTTGAAACTCCATTAGATAATGGTTAAGAGGAGTTTCTAAGGTCAAGGTAGGTATCCAAAAAAAGGCCCTTCCTGTTGAAAAACCACAATTAGGTAATACCCATTGGTATGAAAAGATAGAGTTATTATTAGTTAAATTTGGAGCCTCCTTTTTCCCAGAGAGATTTAAGGCAACTAACGATCAGGATAAACAATAGTATTCAAGGATGCTCCATATGAAGTGATAAGCTGAAGACCAAATCTAAGTAACTTTCTTTTTCAAATTGTCCCTCTGTCAAGGTTCCAACAGATGCCCTAATTAACTCATGAGTCTCAAGCCAAGTTTCAAAAGAAATCCAATGATTTATTAGGAGCAGAATGTCGGCATCTACTTGAGTGAGGTCTACTCTGCCGCACATAATTTAAGGCTCACCTTTGACCTTGTTTCCCCCTTCCTCTCAGTCTGTGTCATAAATCACATTCTCCAACGAGGCACTCCCACGGGTTGTAGAAACACGCCTCACAAAATGGCTTTAGTAATCTGAGATCCAATGTTGGAAGAAGGTATGCATGGAATGTGCTCCCCATTTGCTGCCCATGGCAACTCGAGAGCAGACTAGAAATGCTTTGCAAGTTTACACCCTCATTTCTTCCAAGATGAGGAAGGGCTTTTTTTTTTCCATCAGGGCACATCAAAACAGTCATTATGATTTTGTGTGAATTGAAAGCCATGGACCTGCTCCCCAGGAGCAGAAGACCTATTCTTCTATCCCCTTAGCATGAAAGACAACTATGGATAACTCTGACTAGGTATTTACTGTTTAAGAACATCACAGATTAGAAACTTGCCCAACCATGGCAAGCTAAACCTGAATTCCAAAGCACATTTTCCAATGGTATCAACACGAAGTGCATCCAGTCTTGATTAGAATAATCCTTGCCTCTTTTACCCCACTGGGAACTTGGGCATTGGACAAAAATAGTTTCATTCTATTTTGCTCATCTAAGGCAAGGAAACAAGAGAAGGTCATGCTATCAGCACCAAAATCCCCAGCATTTGATGGCAATGGCAATACCATTAGACCTATATACCACTTCACAGTGCCTTACAACATTCTCTAATTGGTTTACAGAGTCAGCATATTGCCCCCAACAATCTGGTTCCTCATTTTACTGACCTCGGAAGGATGGAAGACTGAGGGCTCATGTTGTGAGGGCCATATCTTTTGTCTTGTAGATAAGCTGGCCCAGCCTTTGTCTTGTAGATAGATTGGCACCAAAATATCTGCTTGGGGGGAGGGAGGGCAGGAAACTGAGGATCTGAGTTTGTCTTTAAAAACATGTTTCTCCTTTAGGGAAAATATAATACTCTGCTTTTTAATATTTCCTAGAATATTTCATTTTCCTTGGGACCAAGATAATAGCAATAGAACTTAGACTTTAATACCATTTTATAGTGCTTTACAGCCCCCTTTAAGCAGTTTACAGAGTCAGCGTATTGTCCCCAACAATCTGGGTTTTACCGACTGTGGAAGGATGGAAAGCTGAGTCAGCTTTGAGTCAGTCAGGATTGAACTCTTGGCAGGGAGCTGGATGAGCCTGCAATAATGCATTCTAACCACTGTGCCACCATTTCTCTCCTTTCCTTGGTATCAAGCAGAGGTGGGTTTCACAGAATTTTACAACTGGTTCACCACACACCAAAAATGTGAGCATGTGTGCGGCCTTCCATGCATGTGTGCAGCTTAGAAATCGTGGCTAAATAGGATACCATAGCGACAAGGCAGGTGGATGGGGAACACCCACAAGTCGCCACCACCGGTTCACTTGAAACAGTCTGAAATGGCTGAATATCACCACTGGTGTCGGGGAGGGGGATAAAATAACTCTGGGTGACCTTATTCAGCAGTTTCTGGAGAAATGATACCATGTTGAAGGACAGTGTAAGTCAATAACATAGGTGTTGAAATGCTGTATTTTTCTCCAGCATCATTTTCTGGACATGTCCTGACAGGAAAGATGACAACTGCTACAGAACACTGCCCTCACATTGTAATTTTTCACTAATATGATGTACATCAGCTTCCTTTCTGCAAATGGAGCCAAGGAAGAAGTTCAGGATCCCCAGAGGAAAAGTTGCTTCTCACTGTAATTATCATCTTCCTGCTTTTTGAGGCCTCTCCTTCTACTTCTCCAGTGTCTGACTTTTAAGTAAACATCAAATTGAAGCAAACTGAACAGGATCTTGCATCAGAAACGATAAATGCTTCAGGTCACACTCTGTGTTGTGTGGATTTTAGAATAGGCAGGGCTGTGCTCTTAAATGGACTTTTCTCTCCTTTCCAGTTGAAGGTCTTGGTCTTGTCTCTGTCCGAACCAGCCATTGGCTCTTGTGAGAGGGCTTTTAATTCTTCAAGACTTGTTCTTATTCTTGTTTGGAAACAAGAAGGGGATTGATTCATCCCCATGAATTATGACCTCCTGCTTCTGCTTCTGTTGCTACTGTCATCCTTGCCAGTCTCTGAGAATCTTACAATGAAATGTCCACTGACTTTGAAGCACCAGGATGGAAAAAAACCATGGAGCTATTACAGACCAGGAGACCATCACATTGGTGTTATCACCACTGCAACAAAAGTATCTCCTATAATATTCCCTTTCAATGCAGCTCCTTCTACTCAGTCTCACTCGTAAGTCATTCAGGATGATGGAGTTGCATTCCCCCCATTTATAATTCTAACACTCTCCTTTTGTTCTCCTTATTCCACTTGTTCTTATATTGCAGCACCTGCCCTATCTACTTTCCTGAATCATTTTGATTCCCATGCTTTCTCTGTCTTGTGTTGAGGGAGAGATTGAAAGCCAAAGATGGAAGAGACAGAAAAATCTGAAATAAGTCCACCTTATTTTCCTCTCCCCGTTCAACCTTGAATTCATGACTTCAGTACTGACTTTTGTTTAAATTAGTGATTATTGCAGTTTTCCTCTGCCCAGTTCATTTCAAATACAACTTACTCATTGACATTTACTTCCAGTTCCTGATAGAAATATAGGATAACTTATTTTTAGAATTTGTTTCTGGGTCACTTTTGAAACATCCTCTTTCTTTTATGGTGGTTCTACTTGAATTATTCAATTATTTTGAACCTTAATTATTGGGCAAATGAAAAATTAGTACTGCCAGAAAGAATAGTGTACTTGAGATTCCTAACTAGGTGGAGGACTGTATCAATTCCATTTTCCCAACATTTATTAAAATTGAATGAAGATGGGTGAGTATCATTTGTCTCTGGATTTGAAGTCAATATTGGCTTAAGATGCCATAGACTTCAAAAGATAAAGTGTTTGGAAAAGAGCCTGGATAGCTCAACAGGCTAAAAGCAGACTAAAGCCTGTTATTAACATCCAGCTGTCTGCAATTACACCAGTTCGGGTCTCACCAGGCTCAAGGTTGACTCAGCCTTCCATCCTTTCTAAGGTAGGTCAATTGAGGACCCAGTTTGTGGGGGCAATAAGCTGACTTTGTATAAAATATACAAAAGTATGAAGGCTATTGCTTAACGCATTGTAAGCTGCCCTGAGTCTTCCGAGAAGGGCGGCACATAAATCTAATTAAAAAAAAAAAAGTTTGGGGAAAAATAGAACATTGTTGGTTCTCTTGATGATGAAAATAACATGACCATTTTTACAGGACTTTATCTGCTGCTCATTCAGATGTGGATGCTTTATTTTCATTAGTCAAACAAAAATGTAAATATATATACAGGTATATAAATATATTTTGCTATTGATGTTGATGATAAAATAAACATTTTTTACAGTAAAAAGTCTTCTGATCAGTCTAGAATCCTATGCTTTATTTTGGTTGTTCAAGTGGTCAGTAAGAATTCCCAGCTCCTACACAATCTCACTCTTGGCTACAACATCCATGACAACTATATGAACACCATTGGCACTTCAGATGCCTTGCTGGACATCCTCTCTACTGGAGAAGCCAATGTTCCCAACTACAGCTGTGGAAGGAAAGACAACCTTTTGGCTTTTATTGATGTGGCTGATAGGGACATCTCCATCCAGATGTCAACATTAGCAGACACCTACAAAGTCCCACAGGTTTGTATTCATGCCAGAGGTATGTTTCAGCAGTTCTGGAGAACTGGTAGCAGAAATTTTGAGTAGTTCGGAGAACTGGTAAATACCACTTCTGATTGGCCCCTGCCCCATCTATTCTCTGCCTCCTGAGTCTCAGCTGATCCAGAGGAAATAGGGATTTTGCAGTATCCTTCCCCTGGAGTGGGGAGGGAATGGGGATTTTACAGTACCCTTCCCCTGCCACCCCCACCAAGCCATTCCACTCCCACCAAGCCACACCCACAGAACCGGTAATAAAAAAATGTAAATCCCACCACTGGTGTGTGCCACTTTATCTAGGAAAGTGAGTGAATTGGTCAGATAGATAAGTGATACATCCAACTATATCTTCCCTATGGAATTCAAAAGTTCAGTATTGGTATAAAATTAAAGCTACGGAAACTGATTCCCAAATTCTGCCTGTTAAAACAGACAACCTTTCAATTAAAGACTGCTTGGACTGTATACATTACAAATCATATTAAGAGATCTGATCTCTCTCTCTCTCTCTCTCTCTCTCTCTCTCTCTCTCTCTCTCTCTCTCACAACTGGAGTACAAGCTAAAATGAAATAATCTGGGACATCAAAGCAGGGAAAGATAAATTCTCAGTGAGTGTGGCACATTGAAGTGGATGAGTGTCTAATAACTCTCTTTCCAAATTGTGAAGTATTTGAATTTCAAAATGGCTGAACATCTTAGGATGGTATTTACATGAAAATACCACCTAAGCAAGATATGTTCATATCAGATTTAATCAATTCCTTTATAATGAAAAGATGTGTATTTTTGGAAATCCAGAGATAGAAAACTTAACACATCTATTATTTTAATGTCAATTGTATAAGAAACAGAAAGATCAGTATTTATTTATTTATTTATTTATTTATTTATTTATTTATTTATTTATTTATTTAGATTTATATACCGCCCTTCTCCTTACGGACTCAGGGCGGTGCACAGCTGATTAAAAACAAGCACACAAAAGTTAAAATTTCATAAAAGAACAAATATAAATGGCCATAAATTAAAACTAAATTCATTTAAAAGATAATAAAAAACTCTAAAATGATAAAATATTTACAGGAATCAGGCTAAGCCGGCAAGCTGAAAAAGATGAGTTTTTAAAGCCCGCCGGAAGGTCGGGAGGTCGGAGATTGTTCTTAACTCTGGAGGCAGATCATTCCAGAGGGTGGGTGCTGCCACAGAGAAGGCTCTCCCCCTGGGGGTCGCCAGCCGGCATTGTCTGGCTGACGGCACCCTGAGGAGTCCCTCTCTGTGGGAGCCTGAGGAGAATATCTTGGACTGCACATTAAATGAATGACCTATTGAATGGAATGGAATAGAATAGAAAATTCTATTGGAAGAGGACCTTGCAGTTTGAAGGGACCTTGGAGATCTTTTAATCCAACCCCCTGCTTAGGCAGGAAATCTTACATCGCTTCAGATACATGGTTATGTAACATCTTCTTAAAAACTTCCTGTGTTGGGCATTCACAACTTCTGGAGGCAAGTGGTTCCACTGATAAATTGTTCTCATTGACAGGAAATTTCTCCTTAGTTCTAGTTCTTGCTTCTCTCCTTGATTATTTTCCATCCATTGTTTCTTATCTAGGATTCAGGTGCTTTGGAGAATAGCTTGAGTCCCTCTTCTTTGTGGCAGCCCCTGAGATATTGAAACTGTGCTATCATGTCTCCCCTAATCCTTCTTTTAATGAAAAGAAGATATTGCAATCCTTATGTCTAAAGAACAATATATTGTCTTTGTTATCAGATTTTAAAACTTACATATAGCATGGCTCTTTATTTGAACAAAAAAGTTTAGTTGAAATCTGCAAACATGGACCTGATTGCAGAAGAAAGTATGGGTGATACAGAAATATGATTTGTGTTCTTTATTTTGATTCTTCCTTAATTTGTTTCTTTTATTTTGCCTGTTTTTTCTGGTCTTACTAATGTTCTGTGTTTAATATTCTGGATCTTGATATGGTTACTGGCTAATCAATAATACAATATTATAATATGTTCATGACAAAAAAGTTGGATTTGTTGAAAGCTAATAACTGACCCTAAATACAGCATTTTTCACTGCTTTTTCAGATCCGTTTCACTGCTTCAGAAGTTCTGAGTGATAAAAGTCAATTTCCTTTTTTCTACCACATGCTCCCCAAATTAGGGATTCTCTACCCAGGAATTATCCAAATTCTTCTCCATTTCAGATGGACCTTGATCGGTCTCTTTGCTTCAGACACAGAGAAGGGAGAGAACTTCATGAGGACTTTTATGCCTGTGCTTGTCAGGAATGGAATTTGTGTTGTTATATCACAACAATTCTCAACTACTGGACAAATAGCATCCTTCAGGGATGCCCTCTCTAAGTGGAGACAAGTCAATGTCTTTGTTCACCTCGTAGAAATTTTTTCTCTTGGGGACAGACTTCTTCTTTTCCATTCAACACTTAAAAGTTTGCCAGAACCCATTGAAGGGAAAGTCTGGATAATTGTAGGCTTTGGGAAATTGCAAATAAGAAGACACACATTTCTGAAATATGTTCATAGTGTTTGGACCTATGACTTTCAATGGAGAAAAAGTCCAAATGATAGTTCCTTCGATGCAGATCTCTTGGTGCAACCACAGTTTGGAGATCAGTCACTTCACTGTTCTTTTTCAAAAGGCATCATTTCTGTCAAAGGCCGGAGAAGATGCACTCAGAAATCACCACTGAAAACAAAAGTGGAAAGAAACAGGATCTGGAACGGATATAACCATGTTGCTTACATTTTGATTAATATTCTGGCCCATGCCTTGAATGCTTCATATTCTTCCATATTCAACAGGAGAAAGAAAGATAGAGAGGAGAGGCTGGGGGCTCAAAGGCAGCAGCCATGGCAGGTATGGGGTCCTGACCAGGGATGGGTTCTACCTACCTTCACTATTGATTCACAGCGGGAGCACTCGTACGCACTTCTGGGCACTCACAAAATGCATTTGATGACGTCTGGGTGGGTGGGCGGGGCGTCCTGCTGCCATTACTACTGGTTCTTGCAAACTGGTCTGAACCAGGCACAACCCACCACTGGGCCTGACAATGATCCATCAAACTTACTTTCTTTGGAGGGGGAACCATCTCAACCTTTTTCTCCCAAAGGTGCTTTTTCAAGAGACAACTGGACTTTCTGGGTTTTCTTTGAAGATGTTTCACTTCTCACCCAAGAAGCTTCTTCAGCTCTGACTGGATGGTAGGGAATGAAAGGATTTATGCTCCTTGCAGACAACCCCCACCTGCTCTGTTCTATTTCTGTTCTAGTTCCATCCATTTCTGAAGAAGAACAAGTTTTGCAATCTTTCCCACTTGAAACTCTACTTGGACCAAAATGGGGATATAGCAGCAGATCTGAACATCATAAGCTTGCTAGTGCTATCCAGGGAGGATCCCATTACAGAGCAAATGGGGAGTTTTGAAAGACAGAGAGTTACTATCAACCAAGATGCTCTTTCACAGCTAAAGTTGCTCAACAAGGTGGGTGAAATATGGGTGTTTTTTCAGTTTTCCAAAGCCTTGAGACACTTTTCAAGTGGCTAAGCCTATTCACCAATACAGTGAGAATTGAATATGGGGAATAGAATCCTTATAGTTTTCTTAAATGGCTTGGAAGTCTTCAGTACAATTGGCAAGGTGTTGTTCAGATGCTGTAATGTGGAACACTGTATCAAATTGATTCAGCCATGTCCTACATGGGATGCTGGATGTTGATTTAGGACACAAATCAGGTCTATTTTGTGTCCCCTGTGCAACCTGTTATCTGTATAAAACTGGTCAACCTTATACTGTCTACCATGGACCTCACACCATTCCTAAGAGGTCCATAAGGGGGCGTGCATAAATGCACCAGCATGCCTACCATCCCTGTCCTACTGTCCCCATTTATTTGTACTCATTTCCTGTGCTCATGTCCATGTTTATACTTACACCTGTTATCTTGTACATGTTTGACAAAGTAAATAAATAAATAAAATACCTCCATTTTTCATTGGTGTCACTTCTCATTTTCATTGATGGTTCGTTCTAACACAGTTGATTTGCCACTCCTTGTTCTTCTGCTTAGTCTCTGCCTCAGTCCAAATGTGTGGAAAATTGCCGTCCTGGATTTTTCAAGAAGGCTCGAGAAGGAGAGCCAGTTTGCTGCTATGACTGCATTCCTTGTCCAGAGGGGACCATCTCCACTCAGGAAGGTGGGTGACATCACAGAAAGGGGTGCAGGATCCATCCAGTGCAATTTGATCAATGTGCTTTTTAAATGAGACACATCTAAGGTTGACAATTTTGTGGGTCTTAATTTTCAAGCTGCTGAATTTCTTCCATAATGGGACGAATAAGAAAAACACTTTGAAGGAGGAGGAAGGAGGAGGCAGAAGAACATGGTGGGTTGTGCAAGGTTACTTGTGTCAGAGGAAATATCTCTTTTCTTGCCAGTTTGGAACTGTCCTTGTATGTTCACCTTTCTTAGGAACATCTGAATTGTTTGAAATTGAGGACTGGTTTCAGGTCAATGGCTCATCCAACCCAGTTTATATTACAGGCCAAGAGATATATCAATCAATCTATCTATCAATCAGTCAGTCAGTCAATCAATCTTTATCAAGATCATGGAACCACATAAGCAGAAAGATGTAATTCAAGGGACCATGGAGGAAGAGTGTTTGAGTTTAAGGGACAAGAGAAATACAACTTTAAAATGCTTTTAAAAGTAAAAACAAAGCCTCTGCCGATCAGGCAAGCCAGCTAGGATTGTCAAAGGCTTTTTTTAAAAAAAGAAAAGCCTCTTGCAATCAGGCAAGTCAGCTGGGATTGTCAGAGGCTATTAAAAGCTTTTTTTTTTACAACCTCTTCAGCTGAAGAGGTTGTAGAAAAAATGGTTTTAAAAGTAAAAAAAAAAGGTTGGCCACACTCACTCAGTCATATTACCCCCCCCCCCACCAACCAAGCTATGCCCACAGAACCATTGGTAACAAATTTTACATTTCACCACTGCTACAGATGTTAGAGCAACTGGCCTGTCATCATTCAGTTCCTTGATGGTGGCCTTCTTCGGCACTGGGATGATAGTAGAGTGTTTGAAGCAAGAAGGAACATAGCACATCTCCAGCGAATTATTGAAGATTCAGGAGAAGATGGGGGCCAATAGGTCAGCACAGACTTTTAAGCAAGAAGAAGTTATCTTGTCTGGGCCTGGAGCTTTTCCTGGCTTTTGTCTGTGAAATAGGTTTTGTACTTCCTTTTCTGTGATCACCAGGGGTTGTGAACCCAACGGGATGGGGTAAATTGTAGGAGGCTTAGCTGCTGTTGGTGTGTCTGAGATGGGGATTGTGGAGATAGATGGTTATAGTTTCCTTTCAAACCTGCAGTAAAACACATTCAGGTCATCTGCCAGTTATTGATTTCCTTCAGCCTGGGAAGGAGGTTTGCCATAGCAAATGATATTTTTAAGAGTTTTCCACATGTTTGCTGATTCATTTGTTGAAAACTGATTCTTTAGCTTTTCAGAGTAGAAAAACATCAAGATGTTACATATGATGCAACTAATGCACAGGGCCCTGGTACCATGAGATGCCCAGGCCTGTTAAAAGAATACAATTTAAAAAAATTATTATGAATGGTGGTGGTAATCTGACCATGGGGATAGTTGATGCTTTTATTTTTCAGGAATTGGCGGTCCTACCATTTTTCTTGAAGGATGTGATTGTGCACCTCATTCTAAAAAGGCTTTCCATGACAAAGTTTTGTCCTGTGTACAATACTTTTAGTAAGTTTGTTAGAGCATGATTGTCATTCAGGTGCAGTATTCATGGCTGAGGTACAGTTCCAAGATGGCATTGCCATCTTGGAACTTGACCTCTGAATGGGAGTCCTGCAAACATCCTCACCCTTCTGGATTTCTCAGTGACTTTTGATGCCATAAATCACTATATCCTTCTGGACTAGCTTCATGGTTTGGGAGCGGGAGGCAGGGTTTCCCAAAGGTGGGCCAGCATGTCCTTCATGAGGGGGAGTGGGTACATATTTTCCACACTGATCATGTTCAGATTATGGTAGTCAATGCAGAGGTGTAAGGAGCCACCTTTCTTTTCATGAAATAATACTGGGGCTGCTATGTTTGATTGGGTGGGTTCGATGAAACCCCTTTTTAGGTTTTTGTTGATAAACAGTCTGAGTTTGTCTAGTTCTCTGGGGGACATGCAGTACATTTTCAGTTTTGGGAATTTAGCCCTTGGTAGGATGTCAATGGCACAGTCTGTGGCGCAATGGGGTGGAAGTTCATCGGACGCCTCCTCACTATATACCTCTACCAAATCTTTGTGAATGAGTTCAATTAGTGTTCTTGGGGAACAGAGGTAAAAACTGAGGCCCTGCAATGGGGCATTCCTCAGGAATGGAGATTCTGTCCTTTCCTCTTTACCTTTTACATGAAATTGCTAGGTGAGGTCATTTGCAGTCATGGGCAATTGATCAGTCATTGATATCAAAGTACACCATCCATGGCTGGGTAGATGGTAGTGTTGTGATGCTGAGTATCTGGAGGCTGTAGAAAGGATGGGGAGGAAGCAGTGGTGAAATCTGAACTAGTTTACTACCGGTTTGCTGGCTATGCATGCATACTGCACACCACACACCAAATGCGAGGTGTGCATGTGTACAATGCATGCCAAAAGGAGGCAAGGGATAAGTAGAACAGTGCAGAGTGTGTGTGTGAATGATCAGCTGTGGCACAAAATCTTTTTTTTTTACTTTTAAAACCATTAATTTACAGCCTATTTGGCCGAATAGGTTTTTAAAAAATGCTTTTACAGGTTTTTTTTTATAAAAAAAATGGCTCTGACGATCACATGGCTCAGCTGTGATCGTCAGAGCCTTTTTTGAACCTTTTAAAAGCATTTTTTACAACCTATTCCTACCATTCGGGCGGGAAAAGCGAACAAGATGGAAAGAAGCGGTAGGCAGGCAAGCGGGCGACTGGGCGATTAGATGGGCATCCAATCAGGGGGAAGGGGTGCAAGGATTTTTGCTACTGGTTCTCCAAACCACCCACTGCCATCACTACTGGATCGGCTAATCCGGTTCGATCCGGGAGCATTTCACCCCTGGAAGAAAGCAACATTGATTCAACGGTAGCAAAATGCAATGGCTTTCTGTTTTTGCCCCCCTGGGTGTTTAGTGATAAGTCAGCTATGACTTTGAATGGAATGACACTTCTCTGGATAGAGATGGCTCATAATTTGTGGGTCATCCTAGAAACAGGGTTACTATAGGAGGAGTGCCAGATGCTGGGGGTGGAATCAATAAGCGGAAACAGCCTAGAGTCTCTACATAGCCACAGATGGATTAAGTCCAACCCCTCTTGAACTCAGTTAACCTTTATCTATTGCCAAAATAGTGCTAACATTAGTTGAGTAGATTCTTGTGAGTAGGCAGGAGCAATAAATGAGCTTAAGTAGAACTTCTCATTTAGTCCTGGTCTTTTGCACCTGACAGCTGCTCCTCGATGTTCATGTGATAGTCATGGCTAGAAGGACCTTCACGCAGATTACTCTTGTGCAACAACTTTGTTCTTTCCTAGACTGAGATGCATAGTACTTGCCTTTGTCACTTCTTGTTTGAATTACTACAATGTGTTCTATATGGCATTGCTCTGGAACACCACTTAGAATATATAAATTGTCCATGTGTATGTAATGGCATGCACAGTATTGGGTTCCTCTACATTCATGCCTAGTGTTTGAGCTCCACAGGCTCCCAGTGTCTTTCTAAGTGCTTTCCAATTCACTTTTAAAGTCCTACATGGCATAAGATCAGGGTATCTACAGGACTTCCTCTCCTTGAGGATATCAGTTTGTACCACAGGAACAAATTCAGCACCTAGTGGAAGATGAAACAGATTCCTGAAAAACCTAGCAGATAATTTTGTCCCCTCCCCCCCCCCCCAAAAAAAAAGGCAGAGAAGGGAATAGAGGATCAACCATATTGGACTTAATTCTCATTAACAGAGATGAAATGACAAAAGGCATTGAAGTTACAGGAACCAAACGGATGAGGAGTTTGACCCCTCCTTCAGGCTCAGCCTGATCATTTCCTATAGGTCCAGGGTGTCAGTGAGACTTCCTCTCCATCAGGATATTTGCTTTTCCCACAAGGGCGGATATAACAGACAGGCTCCAGGTCTGTTCCCTAAAACATTGCTACTTTGTGGGTCCTAGAAAGCCTGCTGTCAACTTTCAAAATGACTTTGGCTGAAGTCCTGCTTACTTTCTCAGTTGTGTTTCTCAGTTGCCACTCTTGGGGGAAAGGGGGAGTCAGAAGGTGTTGGAATGTGGTGCCTTAAACCGCTAGACAAAATATTGACATGTGTGAGAACCAAGGTCATAGCAATGAACATCTTGCCTCTAGAAGCAACCTAGAATTAAGAACAAATTTCCTGACAGTTAGAACAATTAATCAATGGAACCACTTGCCTCCAGAAGTTGTGAATGCTCCAACACTGGAAGTTTTTAAGAAGATATTGGATAACCATTTGTCTGAAGTGATATAGGGTTTCCTGCCTAAGCAGGGGGTTGGACTAGAAGACCTCCAAGGTGCCTTCCAATTCTTTTATTCTAGTCTACCTGCTGAGACTGAAGGGGAAGCTCCTATTGGACCGATTGGTTAACGTGACCTAAGACTCCTGAGGGGGGTGGGAAGTTTCTATTCTTTTAACTACCTTAAACTGCAGAAATTACTTAGAGTTAGCATCACCTTTCAGTGATGGTCCAGGGTGTCAGTGAGACTTCCTCTCCATCAGGATACTTGCTTGTCCCACAAGGGCGGATATAATAGACAGGCTCCAGGTCTGTTCCCTAAAACATTGCTACTTTGTGGGTCCTAGAAAGCCCGTTGTCAACTTTCAAAATGACTTTGGCTGAAGTCCTGCTTACTTTCTCAGTTGTGTTTCTCAGTTGCCACTCTTGGGGGAAAGGGGGAGTCAGAAGGTGTTGGAATGTGGTGCCTTAAACCGCTAGACAAAACATCAACCAGACTCAGTGTGAGAACCAACGTCATGGCACTGAACATCTGTGGAGACTGAAGCTCATATTGGACTGATTGCTTAACATGACCTAAGACACCTGAGGGGAGGGGGGGGAGTTTGTCAGAGTTTATTGCAGCACACACAACCAGACACACAATTAAATAATTCTGCAGGGTTCATCTACATAAGAAAATTTCTTTATATACAATACCATACATCAGAGGTCAGCCTACAAAATCAGGAACACAGAAGCAATATTCATAGAAGGAAGTCATTACAGAGTAGAGAGATAACAGAGGGCATATATTGTACAGAGGCTCAATTTACAGAGTGTCAGAGTAAATGCCTAACTGTACCTATACCTTCAAGCCCAGCCCCTTAAGGGTTAATACAGTATGTACACCCCCACCTGACCCCTGGCCACTCCTTACCTTCTGGCCACTCCTCCCTTGTATATAAACACCCACCACGTGTTTGTCCAGCAGTTCCAGATGTTCACCTAGAAGAGAGGAGATCAGAGGTCAGTGACCTATGATGCCTAGGGCCTAGGAAGCTTCCAGGCCTGCAATAAATACTGATTAAAGAAATAGCTTGTCTCTTGAGTAATTGGGCTAAATCCATCGCTTAACAAATGGTAGCAGAGGATGGTTTGCCCATAACTCACTGGTGATGCCCCAACCAAGCAACCTACCCAAGGAAACAGATAGAGTACAAACGAGGGCACTCACCAAGAAGATGGCTGAGCTTCAAGCATCCAAGGATCCTACAGCGGAGGAGAATCCAGCAGGCACCGAGCTGTACTCCAGCGAAGGCTCCTACTCTGAGGAGGAGAGATCACCAGAGAAAGGTACCAACCTAGGAAGAAAAACAGCACAAAGAGTAAATAAATTCAAGCTATCCATCCTGAAGCTGATGGAAACAAATGACAACGAGAGAAGCCTCATCGCGAACCTGCAAAGCCTCTTCGAGCAGCAAGGTGCAGCAATCGAGGCCCCAGGGACAACAAACGAGGAGATGGCACGAGGAAGAGGTAGGCCAGCCCAGCCAAATGACCACGAGGTGGCCGAATCCTCTTTCGCGCCCTTTCACCGGCGGCCATCTTGGAATGACCACCAGCCAATGGGGAGCCAGGATTCAAACTCTCTGGCGCGAAAAGGCCCCGATCCAGAAAAAGGCCGGGAACAACCAGAGAGCAACCCAAAAAGAAAAACAAACGCAGAAGAGAGATCGCCTACTGATCTCGAGATCCAAAATGCCATCAAAACGCTGACCGCGGCTTTTGGCTCCGCTTTCGAGCCCCCAGCGGCAGCCAGAAAACAAAAGAAAAAATCCTGCACCCAAGAGAGCACCAGAGCCAGCCTCGATGAGCTGGCTGACCCTCAGCCACCCGAGGAAGCCACCCACACCGAAAGCGAACGCCGAAACTGGCTCGCCTGCAAAAATTACAAACCGCAGGATTCGAACTCAGGACCCGCCGCACCAACGACACGAGGACGAGGGACAAGGAGAAGGACCGACTACTCACCTCCTCCACGATCTCCGCCTGGCTTCTCTACCCGACCAAGGACCCAGGACCAGGGGCAGAGGACTGGACCCACCGCCATCGCCGCCACAGCCGCCGCGCCGCCGGACACGAGGAGTCCTCGACTTACGACCGCCGCACCACCGATCGCCAACCGTCCTCCATTTACGACCGCCTCACCTCCTCACCTTCTTCCCTTCTTTTCCGGAGATCCAGCCGTCCAGCAGTGGTGTCCGCCGCCCAGAGGGAGCACCGGACTCTCCAGGGGTGAGTCCAGCCCTCCACCGGTAGGCCTAGGCCTAGGCCCAGGAGCAGCAGCAGCAGGAACCTTCCTCCATGGCTTCCAGAGCGAAATGGCCTTCGCACATGCTCAGTCGCAGCCTGCAGCAGGAGGAAGAAGAAACATAGAGATAGGTCAGTACAGACTCGCAACAGACGTTCCAAAGCCATATTGCGAGTTCAGTCATGACCTGGACCATGGACAGCAATCCACTGTAAGTAATAACAGTGGACATGTGGGGACTGCTTGTACAAATATGCCAAAGCTACAATTAGATGGGGGTAATATTATAGATTGGAGCCAGCATCTACAGATTGCCTTTATGAGGGAAAATGCCTTATTTTTAATTCAGAGACCACCTCAAAAGCCTTGGTCTCTGGAGATTGATAACCTACACCACAAGGCATTCTGCATCATGATAGCCACCATTCCCCCCACAATGTACCCTAGCATTAATGATAACCTCACAGTGTCTGAAATTTTACAAATGTTATATGGTATGTTTTACAGCCAGTGCAGGGCTACCACCACAAAGATATCTAGGGAGTTCCATTCTGCCAGGCACAGACAAGGGGTACCCATAAGTGAGCATATACTCAAATTAAACGCAGCCAGGGCAGAACTCATGCAAAGGGGGGAAATTATCACCGAAGAGAGCATGAAGAGCGTCATAATAAACTCACTAGACAGCAGCTGGGACCACTTCGTGCTACAACTAGACAGCCTTTACCTACCTCACCTCACGCTAGGCGCACTAACCAACAAACTCATAGCCGAAGACAACCTAAGAAGGGACAGACACGCTGTCAGAGGGGAACATAGACCAATCAGAAAGGTAGAGTTCCAAGACAGAGCAGGGAACGCCCCAGGGTGCTACTCCTGCGGGTCCAAGAATCACATAAAAAGGGATTGCCCCAGGAGCAGCAGGGATAGGAGGCGCACTGAACACAGAGGGGGACGATCACCCGAGCGCAGATACTCAAGGGAGAGAGGGAGAGGGTGGTCCCCCAACCCTAGAAAGCAACACGGACGGAGGGACAGCTCTAGGGACGGTAGCCCGGGCCCCACATACGGATTTAGACCTGGCCACTCCAACTCCATGCACGAGATGGACCAAAACACATGGCTCCTAGATTCAGGGGCCTCACATCACTCTACACACAACTCAACACTCGTAGAGCCACTCAGCAAGACCAATCTCGAACTCAAGGTGGCCAATCAAAACAGGGTTCAAGCACAGGGAAAGGGAGACACTCACATACCACACATAGGGAAAATAGAGGGGGTATTATACGTACCCGAAATACCCCTTAACATACTAGCTGTCAACAGACTAACCCAAGACACAGACCTAGAGGTAACGTTCAAGAACGGGAAAGCTCATATAATCCAACAAGGGAAAGAAATAGGGAGCGTATACAACCAAGGGGGGCTATCATACTTTACACCAAACGCAAGGGAGGAAGGAAACATGTACGCAAACACCAACCCAGGGGAAGAAGAAGACACGAGAGTTGAGGGGGAACAACAGGAAATAAAGCAAAGCAAGCAAAGTGTAAACAGCTCTGTATCATTGGGAAAACCCTTGCATGATAATTGCGCCCACCTCCTTCACAGGAGGCTGGGGCACATCAGTTTCCCTATTGTTAAGAGAATGTCTGATTGTACCGAAGGACTTAAAGTAAAGAAATGTGATAATTATTTGGAGTGTTCCATATGTATGAGGTCAAAGGTTAAGGTCAAGGCCATACCCCGAAAATCCAAACGAACCACAGAATACCCATTTCAATTGGTACACATGGACTTAGTAGGGCCTTTCAAACCATCTATCAAACATAGAAAGAGATTCTTTCTCACCATTGTCGATGATTTCACAAGGTATGGGTATGTCTATTCCCTCAAACGCAAAAATGAAACATTTCAGAGGTTTAAGGAGTTTCACAGAAAGATAGAACTGCAACACAACATGAAAATAAGACAAATTATGACAGACAGAGGTTCAGAGTTTATGGCCAGTGAATTCACCGGTTGGTTGAGGGGGCAGGGCATCACACACTACAAATCTTCACCTTTCTCGCCATTCCAGAACCCGGTGGCGGAGAGAAGGAATGGGGTGCTACAGACAATGATGAGGTGCGCACTAGAGGATGCAGGGATGGGGCAACATTTTTGGTCAGAAGCACTGCACTACTCCAATTACACGCTAAATAGACTGTGGTCAAGCTCCATCAACATGACCCCATACGAAATGCTCTATAAAAGAAAACCCAATATATCCCACTTGCACATATTTGGCGCACCAGCTGACGTACACATACCCAGGCAGCTGAGGAGAAAGGGGGAGAAAATATCAAAGAGACTGAGGTTTGTGGGCTACGAGCCGGGCACTAAGGGCTACAGATTCATTGATAACAACAACAGATTCGTAGTGTCCCGATCTGCCAACTTCCACGAACACTCGAACTGGTCAAGGGTCCACTCCAACGAGACACTCACCCCCAGGAACGTACCCAAAAACAACCAAGAGGGGAAAAGAATAGAGACACCCAAAGCCAGCCTCGACAAAATAAACACAAAGGGGTGGAAAGAAGGGCACCCATCTCTAAAGCTAGACCGCCTCTCGAACAAGGAGGCAGACCACATGCAAGAGACCGAACCACCCCCCAGCAGGCCAATCAGAGAGAGCAGAAACAGGCCACCCAAAAGGTTAGAGGACTATGTCCTAACCATCCACGATAACCTCACCACACCCAACTCATATGAGGACATCCTTAAGCTCCCCAAGGAAGAAAAGGAAAGATGGGTATCCGCCATGGACAAGGAAATGGAGAGCCTGAAAGAACTAAAGGTATACACACCCGCTCAGGCCCCTGGGGACAAAAAACCAATAGGTACCAAATGGGTGTTCAGGGTCAAGACCTTAGAAAACAACAAGAACCTATACAAGGCGAGACTGGTCGCCCAGGGCTTCGCTCAGAGGTACCCAGAAGACTACACAGACACATACTCGCCCACCGTCAGGGCTGAAAGTGTCAAATGCGCACTGGTGGTAGCCACCATCCTGGGGCTTGATGTCTTCCAGTTCGATGTACAGACTGCCTACTTACACGCAGAACTGGATAAAGAAATCTATGTTAAGGCCCCACCAGGGTATGACCAAGGTGAGAGCAAAACTTGGCTGCTCAACAAAAGCCTATATGGGCTCAAGCAATCAGGCAAAAGGTGGTATGACTGCCTAGCCAAAGCCCTGAAATCCATGGGTTTTGAGGCCACCTCAGCAGACAAGTGCCTATTTACAAGGAGAGAAGGTAACCTGTTCGAAGGGGTGCTCGTCTACGTGGATGACATCCTATACGTTGGCAAGCACAAGAGCAGATGCGATAGATTTGCCACAGAACTGGGCAAACACTTCTCACTAAAGTCACTTGGCAGAATCGACAAATACTTAGGGGTGCATGTGACAAAAACCAGCAAGGGGTTCAGACTCTCCCAAAAGGACAAAATCACTGAACTGTTGTCCAAGTGCAACATGACAGAGGCAAAGCCCAGCGAGACACCAATGCAGCCAGAATTCCTGAAAAGCATGTACGAGGAATCAGAACCCTTCACCGACAATAGATTGTACAGATCTACCATTGGGTCACTGCTATACATCGCTAACTGGACCAGGCCCGACATCGCCCTAGCTGTCAACCTCCTATCCAGACACGTAAGCAACCCCAAGGTGTCCCATTGGAATGCCATCAAAAGACTGCTCAGGTACCTAAAATTCAGCATGGATGCACAACTCTGCCTGGAGCCAGAAATAACAGATAAGCCGAAACTATCATGCTACGCTGATGCAGACTGGGCAGGAGACATCAAGAGCAGGAAAAGCACCTCTGGCTACGTGATGCTACTCAACAACTCCCCCATTCACTGGTACACTGGAAAGCAAAGACTCGTTGCCACCTCGACCACCGAAGCCGAATTCGTCTGCCTATCCAAGGCCGCGAACAATTTAGTGTGGTTCGATGACCTACTCAACGCCATATGGACTGAACCCTTGTACCCCATAATCATACACGAGGACAATAAGGCCGCAATAGAAATTTCAAAGGCTGATGCCATTGGGCAAAGGTCTAGACACATAGACATCAAATGCAAACATGTCAGACAGTTTTCAGAGATAGGGTTCATTGAGGCAGTGCACTGCGACACTGAGGAACAGACCGCAGATATTCTTACAAAACCCTTACCCGCTAAACAACACGCCTACCTAATGTCAAAAATATGTGTTTGTGCATGACCTGTATATGTATATATATATGTATAAATATATGATTATGTGTACCTATGTAAACGAAGCATACCTGTACCCAGTTAGACATTTAGAGGGGGTTTTGTCAGAGTAAATGCCTAACTGTACCTATACCTTCAAGCCCAGCCCCTTAAGGGTTAATACAGTATGTACACCCCCACCTGACCCCTGGCCACTCCTTACCTTCTGGCCACTCCTCCCTTGTATATAAACACCCACCACGTGTTTGTCCAGCAGTTCCAGATGTTCACCTAGAAGAGAGGAGATCAGAGGTCAGTGACCTATGATGCCTAGGGCCTAGGAAGCTTCCAGGCCTGCAATAAATACTGATTAAAGAAATAGCTTGTCTCTTGAGTAATTGGGCTAAATCCATCGCTTAACACAGAGGCCAAGCCAACTCTTATATACAGTTCGGCAAGTCTAAGCCACGCCCAGACTCCAAACTGTCTCTTATGGTCCCATACAAACAAATACTATGTTTCAGTTTCTAAACAGCCTGCATTGGCTGACCTGTTACCATGTCTATCCAAAGAGTCCCCATTGGCTGACCTGTTACCATGTCTATCCAAAGAGTCCCCATTGGCTGACCTGTTACCATGTCTATCCGAACAGTCCCCATTGGCTGACCTGTTACCATGTCTATTAAAGAATCCCCATTGGCTGACCTGTTACCATGTCTATCCAAAGAGTCCCCATTGGCTGACCTGTTACTATGTCTATCCGAACAGTCCCCATTGGCTGACCTGTTACCATGTCTATTAAAGAATCCCCATTGGCTGACCTGTTACCATGTCTATCCAAAGAGTCCCCATTGGCTGACCTGTTACCATGTCTATCCAAAGAATCCCCATTGGCTGACCTGTTACCATGTCTATCCGAACAGTCCCCATTGGCTGACCTGTTACCATGTCTATTAAAGAATCCCCATTGGCTGACCTGTTACCATGTCTATCCAAAGAGTCCCCATTGGCTGACCTGTTACCATGTCTATCTGAACAGTCCCCATTGGCTGATCTGTTGCTATGCCTATTCCAGTCTCTGAATATTTATACTCTGACATTTCTATTCTTTTAACTACCCTAAAGTGCAGAAATTACCTAGAGTTAGCTTTACCTTTCTATGTGCCGATATGATGTACTGAATAAAAAGCCTGACGGAAGCCTCAGAGTCCTGATTCAATTGGGTTTATCACTTGGAACCTTTTCTGTTGCAACTCCTGTTTTATTGAACACTCTAGCCTTGAATTCAACAGTCCCACTCACCCACTCTTTTAAAATTCTGGAGACCTGGTTCTTCTCACAGGCATTGGGATAAGGGCAGGTTAGGAAAGGCTGAGAATGTGGTGGCTTGCATCAGTGAAAGTAGTTCTGGCAACAGGTCTTTCTCTTTTTTGGTGTTTGTTGTTATAGCTGTATATATTAAGGGTTTTTTTTCTGGGCTGTTCACTTTCCAAAATTTGCTTTAGGATGACCAGCCAGACAAATGTTTTATATATGTATGCAGGGTCATATTAACCATTTACTATGGCTTCCCTCTCTCTCAGTATCAGCTATTATTTATTTTGTATGGTATAACAGAATGCAGCATTAATGCATACAATTCACAAAAGCATCAAAATCACAAAAAGTGCCCTTGAGATGATGCAGTTCTTGCAGGGAAACTTCTGAGGGGATATTCCATCACAATATGAGGTAAGGTTCATGGGATATTCCCCACAGTCACAGTAAGTATTATCAAGATGTCCCCATTTGGTTGTTGTTGTTTTTTTAAATTGGCACCTGCTGTGGTTGGTCAGTATCATCTGACAGCCAAGGAAGATCTTTCTTGAAAGGTGAAAAGAAATATAAATTAACTATTACTTTCTGTTTTCTTAGATATTGAAAAATGCATCAAGTGCCCAGATGATCAATATCCAACCAAGAGCAGAGTCCAATGTATCCCAAAAAGAATAACCTTCCTCTCCTATGAAGAACAGCTGGGCATCATCCTGGTGTCCATTGCACTACTCTTGCTCCTATCCACAGGATTCATTTTAATCATATTCATTAAATACTTAGAAACTCCCATTGTCAAAGCCAACAACCGGGACCTCTCCTACATCCTCCTGGTCTCCCTCTTGCTTTGCTTCTTGTCCTCCTTTTTCTTCATTGGACAGCCAAGGAAAGCCACCTGTCTCCTTCGACAAACTGTGTTCAGCATTGTCTTCTCAATAGCTGTGTCGTCTGTGTTGGCCAAGACAATCACGGTGGTGCTGGCATTCTTAGCCTCAAAACCAGGGAACAAAGTGAGAAGATGGTTGGGGAAGAGCTTGGCCAATTCCATCATCCTTTCTGGTTCTACTGGACAAATTTTCATCTGTGCCTCATGGCTTGGAATTTCTCCCCCATTTCCTGACTCTGACCTGCACTCCCAGCCTGGAGAGATCATCCTTCAATGCAATGAAGGCTCTGTCACCATGTTTTTTGTTGTCCTTGGCTATATGTGTTTCCTAGCTGCCATTTGCTTCACTGTAGCTTTCCTGGCCAGGAATCTCCCAGGGGCCTTCAATGAAGCCAAGCTGATCACTTTCAGCATGCTGGTCTTCTGCAGTGTTTGGATCTCCTTCTTGCCCACCTACCTGAGCACCAAAGGAAAGTCCATGGTGATTGTTCAAGTCTTCTCCATCTTGGCTTCCAGTGCTGGACTGTTGGGTTGCATCTTCTTCCCCAAATGCTACATTATAATCTTGAGGCCAGATCTAAACACTAAGGAACATCTAATGATAAAAGTAGGGAAATGACTGTGATATTGTTTCTTAGGCTCATAGCATTTAATTTTTTCATTGCAGTTATTGGTGTTTTGTATACTTCCTTTGCATCAATGTGACAATTAAGATAATTTAAAACAGAAGGAAATAAACATATAAAGAATGTAAGTCTAATGAAATAGACATAATCTACAAACAGTACAATAAATAATTAATAATTAAAATTGTGATGCATCCAGGGATGAACAAGCTAAGAAATAAGGTATTGAATAATATTAAATAATATATTAAGTAAAGACAGCTGAATAGAAAAGTCTCCCTAAAGACAGAGAAAAGGAGTCTTTTGCCTGAGGTGTCTTGAATATGAAATTCTAAATCTGTGTGATCATGCTCGCTTTCTCTATGACTTTTTCTTGAAAGTAGGTGTGAGCAGTGGAGCTGAGTGTCAAGATCATGTAGATGACACCACTTTCAACACTGTGGATATCTAGACCAGACATTTCTGGAGGTGTTAGGTGACCTCATAGATTATATGGGATCTCAGAGTTCCATGACTCTGTGTTCAGTTATATTATCCTAATAACTTTTCTGGACATGTCCAAAAACTAGTGATTCTGCTGCAAAACAGCACCTGAAAGGCTGAACATCCTCTGTGAAGACCTGATCCAGATAAGGAAATGGAAAACAGCCATGAATTATATTGGTGTCCTATTCAAACAAGCCATATGATCCTTTTGTATCCCAAATGTGAAGCTTTCAGCAGTCACTTATGTGAATGGGAAAATCATCTAAGACAGAAAATGGCAGGAGAGCATCCCTGGGGCTTCACTGTCTAGACCAGTGATGGATAACCTTTTTGCCATTGCGTGCCAAAAGTGGGGGGAGTGTGGGTTGATCATGCGTGCGCGTGACCAAACCCATATGTGCCCCCTGTGCCCCCTCTGAATTTGGCACATGATGCCACGGTGGGCCCAGTAGGCCCGTTTTTTTGCCCTCCCCAGGCTCCAGAGCCTTCCTAGGATTCTGGGGCGGGTGAAAACGGCCATCCCCATCCCTCCGGAGGCTCTCTGGAGGCTGGAAATGGCCCGTTTGCCAACTTCCAGTGGGCTGGAAAGCCCCAAAATCAGCTGGTGGAGCTGAGCTCGCGTGCCCACTGATATGGCTCCGTGTGCCCCTGTGGCATGCGTGCCATAGGTTTGCCATCACAGGTCTAGACAAAACTAGGGAGATGCAGGAAGAGTGCACCTTCTCCGGAAGCTGCCTAGAGACCATCTTTGCCACATCCAATCATAGGGAAAGGATGGGAGCTAAATCCAAAATAGAGAAGGAAGGAAATCTGAAGGTCCATTCTCTGGTTTCCCTCTTGTACTTAATATATTGTATTGTATTGTATTGTATTGTATTGTATTGTACTGTATTATAATATTATATACAATATTATATACAATATTATATACAAAATTGTGAAAACCTTTTGGGAAAAGTGTATTTTCTAAAATTAACTAATAACTACACTTTTTGGGAGTAATGCCATAACATTATATATCAATGGAATGATAATTTAATCAAGAATGTAATGCAATAACTTTTATAAAGGATTTGCTATTAATGTAGAAAAGCAGTTATAAAGAAGAAAAGTGAAACACATAGAAAAAATGACATATACAAAAATTATCACCATAGAAAAAACGAGATACACAAAAATTATCATCATGTCAGTTAATACTTAGTTGGGTATCCTTTAGCATGAATTACGGCCTTACAACTTCTTCCCATGGAGTGAACCAAATCTCTTAGTTCTGCAGCTGTTATAATGTGAAGCCAAGATTGAATGATGGCTTCTATTAACTGGGTTTTATTGCTGGGTCCCTTCTGACTAACGAGTTTCTTTAGTCGGCTCCATAGATTTTCAATTGGGTTAAGTTCTGGGCTATTCCAGGCCATTCCAGCAGTGGAATACGATTATCTTGAAACTCCATTAGATAATGGTTAAGAGGAGTTTCTAAGGTCAAGCTAGGTATCCAAAAAAAAGGCCTTTTCTGTTGAAAAACCACAATTAGGTAATACCCATTGGCATGAAAAGATAGAGTTATTATTATTTAAATTTGGAGCCTCCTTTTTCCCAGAGAGATTTAAGGCAACTAACGATCAGGATAAACAATAGTATTCAAGGATGCTCCATATGAAGTGATAAGCTGAAGACCAAATCTAAGTAACTTTCTTTTTCAAATTGTCCCTCTGTCAAGGTTCCAACAGATGCCCTAATTGACTCATGAGACTCAAGCCAAGTTTCAAAAGAAATCCAATGATTTATTAGGAGCAGAATGTCGGCATCTACTTGAGTGAGGTCTACTCTGCCGCACATAATTTAAGGCTCATCTTTGACCTTGTTTCCCCCTTCCTCTCAGTCTGTGTCATAAATCACATTCTCCAACGAGGCACTCCCACGGGTTGTAGAAACACGCCTCACAAAATGGCTTTAGTAATCTGAGATCCAATGTTGGAAGAAGGTATGCATGGAATGTGCTCCCCATTTGCTGCCCATGGCAACTCGAGAGCAGACTAGAAATGCTTTGCAAGTTTACACCCTCATTTCTTCCAAGATGACTTGGCTCAAGTCATGTTTCAGTGCTTCGGGGTTTTTTTTTTTTTTTCGTCAGGGCACATCAAAACAGTCATTATGATTTTGTGTGAATTGAAAGCCATGGACCTGCTCCCCAGGAGCAGAAGACCTATTCTTCTATCCCCTTAGCATGAAAGACAACTATGGATAACTCTGACTAGGTATTTACTGTTTAAGAACATCACAGATTAGAAACTTGCCCAACCATGGCAAGCTAAACCTGAATTCCAAAGCACATTTTCCAATGGTATCAACACGAAGTGCATCCAGTCTTGATTAGAATAATCCTTGCCTCTTTTACCCCACTGGGAACTTGGGCATTGGACAAAAATAGTTTCATTCTATTTTGCTCATCTAAGGCAAGGAAACAAGAGAAGGTCATACTATCAACACCAAAATCCCCAGCATTTGATAGCAATGGCAATACCACTTAGACCTATATACCACGTCACAGTGCCTTACAACATTCTCTAATTGGTTTACAGAGTCAGCATATTGCCCCCAACAATCTGGCTCCTCATTTTACTGACCTCTGAAGGATGGAAGACTGAGGGCTCATGTTCTGAGGGCCATATCTTTTGTCTTGTAGATAAGCTGGCCCAGCTTTAGTCTTATTATTATTTATTTATTATTTCAATTTATAAACCACCCTTCTCCTTGCGGACTCAGGGCGGTGAACAGCCAGAATAAAACATGGTATACAAAAGTTAAAAACAATTAAAAATTATTAAATATTATTCGGCCGAGAATTAAAACAACCCAATTTAAAATCAATGTCAAATTTAAAAACGGAGGATGGGATCAAGCTAGCCCAGCTAGATGGAATAAATGGGTTTTAAGGGCCCGACGAAAGGTCCGGAGATCTGGAATCCTGCGTATCTCCGGGGGTAGGTCATTCCAGAGGGCGGGCGCTGCCACAGAGAAGGCTCTCCCCCTGGGGGTCGCCAGCCGACATTGTCTGGCCGATGGCACCCGGAGGAGGCCCTCTCTGTGCGAGCGTACTGGCCGGTGGGAGGCTATTGGCGGCAGAAGGCGGTCCCGCAAGTACCCAGGTCCTAAGCCATGGAGCACTTTAAAGGTGGTCACCAACACCTTGAAGCGCACCCAGAAGACCACCGGGAGCCAGTGCAGCTCGCACAGGAGAGGAGTCACGTGGGAGCGCCACGTCGCTCCCATAATTCCCCACACGGCCGCATTCTGGACCAGTTGGAGCCTCCGGGTGCCCCCCAAGGGGAGCCCCATGTATAGAGCGTTGCAGTAGTCCAGGCGGGAGGTCATGAGAGCATGGGTGACTGTGCGTAGGGAGTCCTGATCTAGAAAGGGACGCAACTGGCGTATCAGGCGAACCTGATAAAAAGCCCCCATGGCCACGGCCATCATATGTTCTTCTAAAGACAGCCGTGCAGCCAGGAGGACGCCCAAGTTGCGAGCCCTCTCCGTGGGGGGCAATGTCTTGCCCCCAATAGGCAGCGATGGCATCAGCTGGCTATATCGGGACGCCGGCAGCCACAGCCACTCAGTCTTGGAGGGGTTTAGTCGGAGCCTGTTTCTCCCCATCAAGACCCGCACAGCTTCCAGACACCGGGACATCACTTCAACGGCATCGTTGGGGTGGCCTGGGGTGGAGATGTATAGCTGGGTGTCGTCAGCGTACTGATGGAACTCCACCCCAAAGCCACGGATGATCTCACCCAGCGGCTTTACATAAATGTTGAACAGAAGGGGCGAGAGGACCGACCCCTGCGGCACCCCACAAACAAGGCGCCTCGGAGTCGACCGCTGCCCCCCTGTCAACACAGATTGCGACCGGTCAGAGAGATAGGAGAACCACCGTAGAATGGTGGCCCCCACCCCCAACCCCTCCAACCGGCGCAACATGATACCATGGTCGATGGTATCAAAAGCCGCTGAGAGATCTAATAGGACCAGGATAGAGGAACAGCCCCTATCCCGTGCCCTCCAGAGATCATCCACCAACGCGACCAATGCCGTTTCCATGCTGTGCCCAGGCCGGAAGCCAGACTGGAGCGGATCTAGATAGACAGCTTCATCCAGGAACCGGGGAAGCTGCCGTGCAACCACACTCTCAACAACCTTCGCAACAAAGCGAAGGTTGGAGACTGGACGGTAATTAGCCAAAACAGCCGGGTCCAGAGAGGGCTTTTTGAGGAGGGGTCTCACCACCGCTTCTTTCAAAGCGGCCGGCAGAACACCCTCACTCAAAGAAGCGTTAACAATCTTCTGGAGCCAGCCTCGTGTAACCTCCCGGGAGGCCAGCACCAACCAGGAGGGACACGGGTCCAATAAACATGTGGTCGCATTCAGCCATCCCAGGATCCTGTCCATGTCCTCGGGAGCCACAGAGTCGAACTCCTCCCAAACCACACCCCCAAGACCTGCCTCGATTATCCCATCCGGATCTACCCAGTCAGAGGCCAGACCTTCCCGGATCTGAGTGATTTTGTCATACAGATACTGGACAAAATCCTCAGCTCGACCCTGCAAGGGGTCATCCCAAGCTCCCGGTTGAAGGAGGGAGCGGGTCACCCTAAACAGGGCGGCTGGGCAATTATCTGATGACACGATAAGAGCGGAAAAGTAGCTAGACTTTGCCGCTTTTATCGCCACTAGGTAGGTCTTAATATGAGACCTCACCAGTGTTCGGTCAGATTCGGAACGGCTGGCCCTCCAACCACTCTCCAGGCGTCTTTTCCGGCGCTTCATCTCCCTCAGCTCCTCAGTAAACCAAGGAGCTGGCTGAGTTTGGCGCCGGGTCAGAGGCCGCAAAGGCACGATGCGGTCCAAAGCCCCGGCGGCCGCTCTATCCCAGGCGGCCACCAGGTCTTCAGCCGAATCATGAGCCAGAGTCTCAGGAAATGGCCCAAGCTCCATCTGGAACCTATCAGGTTCCATCATGCGCCTGGGGCGGAACCACCTAATCGGTTCCGCCTCCCTGCAGTGGGGTGTAGTGGTCAGAAAGTCTAGTCGAAGGAGAGAGTGGTCCGACCATGACAAGGGTTCAATGACTATATCCCCTATATCAAAACCACTCGACCACTGACCAGAGACAAAAACTAAGTCCAGGGTGTGTCTGCCCGTGTGAGTGGGGGTGTGAATTAACTGAGTCAGGTCCATGGCCATCATGGAAGCCATGAACTCCCGAGCCACCTCAGACGTTTCACCAGCAGATGGCAGGTTGAAATCCCCCAAGACCAAAAGTCTGGGGGTATCAACCGCCACCTCGGCTATCACATTGAGTAGCTCAGGCAGGGCTGTTGCTACGTGGCAGGGAGCCAGGTACGTAAGCAGCAGACCCATCTGAACTCCGCTACCCCACTTCACAAGGAGGGATTCACACCCGGTTATCTGAGGTACAGTGGACTCCCTCGGATCAAGACTCTCTTTTATGATAACCGCCACCCCCCCGCCCCTGCCCTGAGCTCTCGGCTGATGGAATGCATGGAAGCCTGGAGGGCACATATCCACGAGGGGGACTCCCCCCTCCTGGCCCAACCAGGTCTCCGTAATACCTGCCAGGTCCGCTCCCCCCTCCTGGACAAGATCACAGATGAGGGGGGCTTTATTTACCACGGACCTGGCATTGCACAACAACAGCCGGAGACTCAGGCCCTGAGAGTCTGTGCAACCTGGGGAGTGAGAAGGGCTTTGGGGACCGGGGCGCGCCATCGCTCGGAGATAGCGAGTGCGCGCCCCCCTCACATGATATGGTCCCCTGCACTCGCCATATCTGCCCCTCCCACTCAGCGTATTGATAGAATGGCCCTCTGCAGAGTGAACTTCAATGTACCCCTTACCCCCGGAATCTACACCCCCCGTAGCCCCACTAACAGCTGGGCACAACCCCTCCTCCTGTGGGTTAACCCCCACACCCACACAACCCTTCCACTTCCCAGAACCCCTTAAAAATTTATCTAAAAGTTTACCCAAAAAACCCCTCAGACCCCTTTTTGCTCCATGCCACCTCTTGGGGCTCCAAAGCCCGTCATAAAGGTAGGCCCTCAATAGAGTGGAGGGCCACGCCTGCGAGAGGGGGGAATCTCACAGAATCAGAAGTCTTGTAGATAGATTGGCACCAAAATATCTGCTTGGGGGGAGGGAGGGCAGGAAACTGAGGATCTGAGTTTGTCTTTAGAAACATGTTTCTCCTTTAGGGAAAATATAATACTCTGCTTTTTAATATTTCCTAGAATATTTCATTTTCCTTGGGACCAAGATAATAGCAATAGAACTTAGACTATAATACCATTTATAGTGCTTTACAGCCCTCTTTAAGCAGTTTATAGAGTCAGCGTATTGTCCCCAACAATCTGGGTTTTACCAACTGTGGTAGGATGGAAAGCTGAGTCAACTTTGAGTCAGTCAGGATTGAACTCTTGGCAGGGAGCTGGATGAGCCTGCAATAATGCATTCTAACCACGCGCCACCATATCTCCTCCTTTCCTTGGTATCAAGCAGAGGTGGGTTTCACAGAATTTTACAACTGGTTCACCACACACCAAAAATGTGACCCTGTGTGTGGCCTTCCACGCATGTGTGCAGTTTAGAAATCATGACTAAATAGGATACCATAGCAACAAGGCAGGTGGACGGGGAACACCCACAAGTCGCCATTACCGGTTCACTTGAAATGGTCTGAAATGGCTGAATATCACCACTGGTGTCAAGTGGGGGGGGGGGGAGAATAAAATAACTCTGGGTGACCTTACTCAGCAGTCTCTGGAGAAATGATACCATGTTGAAGGACAGTGTAAGTCAATAACATAGGTGTTGAAATGCTGCATTTTTCTCCAGCGTCATTTTCTGGACATGTCCTGACAGGAAAGATGACAACTACAGAACACTGCCCTCACATTGTAATTTTTCACTAACATGCTGTACATCAGCTTCCTTTCTGCAAATGGAGCCAAGGAAGAAGTTCAGGATCCCCAGAGGAAAAGTTGCTTCTCACTGTAATTATCATCTTCCTGCTTTTTGAGGCCTCTCCTACTTTTCCAGTGTCTGACTTTTATGTAAACATCAGATTGAAGCAAACTGAACAGGATCTTGCATCAGAAACGATAAATACTTCAGGTCACACTCTGTGTTGTGTGGATTTTAGAATAGGCAGGGCTGTGCTCTTAAATGGACTTTTCTCTCCTTTCCAGCTGAAGCTTGGTCTTGTCTCTGTCCGAATCAGCCATTGGCTCTTGTGAGAGGGCTTTTAATTCTTCAAGACTTGTTCTTACGCTTGTTTAGAAACAAGAAGGGGATTGATTCATCCCCATGAATTATGACCTCCTGCTTCTGCTTCTGTTGCTACTGTCGTCCTTGCCAGTCTCTGAGAATCTTACAATGAAATGTCCACTGACTTTGAAGCACCAGGGTGGAAAAAAACCATGGAGCTATTACAGACCAGGAGACCATCACATTGGTGTTATCACCACTGCAACAAAAGTATCTCCTATAATGTTCCCTTTCAATGCAGCTCCTTCTAGTCAGTCTCACTCGTAAGTCATTCAGGATGATGGAGTTGCATTCCCCCCATTTATAATTCTAACACTCTCATTTTGTTCTCCTTATTCCACTTGTTCTTATATTGCAGCACCTGCCCTATCTACTTTCCTGAATCCTTTTGATTCCCATGCTTTCTCTGTCTTGTGTTGAGGAAGAGATTGAAAGCCAAAGATGGGAGAGACAGAAAAATCTGAAATAAGTCCACCTTATTTTCCTCTCCCCGTTCAACCTTGAATTCATGACTTCAATACTGACTTTTGTTTAAATTAGTGATTATTGCAGTTTTCCTCTGGCCAGTTCATTTCACATACAACTTACTCATTGATATTTACTTCCAGTTCCTTATAGAAGTACACGATTTATTTTTAGAATTTGTTTCTAGGTCACTTTTAAAACATCCTCTTTCTTTTATGGTGGTTCTACTTGAATTATTCTATTATTTTGAACCCTGGTTACTGGGCAGATGAAAATTAGTACTGTCCCCAAAGAATTGTATATTTGCAATTCTCAATCTAGGTGGAGGGTTGTATCAATTCCATATTCCCAGCATTCATTCAGTATTGGGATTAGGCCCTATAGGCTTCAAAAGACAAACTGGATTCGATTGAAAAAAAATGTTGTTGGTTCTGTTGTTGATGATAATAACATGATCATTTTTACTGGAGTTCATCTACCACTCATTCAAAAGTGCATGCTTTATTTTTACTAGTCAAACAAAAATATTAGCCGTGAGCTGGGAGCCATGGTGACTCAGTGCTTAGAAATGCAGAGTATTAATTTGGATAAAGGAATGGATGGATCTAAAAAATGAAAGATTGCTGAGTCTGGAAGGATTTGACCTACAGTGAGGATGGCATGCCTTCCTCTGGGAAGGCACAGATAAAAAACATGATTATTTCCAGAGACACACAATCAGACAATCATTATACCAAACATGGCAAGGTATTAAAAAGGTACATTACAATAAAATCCCGGAATGGCTGTCAACAATGGAAGCCCAGATTTACCCAAACGCCATGGACAGTAGTAAAATGAAAACCTACAAAGAGCTGCTAAACCACATGGGGGAGCTAAGAACAAGGCAAGAACTGAAGGAGATGGGTACAGACATTGACTGGTGGCCATATGCACAAATTAAATCAAGATATAAAAAAGATTTGGCTCAATTTGGATTCCAAAAAGGTCAAACTGAATTGGACAAAATTTTGCAAGGGATACAAGACAAACTAATTAAAAAAATCTATAATTATCTATGAGGATATAAATTAGAAGAAGAGGTAGTGAAAGAAAACATGATAACCTGGTCAAAAAATTTCGGCTACAGTATCGAACTAGACAAATGGCAAAAACTATGGACAATAAACTATAAGTTGACAATGTCTGTATCGTACAAAGAAAATCTCTACAAAATGTTCTATAGGTGGCATCTGCCACCAGCCAGATTAGCAAGAATGTTCCCCAATACACTATCAACATGCTGGAAATGCAAACTCCATAAAAGCACTTACTATCATATGTGGTGGACCTGCCCAATGGCAAAACAATATTAGCAAATGATTAGATCCCAGATAGAAGAAACCATACAGCAAAAGATAGAAATAAGACCAGAAACCTTTCTACTTGGAATACTAAACGGACAATATGAAAAAGAAATAACATATTTAATTATACATATGATAACAGCAGCACGAATACTATACGCACAATACTGGAAGAGTAGTGAGACACCAACAGAAGATAGGGTAATTAGCAAAACCATAGAATGTGCAGAATTAGATAAACTCACTAAGGAACTACAAAATAGGGAGGAACATGATTACTATCTAGTATGGAAAAGGTGGTATTGTTGGTTGGAAAAGAGAAAAGAGAAAAAGGGTCAGGAAGTAAATTGAACTACCAAATACAGAAAGAGGAAAACATAGTACACATACAAGTCAATAATAAACCAGAAAGATAGATAGAAGGGAAAGACCAAATAAGGAGGAGTTAAATTATGAAATAAGATTACAGACTACAGTTGCAATAATTTGAATAAATATTTGATTTTGTGTTTATACGTTTATGTTTTGTATGTTTTACTGTTTTACTGTTTAGTTTGTTTTACTGTTTTATTGTTTGTTTAGTCTGTATATATAAATAAAAATTGAAAAAAAAAAAGAAATGCACTGACTGCATTCAGCTGACTGCTGATTGACAGCGGATTGGCAGTTCGAATCTCACCAGGCTCAAGGTTGATTCAGCCTTCCGTCCTTTACCGAGGTTGGTAAAATAAGGACCTAGGTTGTTGGGGGCAATAGGCTAACTCTGTAAACTGCTTAGAGAGGGCTGTAAAGCACTGGGAAGTGGTATATAAGTCTAAGTGCTATTGCTATTTCTATTAAAACTACATAAAATATATTTTGCTATTGATGGTGATGAAAAACATTTTCTTTTACAGTATAATGTCTTTTGATCAGTCTAGAATCTTACAGTTTATTTTCATTATTCAAGTTCTCAGTAAGAATTCCCAGCTCCTGCACAATCTCACACTTGGCTATAACATCCATGACAACTATTTGAACACCCTTGGCACTTCAGATGCATTGCTGGACATGCTCTCTACTGGAGAAGCCAATGTTCCCAACTACAACTGTGGAAGGAAGGACAATCTTTTGGCTTTTATTGATAGATCTGACAGGGACATCTCCATCCAGATGTCAAGATTACAAGGTCTCTACAAAGTCCCACAGGTTTGGTTGTTTATATTTCTATAGGTAATGTGAGTGGGGTGGTGGTAGGTGAGCAATTGATCTAAAGCTATCTTCCCTATGAAAATCAAAGGCTGCTTTTAATCATGGTAATTATAGGGTTGTGGCTGGGATTGGGATCCACATTGTTCAGTGGGCAATGATGAAACTAACATATTAATTTCAGTAGGATGGGGAAGCGATAAATCCAACCATATCTACTCTATGGAATTCAAGAGCTGCTTTTCTCTATGACCACTCTAGGTATGCCATCTAGTGATGGGACTGATATTGGTGGGGGGAGCATTAAAGCAGTCATATCATATCATGACAGCATCTCCATTGCTTTGGGGGCTTCTGTTGTATACTTGTGAAGGTTAGGAAACACTCTGTGTCCAATCACAAGTTCTTCTGTACAAAAGGAAGCACTGATGGAAAACTATTATTTTCTATATCAGTTTATCCAAACTAATGATATTTCCAATGTTGTACAAATCCCTGTTTCATGAAAAGAATCCCAATGGCTTCTCTTATCTAAAATTGATAAGACAAACTCTGCCCCCAATCTGGAGTCCTGACAGGGCTCAAGGCTGATTCAACCTTCCATCCTTTCAAGGTTGGTAAAATGAGGGTACAGATTGTTGAGAGGCAATATGTTGACTCTATAAACGTCCATTGAATGCCGTAAAGCATTGTGAGGCTGTATATACTCTTCGATTCAGCTGGAACAATTTGGAGCTGAAAACAGTTAAAACTGTAGAAATGAAAGTGGATTTTAGGAGGAGTCCTCCTATTCTATTTGCTGTCCTTATAAACCTCATTAGTACTTATTAATAAATAAAACACAAAAGTTATGGTCTTTGGAAAATGATAAGATAGCTAGGCATGGCTATTTGATGGTATAAGACAATAGAACAAGTAACCCCATTCCTTACCTTGAGGTATTTTTTTCTGAGGCTGCAACGTGGCCCCCTCATCATCAAAGGAGCTCACTTAGGGCTAGAGCATGGCAGTTTAGTGATTAGATTTTTTTTTAAAAAAAATAACTATCCCATTTATTTAGCTCCATTTGATATATTATATAAAGCCAAGGTTTGCCTGCACTCTTATATCAAGCTGAAATTTTAGTTCAAATTTATTACTACATTATTATAACAAATCCAATCACACCACCTAAGGTATATCTTGGGGAGTAAATAAAAGGATCTCAGCTGGTGCCTTGAGAGCTGAATTGGGATTTCAAAACTTCTTTACCTAAAATCTGGACACATTTTTTTTAATCATAGTTATCCATCTTCTTTTGCCCCTTTATTAAAATGCATAATGTCAAGGTTACCCCCATTCTCTTAAACAGAGCTGAAGTTTTGGGTCTAAAATATATTACTATTAGAAACAACCCAATCACAACACCTGATGAATAGCTTGGATATGGATAAAAGGTTTTCAGCTTGTGCTTCAGAGCTGAATTGAAGGGAGGTTTTTTTTTGTCTAAAATTGGGACATATGATTATTGGTATAAAATTAAATCTATGGAAACTGACAGACTCCCAAAATTCTGCATGTTAAAACAGACAAGTTTCAATTAAAGACTGCTTGGATTGTATAAATTACAAATTATATTAAGAGGTATGATCTCTCTCTTGTACAATTGGAGTACAAGCTAAAAATATTGTTACAGAAAGAATCTGGGATATCAAAGCAGGAGAAAAATATAGCCATTCTCGGTAACTCTGGCACAGTGAAGTGGATGAACATCTAATAATGACCCTTCCAAATTGCAAATATGTAAATACAAAAATGGCTGCACACCTTAGGGTGGTATTGATACAAGCAAGAGTTGAGCAGCCTGACCCAATGTTTAAATACGGGAGATATAACAGAATAACATTTGGAAGGGACCTTGAAGGTCTTCTATTCCAACCCCCCTGCTTGAACAGGAGCCCCTATGCCAGTGATGGCTAACCTTTTTGCCGTCGCGTGCCAAAAGTGGGAGGAGCGCAGTGGGTTGACGCGCGCATTTGCCCACACCATAATTCAATGCACCCCACCCCCTGTGCATGCTCATGTGACCCCACCAAGCTCCTCCCGCTTTTGGCACACGATGGCACGGTGGGCCTGGTAGGCCCATTTTTCACCCTCGGAGGGCAAAAACGGCCTTTTCCACCCCCACGGAACCCCTCTGGGGGCCGGAAACAGTCTGTTTGCTGATTTCCAATGGGGCCTAGAAAACCTCTGGAGCCTGGGGAGAGCGAAAAACGGGTCTTCCCTTCCCCAGAGGCCTTCCAGAGGCTTGAAACAGCCTGTTTCCCGACTTCCGGTGGGCCCAGAAGGCCCGAAAATCAGCTGGCTGGCGTGTGCATGCACGCCAGAGCTGAGCTAGGGCAATGCTGGCATGCCCACCAATATGGCTCCAGGTGCCACCTGTGGCACCCGTGCCATAGGTTCGCCATCACAGCCCTATACCATTCCAGACAAGTGGCTGTCCAGTACTTCCTTAAAAATCTCCAGTGATGGAGCACCCACAACTTCAGAAGACAAGGCGTTTCACTGGTTAATTGTTCTCTCTGTTAGGAAACTTCTCCTTAGTTCTAGGTTGTTTCTCTCCTTGATTAGCTTCCATCCATTGTTTCTTGTCTTACCTTCTGGTGCTTTGGAAAATAATTTGACTCCCTCTTTTTTGTGGCAGCCCTTCAAATATTGAAACACTGCTGTCATGTCATCCCTAGTTCTTCTTTTCACTAAACTAGACTTGTACTTTTGGAAATCCAGAGACAGAAGACTTAACATATCTACTATTTCTATGTCAATTGTACATTTAAAAAGAGAGAGATCAGTTTCTTGGACTGCACATTAAATGAAAGATGTATTGCAAACCTTATATCAAAACTTCATATTTTCTCTGTAGACAGAATTTAAAACTTACGTTCAATATGGTTCTTTATTTGAACAAAAAAGTTCAGTTGAAATCTGCAAACGTGGACCTGATTGCAGAAGAAAGTATGGGTGATACAAAAATATGAATTGTTTTCTTTATTTTGATTCTTAATTGATTTGTTTGTTTATTTGTTTGTTTTGGGTTTTTTTTCTGGTCTTACTAGTGTTCTGTGTATAATATTCTGGATCTTGATATAGTTACTGGCTAATCAATAATACAGTATGTTCATGACAAAAAAAATTGGATTTGTTGAAAGCTAATAACTGACCCTAAATATAGTATTCTTCACTGCTTTTTCAGATCCATTTCACTGCTTCAGAAGTTCTGAGTGATAAAAGCCAATTTCCTTTTTTCTACTACATGCTCCCCAAATTAGGGATTCTCTACCCAGGAATTATCCAAATTCTTCTCCATTTCAGATGGACCTTGATTGGTCTATTTGCTTCAGACACAGAGAAGGGAAAGAACTTCATGAGGACTTTTATGCCTGTGCTTGTCAGGAATGGAATTTGTGTTGTTATATCACAACAATTCTCAACTATTGGACAAATAGCATCCTTCAGGGAGGCCCTCTCTAAGTGGAGACAAGTCAATGTCTTTGTTCACCTCATAGAATATTTTTCCCTTTGGGACAGAATTCGTCTTTTCCATTCAATACTTAAAAGTTTGCCAGAACCCATTGAAGGGAAAGTCTGGATAATTGCAGGCTTTGGGGAACTGCAAATAAGACGACGCATATTTTTGAAATATGTCCATAGTTTTTGGACCTACAGTTTTCAGTGGAAAAAAAAGCCAAATGACAGTTCCTTCGAACCAGATCTCTTTCTCCAACCACAGTTTGGAGATGAGTCTTTTCACTGTTCTTTTTCAAAAGGCACCATTTCTGTCAAAGGCCGGAGAAGATGCACTCAGAAATCACCACTGAAAACAAAAGTGAAAAATAACAAGATCTGGAACAGATACATTCATGTTGCTTACACTTTGTTTAATACTCTGGCCCATGCCTTGAATGCTGCCTATTCCTCCACGTTCAAAAGAAGAAGGGAAGGGGGAGAAGAGAGGTTGGGAGCTCAAAGGCTGCAGCCATGGCAGGTATGGGGTCCTTACCATGATCCAAACTTACTTTCTTTGGATTGGGAATGCAAGGGAGGGGGAGAAACCATCTCAACCTTTTTGTGCTTCGAAAGGCCAACAAGTTTGACCAATTCAAGCACTTGTGGTTAATATTCCAAAGAGCGGGTACCATGACATGGATAGATGATAGATAGATAGATGATAGATGATAGATAGATGATAGATAGATAGATAGATAGATAGATAGATGATAGATAGATAGATAGATAGATAGATAGATAGATAGATAGATTAGAGATAGAGATAGAGATAGAGATAGAGATAGAGATAGAGATAGAAAAGTAGATATATATATATAGATGATATAGATAAAGATATAGATAGATATAGATATAGATCTTAAACGTTAATTTTAGTATATGCATTTTTAAATAAATTCCTGTCTTTATGAATTTGTGATTAGCATTTTAGAATTTTATATTTATAATATGAAGAAGACCCTGAGACCATGCAATGCCTCTTCTTCACCAAAATCCCAATTAAAGCTTCTTTAAGTGATTGGCTGTTGAGTGATGGCATTAAAACAATCAATGAAGGGGAAACTGTACTTATCTGGTTCACTGGATAAGCTATAAAACTGCTCCACTTTTTAGAATCTTTTTCATCTCATTCAGCCAGAATCTCCTCTCTTGTGACTGAACTCAGTTTTCCATTTTTCCATGTCCAACACTGGAATAAAAAGAAGCTTCCATGTAACATCTTTCAGTTATTGGAAGAGTGCTATATTTCCGTTTTCCAGTCAAGAGATCATTTCAGTTGGAAAAGGTTCTCCCAGACTCCTTCTGATTTTCATCCCTCAAAGAGCAACATGGCTCTCCTCCTACTTGTCTTCCTTAAGGCTAATATCAACTCTTTTGATCTCTTCCTTGATTTCATTGCCTTTCCTTAAAGCTGATCCAGCATTTGTGCTTCTCAAAATGTAGGGCTTACAAAATGACTATTTACTTGTCTTAATTTCTCTCGAAACCAGGATTTCACTCCTGAGACTTTTATGGATGCATTTGTCTTCATTCCATGAGCATCACACTAACAACTCACATTGGGTTTGCAATCTATGATTTTGCGATCATTTTCAGAAATATTCTTATCAAGTGTAGTTTCCATCATCCTTTCCCCAATGCATCATCAATGACATTATCATCCAACTACATATGTTAATTATCCAATCATTGATATCCTACTAATCTATTATAATCAGTGACCAGTATACATATTTACCAAACACACACATAAACACACACACGTAGATATAAATATATAAGAAAATATACAAATGAAATCTTAATGAAATGCCCATATTAAAGCTGCCATCCCCTTTTTTCTTATAAGATATGCCTTGCATTGTCAAGTCCTAGTTGCTACAAATCAAATATTTTTCTAATGGCTTTTATGATTTTCATGATTTCCTAAGTCTACTTTTCCATATTACAGAAAACATAGAAAAATAGATGACCAAGGACTAATTACTATTTAGTGAGATTTATGGGGAACATTGAACATTATTGAGTACAATAGTAATTTTTTATCCAGATAATTTTTTTAAACATATTTTATTAATTTTTCGATAAACACAAAGCCAAAAACATACATACATACATACATATATATCTTTGTATGTATGTATGTGTATATATATATATATATATATATATATATATATATATATATATATACACATACAAAAAGATAAAAAAAGAACATTTTTTATGCGGAACTGTGTCCATTTACAAAACTTATCACTATAAAGTACTTATGCTCTATATATTTTACCTCATCAAATTTTGTTATATCTGAGCCTATTTCATCTTTCTCTTTTTAATCCATTTGTACCATTTCTCCCATGATACATAATACTCTGAGTCTGTCATTCCTTTCAATTCCAATGTTAGTTTGTCCATTTCAGTACAGTCATAAATTATTTTAATTATTTGACCCTCGGAGGGCGTCTTTACATTTTTCCAACATTTCACAAAAGCCAATCTCGTTGCTGTTGTTATATGTAGAATCATATGTCTTATCTTCTTATCATAGGTTTTTCCCATTATTCCCAGAAGGTATAGTTTCAGTACAAATTCCAGTTGAGCACCTGTTATTTCTTGCAACCAATTTTTTATTTTTTTCCCAGTATTCTTTTGATTCTGGACACAGCCACCATGAATGGTAGAAGGTACCCTGCTTCTGTCCACATTTCCAACAATTTGGGGCCAAATTTGAGTATAATTTTGCCGAACTTGAGGGAGCCAAATGCCAGTGGTTTTATCCAGATAATTATCATACCATCCAGCCATCATTTAACTAGATTCCTATTCTCATCAAAAATTGTTTTACTGAAATCAATATCACCAGCAACTCCATAATCTATTTAGGAAGTGTAATAAGAGGGAGCTCCTAGGGAAGGATCGGATAAAAGGGGGAAGCCCGCAGCTGTGTAATGTAAGAGAAAAAAGTGAGAAAGGATTTGCCTAATTTTTCAGGCTGAAAAAAGGTTGGTAGTAAAATTGTACATTCAGAATTGCAAAAATCTGTCAATGTAGCATTTAAAGTAAAGTAGAATTGCCTCATCTGGCCATCTTTCATGTCTGGTTTACCTGGAACATCATCTACCTCACAAATTTCTTCCTGACAAATCCATGCTTTCTGGTAATTACCTTTTGTTTTCAAGGGCTTTATGAATAATCTCTGCATTTGTTTGTTTCTTCAATTTATTTGTGACCCAATCTAGAATGTTCCCTATACTTCACTAATTTAATATTTTTTTAATTCTATCTATCTATCTATCTATCTATCTATCTATCTATCTATCTATCTATCTATCATCTATCTATCTATCTATCTATCTATCTATCTATCTCTATCTATCTATCTATCTATCTATCTATCTATCTATCTATCTATCTATCTATCATCTATCTATCTATCATCTATCTATCATCTATCTATCTATCTATCTATCTATCTATCTATCTATCTATCATCTATCTATCTTGTCAACATATGGTTGACAAATTTTGCTGAACCTTTTTTTTCTTTCTTTTGAGGATACTGATAACACCTGTTTTCCTAACTCAAGATATTTGCAAGTGAGACAACGGTAGTATAAAGATTCAAATGTGAAAAACAAAACCATTTGGGGTTAAAAAAAGAAACAAGGTTTCTGCTGTTAAAAATTTTGGGTATTTCTCTTCTAGTTCCACCCATTTCTGAAGAAGAACGAGTTTTGCAATCTTTCCCACTTGAAACTGTACTTGGACCAAAATGGTGATGTGGCAGCAGATCTGAACATCATAAGCATGATGGTTTTTGCCAAGAAGGATCCCATTACAGAGCAACTAGGCAGTTTTGAAAGACAGAAACTTATTATCGACCAAGATGCTTTTTCACAGCTAAAGTTACTCAACAAGGTGGGTGAAATATTGGTGTCTTTTCTCTGTTTTCCAAAGCCTTGGGACACATTTGAAGTGGCTAAACCTATTCACCAAATACAATGACCGCCAGTGAGAATTGAATGTGGGGAGTAGAACCCTTATAATTTTCTTAAATGCCTTAAATGCCCACAATTGATTTGTATTGTTCTTGTACTGTGTTCTTCATTTTCAAATTGATTCAGCTATGTCCAACGTGGGATGCCGAGTTTATTTTATTTATTTTTATTTATTTATTTGTCAAGTTATTATTAGATAATAATAATAGATAATAGATAATAGATAATAGATAATAGATAATAGATAATCTATATATTATCTAATATAAGTATAAGCATGGATTGAATATGTAAAATGAATACAAATAAAAGGAACATTAGGAGAGGGATGGTAGGTACGCTGTGTTCTTATGCATGCCCCTTACAGACATCTTAGGAATGGGGAGAGGTCAACAGTAGACAGTCTTAGGTTA
This sequence comes from Masticophis lateralis, assembly GCA_030761175.1. Classification (NCBI taxonomy): domain Eukaryota; kingdom Metazoa; phylum Chordata; class Lepidosauria; order Squamata; family Colubridae; genus Masticophis; species Masticophis lateralis. Next base: position 11,781,558 of record JAUDYJ010000002.1, read on the forward strand.
AAATTTTGGGGGTTTTTGGGATGAAACCACAGAGTCATGTAGTGCATTCCAGGCATTGACCACTCTGTTGCTGAAGTCGTACTTTCTGCAATCGAGTTTGGAGCGGTTCACTTTAAGTTTGTATCTATTGTCTGCTCGTGTATCGTCATGGTTGAAGCTGAAGTAGTAATTGACAGGTAGGGCATTGTAGCAAATAATTTCATGAGCTACACTTAGGTCAGACCGAAGGCAAAGTTTTAATTCTTTAGGACACAAATCATGGCTAGTCTGTGTCTCCTGTGCAACCTATTATATGTACAAAACTGGTGAAAGGGGACATCCTTTCCAGGAGCTTTGGTGGTGCATTGGTTAGAATGTAGTCTTGCCAGCTAATACTGCCCACAACCAGGAGTTCAATCCTGTCTGGCTCAAGGTTGACTCAGTCTTCTATCCTTCTGAAGTCAGTGAAATGAGGAGCCAGATTGTTGGGGGCAATACGCTGACTCTGTAAACCAATTAGAGAATGCTGTGAGGCATTGTGAAGTGGTATATAGGTCTAAGTGCTGTGGCCATTGCCATCAAATGCTGGGGATTTTGGTGTTGATAGCATCATCTTGTCTTGTTTCCTTGCCTTAGGTTAGCAAAATAGAATGAAACTTTTTTTGTCCCATGCCCAAGTTCCTAATGGGGTAAAAGGGACAAGGATTATTCTTGACTACTTGATTAATGTTCATGTCTACCTCCATTTTTCATTGATGGTTACTTCTCATTTTCATTGCTGGTTAGTTCTAACATAGTTGATTTGGCATTCCTTGTTCTTCTGCTTAGTCTCTGCCTCAGTCCAAATGTGTGGAAAATTGCCATCCTGGATTTTTCAAGCAGGTTCAGGAAGGGGAGCCAATTTGCTGCTATGATTGTGTTCCTTGTCCAGAGGGAACCATCTCCACTCAGGAAGGTGAGTGACACCACAGAAAAAGGTACTGGATTCATCAAGAGCACTTTGATCAATGAAGTGGTGGGATTCAATTAATTTAACAACCGGTTCTCTACCCTAATTACCTGCTGGGTGGGCATGGCTATGGTGGGAATGATCATGGGGTGTGACAGGCAGCACTCGGCATCCTTCAGTTTTACTACCGTTTCTATAGAACAGGTGTGAACCTGGGCAACCCATCACTGGTTAGGTGCTAAAGAAAGCATGTACAGTAAATTAAATTTACAATTATTAGCAGTAAAAATTGTCTTTTTTTCCCTAATGTTTTAATTTTCCATGTTATGGATTAAGAGATAAAACACAAATATTGTTTATAGCCCAGTTAAACAATCACAGATTCAGAAGAACCACATTCATGGAGTCCTTGGTTGGACTGCTCCTGCGTCTTCCCTTTTCTTCTTAGCTTTACAACTTTTTTGGATATTAAACAATGAAATTCAAGCAATAGCAACAGCCATCAAAAAAAAAGAAAGAAAGAAAGAAAAGAAAAGAAACGAAAAGAAAAGAAAAGAAAAGAAAAGAAAAGAAAAGAAAAGAAAAGAAAAGAAAAGAAAAGAAAAGAAAAAGGAATATAGTTGTATTTCTAAAAGGAAAAAAAAGTCTTACCTCTATTATTGGGATTAAAAGGAACTAGGTCTAACAGAAAGCAGGGAGAAAAGAAAAGTAATTAATCAATCAACCTACATAATATCTATTTATGCCAATGTGGAACTCATTCAGTCTTTAAACAGTTATTAAATCTAGAAATTATGGTAATAGATTTCTGCTGCTTCTGATTTTTAGAAGCTAAAGTCATTGCAAAGAAAGATAATACCGTATTTTTCGGAGTATAAGATGCACTTTTTCCTCCCCCTAAAAGGCGGTGAAAATTTAGGTATGTCTTATATACCAAATGTAGCCCCACCTACCCACTGGCCCCCATCCTTTGGCCTCTGCCTTGCAGCAGTTACCTCCTTGCAAGCAAACAACAACAACAACAAAAAACAGTTCCTTTCAGCTTCAGCACAGCCTTTAGCACAAGTTGATTGGATTGGCCTCCTGACTCTCAGCTGATTTGCTCTCAGCTGTTTTGTGCAGGGCTCTGGTGCTTGCTGCAAAGTGGTAAATTGCTGGAGCAGATTTTTTTTCCTTGTGCTAATCAAGCTATGCTGAAAATGAAAATGAAAGTAAAGCAGGCTGTTTGCTGTTTGTGACAACAAGGGAAAATTGCTCAAAGGCAGAGACAGAGGCAGATTTCTTTTTCTTCATTTCCTCACCAAAAAAGGTAGGTGCATCTTATACTCCAGTGCGATTTATACTCTGAAAAATAAGGTAGGTTCTTTTCTTGAATTTCTTCAGCAATTAATTTTCCCTAAAATCCCGGTTTACAATTTTTTTTACTTATTAAAATTTATTGGCTGCCAATCTTACCACATGGTATCAAATTTATATTGCTGCCATCCCATACAATGGGTATCTGGGTCTCATCCATTTAAAACAACAACTGAACCTTGTACAAGACTGGATTAAATCTATAATACATTAAATACCAAGATTGAAGAACGGAATACTGTCTCTCAGTATCAGCTATCATTTATTATTTTTTTTATTGAAAAAGTTTTACAATACAGTTTTTAATATCCCTTCCCCCCCCAACCCCCCACCCCAACAACCACCCCCTCCCCTCCCCCCTCCCCCTTCCCCCCCTCCCCGACTTCCACTATTAAACAATCATATATAACAATCAGCAACCAACTTTTTAGGTGAGATCTAGCTTTCAATAACAAATTTAAGCTTAACTTGTACAAAAAATATTCTAAATTTATAACATCTATTACCCCCCTAGCCAAATATATAACCACATGAATCATTTATAAAAACTCATAAAAAAAATCTCGCATACTAAATATAACACTTATCTTTAAAGAAAAATAATAAAATAATTTTGAGCATCTTAAGTTTTAGATTAAAATATCATATAAATATTTAACATTATTTAGTTAACATTGGTTAACATTAACTATAATTCCCAAAATTTACTCTTAATAGTATTTCTTAACCAATCAAATATAAATCAAATATAAAAGTCAGCATTAAACAAGATAAGCAAAAAAAAGCATCAAATAAAATAACAAATTTAGAAGAAATTAAACTATTTTTAAAAAAATTCAAACAGTACATCATCATAAAAATATAAATTCAATTATGTAATTAATAGACATTACTGTGACTCAAGTGCTACTTGAAACTTCTTACTTTGGTATTTATTCTGCATATATTCTACCCATTTCTTCCACTCCTTAGTAAAAACTTCATGGGTCCTATCTTTCAGGTATGCAGAAATCTTAGCCATTTCTGCAAAATTAGACATCTTCAGTATCCATTCCTCTATAGTAGGTACACTCTCCTTCTTCCAATATTGTCCAATCAGTAATCTAGCTGCAGTAAGCATGTATAAAATTCATCTCGTTTCAGTTGATGAGCTATAATTTATTTTGTATGGTGTAACTGAATACAGCAGTATAGCATAAAATTCACAAAAGCATCAAAATCACAAAAAGTGCCCATGAGATGATGCAGTTCTTGCAGGGAATCTTCTGAGGGGAATCACCATCACAATATGAAGTAAGGTTCATGGGATATTCCCCACAGTCACAGTAAGTATTATCAAGCTGTCCCCATTTGGTTGTTTTTTTTTTTTTCAACATTGGCACCTGCTGTGGTTGGTCAGTATAATCTGACAGCCAAGGAAGATCTTTCTTGAAACATGAAAAGAAATATAGATGAAATATTACTTTCTATTTTCTCAGATTCTGAAAAATGCACCAAGTGCCCAGATGATCAATATCCAACCAAGAACAGAGTCCAATGTATCCCAAAAAGAATAACCTTCCTTTCCTATGAAGATCATCTGGGCATCATCCTGGTGTCCATTGCCCTATTCTTGTTCCTATCCACAGGATTCATTTTAATCATATTTCTTAAATACCTAGAAACTCCCATTGTCAAAGCCAACAACCGGGACCTCTCCTACATCCTCCTGGTCTCCCTCTTGCTTTGCTTCTTGTCCTCCTTTTTCTTCATTGGACAGCCAAGGAAAGCCACCTGTCTCCTTCGACAAACTGTGTTCAGCATTGTATTCTCAATAGCTGTGTCATCTGTGTTGGCCAAGACAATCATGGTGGTGCTGGCATTCTTAGCCTCAAAACCAGGGAACAAAGTGAGAAGATGGTTGGGGAAGAGCTTGGCCAATTCCATCATCCTTTCTGGTTCTGCTGGCCAAATTGTCATCTGTGCCTCATGGCTGGGAATTTCTCCCCCATTTCCTGACTCTGACCTGCACTCCCAGCCTGGGGAGATCATCCTTCAATGCAATGAAGGCTCTGTCACCATGTTTTATGTTGTCCTTGGCTATATGTGTTTCCTATCCACCATTTGCTTCACTGTAGCTTTCCTGGCCAGGAATCTCCCTGGGGCCTTCAATGAAGCCAAGCTGATCACCTTCAGCATGCTGGTCTTCTGCAGTGTCTGGGTCTCCTTCCTGCCCACCTACCTGAGCACCAAAGGAAAGTCCATGGTGACTGTTCAGGTCTTCTCCATCTTGGCCTCCAGTGCTGGACTGTTGGGTTGCATCTTTTTCCCAAAGTGCTACATTATTATCCTGAGGCCAGATCTAAACACTAAGGGACATCTCATGATAAAAGTAGGGAAATGACTGTGATATTGTTTCTTAGGCACGTAACATTTAATATTTTCACTGCAATTATTGGGCTTTTGTATTCTTCCTTTGCATTAATGTGACAATTAAAGTTATTTAAAACAGAAGGAAATAAACATATCAGTAATGTAAGACTAATGAAATTAAATTCCAACATTATCATCAAACAGTAAAATAAATAAAATAAAATAATTAAAATTGTCATGCATCCAAGGATGAAGCTAAGAAAAAGGATATTAAATAATATTAAATAATATATTAAGTAAAGACAGCTGAATAGAAGAGACAAGACTCCCCAAAGAAAGAGAGTTGGAGTCTTTTGCCTGAGGTGTCTTGAATATGAAATTCTAAATCTGTGTGAATATGATCACTTTCTCTATAACTTTTTCTTGAAAGTAGGTGTGAGCAGTGGAGCTGAGTGTCAAGATCATGCAGGTGATCCTACTTTCAACAGTCTGGATATCTAGACCAGACATTTCTGGAGGTGTTAGGTGACTTCATAAATCTTATGGGATCTCAGAGTTTCATGACTCTGTGTTCAGTTATACTATCCTAACATCCTTTCTGGACATGTCCAAAAAATAGTGATTGTGCAGCAAAACAGCACCTAAACAACATCCTCTGTGAAGACCTGATCCAGATAAGGAAATGGAAAACAGCCATGAATCATATTAATCTCCTATCCAAACAAGCCATATGATCCCTTTGTATCTCAAATGGGAAGCTTTCAACATTCACTTATGTGAATAGGAAAATCATCTAAGATATAAAATGATAGGAAGTAACCTGGTTTGACCCTCTGCTTATGTGTAGAAGGCTTTGCACATGCACAGAGGGTTCAAAATCGCACGTGATGCACGCACACACTTCTGAACCAGTAGGGAAGGTAAGTAGGTTTCACCTGTGATCTGGAGGTCCATTCTCTGGTCTTCCCTACTGTACTTAATATATATTAAGTACAGGTATATACAGTATATATATATACCTCAGGGTGCCGTCAGTCAAACAATGTCGGCAGGCGGCCCCCAGGGGGAGAGCATTCTCTGTGGGAGCGCCGACCCTCTGGAACAATTTGCCCACTGGGCTTAGAACAGCCCCCGACCTCGTCTCCTTCCACCACAAACTGAAGACGTGGCTTTTTCATCAAATGGACTGACCTGTTGAAAGGGGTTTTTACATTGTAATAATTTTAATTAATTTTAATTGGATTTTAGTTAGTACTTAATTCATATTGTTGATTTTTTATCTTGTAAGCCGCCATGATGCCTTCGGGAGAAGGGCAGCATATAAATCGCATAAATAAATAAATAAATAAATAAATAAATAAATAAATAAATAAATAAATATTCTGTATACTCTGTATATAAGAAAGGAGAAAGGGGAACCATCCTTCTCTCTGCCATCTTAATCATAACTGGAACTATATTTGGAATAAAACTTTTCTGTGCATTCTGATGTTTTATGCAAGACATCTCTTTGTGTTGGTTTTTCAATTTGATCTTTTTTTTTTTAATTTGATTTATATGCTGCCCTTCTCCGAAGACTCAGGGCGGTTTACAACGCGTTAAGCAATTGATCAGTTTTTTTTTATCAGTTCCAAGAACAGGGTCACAGTTCTCAGCCATTCCAATGGCCTAAGGGCCCCTGTGATACACAGGGATCACTATTGAGCATTAAATGTCATTTCCAGCAAAGAGGAGAGGGAACCCAGTCTCTTCTATCAACTGTCGCTCCTCAGAATGTTGCTGCAGCCAACTGTCACTGACTGGAATCTTGACTCTGTTGCTAGGCAACTAACCTAACGGAACCTTCATTCTGCTCTTTATTGGCTCTTAGATTTACTGAGCCCTTTGACACTTCCCAGTCACTGATCAGTTGAGCTCGCTGCAGGGCCAAGGGTGGCTGAGATTTGGAATGAAAAAGGGGGCACACATATTTCACAAGCCTCCCTAACCAAAGTATTTTTTTAGACACAAGACTGTTGCCTTAAACACACTCCTAAATTGTGCTCTCTTTTAGGAGCAGGAAAGGACAGGGGATTAAACTCCCGACAGCACATAGGATGCCCTGCTGTCATCCCTGGTCACAAGACAAAAATTGTGAATCCCACTTTTGACACCTGTTTCTCTGGAATCAAAACACTGGATTCAAAGCAAATAATCAGACCTGGCTGCCGTGTTTATTACGAAGTATGTACCAAGAATGGAGGCTTCTTCGAAATAGCCAGAAATGCCTTCAGACAAAGAGATGCACCCATATTAATCTCTTGTCAGGCCTGGAAGCCATCTTTTTCATTGGATCTTCATGCCTGCTGCATTTACTACTTTGGGAAACTAGGAGGGGGGATTATATGGAGCCAGGGTGATATGTAGTCATAATAACATTCCTTTCTCAAGGACATCTTGCCCTGTACCTGGAGGGCTGGAATTGAGAGGCATCTCCAGTTGGGGCGGTGCTTTGATTGGACCATATGATGGACATGTGGGTATTGGGCAGGGACTTGGACTTTCCTTTGGGTGGGGAAAACCTGGAAGCTTTCAGATTCGGGTTTCCCCAGATGTGCCAATATGTCATCTCTAAAAAAATGGAACTTTGAGGAAACCCAAGCCTCAGAGTTTTCTTTCGTTGAGGGTGTTACTTGGAACCCTGACAACTCTTACATCCCAGTCATAATGCAATGGGGGTTTTATGTGATGTTTAAGGCTGTAAGTCACCCAGAGTCGCTTATGTGTGAATTGAGTATCCACATAAATTTATTTATTAAATAAATGTATAAATATTTATACATTTCAGAAAGGAGGGAGAAACGATACACACAAAAAAAGAGGAGAAAATTATCTGTTCATACATAATCAGTCTCAGGTTACTTCTTGTCTCCTGTTATCTGCAAAGAAAAATGATGTTACTTAGAAGAAACATTTGCTTCTTCAGATTCAGATTATCAGGAATGTCCTGATAAAGCTTCCCACAGGTCACTATGAACTGCAGAGTCACATTCCTTATGTCTCCATTTGTCTACTAAAACAGGGGTTATCAATCTTTCGGCTCTTAGGGAACACTAAATTCATAATTTTAAATCCCATGGACCACCAATATGATCTGCCTAATGCCCGCCTGGGTGGGCAAGGCTAGGTGGTCATGTGACTGGTGGCCATGGCCAACTCGATGTCTCTCATGTTGTTCTGCCCCAGCTACATACCCCAAAGAACGCAGCACAAACAAAGTCCTTGGTTTATTAAAAAAAGTCAGTCTTTTACAACAACAGCTGTTAATTAACTGAATTAACAGCCACCAAGAATTCAAAGAATAATAACTGAAAACTTACTGTGGTTGGCAGAATGCCCAGAAGCAATTTATAGGAAGCTGATAAGATAAACAAGACAAGAAACGAAGGTATGTGAATGAAGTTGTTCCCTGCAAATTGCTTCAGTCGGCGTTCCTCCTTAAATAGACTAAGGGAGTGGCCAATTAGCCCCAAGCCTTAATCTCAAGGAGACCTCTTCCTGAGGAGCCATTCCTGCCTTTTGGCAGCTCTGCGCACCCGTGCATCGAGAAGAGGCTCCTCCTCTTCATCCTCTTCACTTAAGGGAGCTTCTGGAGGTTCTGAAGGCCCTGGCTGAATCCCTGCCTCTGGCACCACATCTTCTCCAGCCTCATTGTCCAACTCAAGTGCCAGCTGCACAGGCTGCTGGCGCAGCACCACACCAGCCTCCTCACTGTCTGAATCAGCTACTAGATGCACAGGCCACATACAGGCCACAACACATTTTGAGGGGTGCCTCACTGACCTTTACTCACTCCTCCCTTCCCAGCCACTCCTTGCCTGCCTTCCTACCTGGGCTCATTAGGGCCCCAACAGGAAGCAGTTGTTGGACCTAAGCAGCCAGCATGAGAAAGAATTGGCAAAATAGCAGGTTCAGCTCAAATTGGATCGGACCAAGAAGGAGGCTCAGCAGAAGCACTTTACTGAGGATTATGAGCATAGGCTTTGCAAGCAAAGGGAAGACCTGTGGGAGAGCAAGGCCAGGTACCGGCGCCTGGAGGATCAGCAAGCTGAGATGGTCAGCCAGTTCCAGATCATGATGCAGTCCCACTGGAACAAGGCCCTCTGGCTCTTCACCACCAGTGGCGCTTCCCTCCAGCCCCACTCCAGGAGGCTGAAGCAGATCCAAGTCAGAATTTCTTCCCCCTCTGACCCACACAAAAAGACCCCAAAGGGGGAGACTCTCTGCAGGAACACAAATATTTATTGCACGTATCTGGCCCAGGGGCTGTAGTTTGAGGATCCCTGATTTAGTGCAATATAAAAAATGCAACTAATTTTTCTGCGCACCACCAAAATTTTCTCATGGACCACCAGTTGGTGACCTCTGTACTAAAAAGATCCATTCATCTGGAAGCTAATTTACCCACACTATTGTGACTAAAAATAAGACTGGATACACTGTTATAGGTTTCCTTGGGAATATAGAGCAATATAAATTGAAGAAGCTTTCAGAATAAGAATACCTCCTCCCCAGGTATATCTTCCTGCCTTCATTCCCATCTTTCTCCATTTTAAACCAATGTTAGTGGTACTATTCATGCTTTGAATGTTTTATTGTTCCATTGATTATGAACTGCCTAAATCATCTTTGGGCAAGATGAGAAGCATATAAATTTAAATAAATAAATATTAAATGGTCAAACACTGTTAATGGAGACTACTAAATGCCACTTTTGAAAAATAACAAATTTGTAAAAGTCATTTTTTTCTATATTATTTTAACATCAAATGTTCTTTGGTATTCAGATCTGGCCTAAAAATGATAATGTAGCACTTGGAGCTGAAGATGCAGCCCAGCAAGCCAGCACTGGAGGTCAGGATGGAGAAGGCGTGAATAGCTACCATGTACTTCCCCTTGGTGCTCAGGTAGGCCGGCACAAAGGACACCCAGACACTGCAGAAGACCAGCATGCTGAAGGAGATTAGCTTGGCTGTATTGAAGGCACGAGGGAGATTCCTGGTGTAACTGGGTCTAACTTGGGGCAGAACCACAATTGAGGTGGCACATATTCAATCCAGATGGGGATTGCTCTTCTCTGGGCACTACCAGGCTTCACTGAGACATATCAGAAAATATCATGGGTGAGATCAGCCTTGTTATGCATCATCCAAAAACAACAGTATCCCAAAACTTCTTGTAGTCAGACACTGAGATAAGAAGTCAAGATCCGTAAAATGGGAATAGATTTTTTTAAAAAAACAGATATCCCAAGGATGGCCCATCCTCTGTGTATTATCATCAGGGTGGCCTGCTACCCCCTCTAACTAAATCCCCCAGTTCTCCCTTCTATGTCAAGGTGTACCTCTCAATTTACTTTCTCTCCAAACAAGAATCTTTTGGACAACTGAGTGAGATAAACTAGGAACACAGGATACAGAACCACCTCTCTCAAAATCTTGGCAGTTTTGGGAGGAGGATCACACACAGCCTCAGAGATGTGAAGGCTAAAGAGCTCCACCACCATGGAGTACATCCACACAACTAGAAGAAGGGAATCCATCTTGCTTTTAGGTGGGTGTGGCACCGAATTGGTGTTGTGGTCATCCAGCAGCCTGCGGAACTGGCAGCGGAGTTGGACAGTGAGGAGGCTGGGGAGGAAAACGGGCCAGTCCTGGAGTCAGGGAAAGGCCCAGATGAGGGCTCTGCGGCAGAGGCAGAGATGGGGCCAGGGCCATCTGAGAGTGATGAGTGGACTCCAGAACCTCCACAGGCAAATAGCAGAGAGGCAGAGGAACAGGAGGAGCCTATTCCTAATGCACGCATGCGAAGAGCTGTCAGAAGGCAAGAGCAGCTAAAGCAAAAGGATGACTTGGGAGTAAGGCCAGGAGATGATTGGCCCCTCCCAGAAGTCTTAAAAGAGCAGCAACGGCTCTTGGGATCTTTGTAGGAAAACAACGTTGCTACATTTTTTTCTTGTCAGCATTTCTTGCTTCTGAACTTTTGCAAGGTGTCAAAGAAGACAAAGATTGGTGATAAGGCTGAAGGACTGTTTATGAAGAATTTGTTTTGGACTTAATTTGGACTAAACTGAGAATGAAGTAATTCTCAGCTGTTCTAATAAAATATGTTTGTTTAGGACTGATTCTGTCTGTTAATAACTATTTGGGCCTAGGTCACAACAGTTGATGTCAAGGGGAAAAAAGATCTATTAGCCCTATATCTTTCTTCATATTTATACAATGATATAATCCAAAAATATTCAATGTCCTCAACCTTGAGTGCCACCAAACTCCATGGTTGTGGGTGACCTTACTCAGCAGTCTCTGGAGAAAAGAGTCCATATTGAAGGATAGCAGAAGTCAACAACAATACTGTGCCTTCCTCCAGCATCATTTTCTGGACATATCCTGACAGGACAGATCATAATCACCACAGACCTCTGCCCTCAGGGGTATATCTGTAATTTTTACTAACATGCTGTATATCAGGAATTTCCCGAGAGGAAAAGTTGTTTCTCACTGTAATTATCACCATCCTGCTCTTTGAGATGTCTCTTTCTACTTCTCTAGTGACTGCCTTTGATGTAAACATCAGAGTGAAGCACCGTGGAGGGGATCTTGCATCAGAAAAGGATAATTGCTTTAGGTCACACTCTGTGTTATATGAATTTTTGGACAGGCAGGGGCTGTGTTGTTAAATGTCCTTTTCTCTCCTTTCCAGGTGAAGCATGGTTCGTCTCTTTTAATTCTTCAGGGTTTTTAATTCTTCAACTCTTCTTGTTCTTGCTTAGAAACAGGAAGGGAATTGATTCAGCCCCATGAATTATGAACCTCCTACTTCTGCTTCTGATGCTATTGCTGCCCCAGCCAATCTCTGGGAAGCTTAGAATGAAATGTCCACTGACTCAGGAACACCAGGATGGAGAAAAACCATGGAGCTATTACAGACCAGGAGACCATCTCATTGGTGTTATCACTAGTGGAACAAAAATATCTCCTATAATGTTCCCTTTCAATGCAGCTCCTTCTATTCAGTCTAACTCGTAAGTCATTCAGGATAATGGAGTTGTATTCCCTCCATTTATAATGATTGATTGATATGGCAGCACCTCTCCTGTCTAATTTCCTAAATCATTTTTATTACCATGCTTTTTTTGTCTTATTTTGAGGAAGAGATTCAGATTCAAATCCAAAGATGAGACAGGAAAAAAAAAAACCCTGAAATAAGTCCACATTAGTTTCCTCTCCCTGTTCAATCTTGAATTCATGACTTGAATACTGATTTTTGTTTAAATTAGTGATTCTTGTAGCTTTCCCCTGCCCTGCCCAGCTCAGTTCAAATACAACCACTCATTGATATTTACTTCCAGATCCTTATAGAAATACAGGATAACTTATTTTTAGAACTGGTTTCTGAGTCACTTTTGAAACATCCTCTTTTTTTTATGGTAATTCTACTGTAATTATTCAATTATTTTGAACCCTGATTATTGGGCAGATGAAAATTAGTACTGCCCCAAAGAATAGTGTATTTGCGATTTTATCCCATGTGGAGGACTGTATCAATTCCATCTTCCCAACATTCATTAAAATTGAGTTGAGATGGTGAGTATCATTTGTCTCTGGGTTTGGAGTCAGTAATGGCTTAAGACTCTGTAGGCTTCAAAAGACAAAGTAGTTTACATTGAAAGAAGTATGTTGTTAGTTCTGTTGATGATGGTAATAACATGATCATATTTACAGCAATTTGTTTGTAGTTTATCTACTCCTCATTGAAAAATGCTATGCTTTATTTTGATTACTCAAGGAAAAATATATCCAAAAATATAAAATATATTTTGCTATTCATGATGGTAATGGTGATGATAAAAATGAACATTCTTTTACAGTAGAATATTTTCTGATCAGTCTAAAATCCTACGCTTTATTTTCGCTATTCAAGTGGTCAATAAGAATTTCCAGCTCCTGCAAAATCTCACACTTGGCTACAACATCCATGACAACTATCTGAACACCATTGGCACTTCAGATGCCTTGCTGTACATGCTCTCCACTGGAGAAGCCAATGTTCCCAACTACAGCTGTGGAAGGAAGGACAGCCTTTTGTCTCTTGTTGATGGAGCTGACAGGGACATCTCCATCCAGATGTCAACATTAGCAGACATCTACAAAGTCCCACAGGTTTGTGTGTGTGTCTTTCTATCTAGTAAAAAGAGTGAATCGGTAGGATGGGTAAGCAATAAATTCAACCATATCCACTCTAGGGCATTCAAGAGTTGCTTTCCTCCGTGGCCAGTGTAGGTATACTGTCCAGTGATGGGATTGATACTGGGGAGGGGAAAACCAGCAAAGCAGCCCTATCATCTCATGACAACATCCCCGTTGCTTTGGGGGCTTCTACTACACACCTGTGAAAATAAGGAGAAGGTCAAAATCCTTATATTAAAACAACATATAACCTTTGTGGACAGAATTTAAAAATCTTACATAAAATAGAGCTCTTTATTTGAACAAAACAATTCAGTTGAATCTGCAAATATGGGTCTGATTTCAGAAAAAAGGGAGTAATCAAGAAATATCATTTGCATTCTTTATTCTGATTTTTTTATTACTTCCTTACTTTTATTGTATTTTTTATCTAGTCTTCCTAATATTCTGTCTGTAATATTAGCTAATCAAGAATACAATATTCTAATACCTTTATGAGAAAAAGGTTGGATTTATTGAAAGACTAACAGCATTCTTCATTGCTTTTTCAGATCAGTTATAATAGTGTTTCTGCGGCTCTGAGTGATAAAAGTCAATTCTCATTTTTTTACCGGATGCTCCCCAAAGAAGGGTTCCACTACCCAGGAATCGTCCAACTACTCCTCCATTTCAGATGGACCTTGATTGGTCTCTTTGCTTTAGACACAGAGAAGGGAGAGAATTCCATGAGGACATTGAGTCCTATGCTGGTCAGGAATGGAATTTGTGTTGTTATATCAGAACAATTTTCACCAGCTGGACATACAGCACCCCTCAGGGTTGCCATTTCCAAATGGAGACAAGTCAATGTCTTTGTTCACATCGTAGAATATTTCTCTGTTTGGGACAGAATTCATCTTTTCCATTCAACACTTAAGAGTTTGCCAGAACCCATTGAAGGGAAAGTCTGGATAATTGCAGGCCTTGGGCAATTGCAAATAAAAAGACACATATTTCTGAAATATGTACACAGTGTTTGGGCCTACAATTTCCAGTTGAAAAAAAGGCCAAAGGACAGTTCCTTTGAACCAGATCTCTTTGTGCAACCACAGTTTGGAGATCAATCTTTTCTCTGTTCTTTTTCAGAAGACATCATTTCCGTCAAAGGCCGGAGAAGATGCACTCAGAAATCTCCACTGAAGACCAAAGAGGAACGAAATTGGATCTGGTACCGATATAACCACCATATTTACACTTTGGTGAATACTCTGGCCCATGCCTTGAATGCTGCTTATTCCTCCATATCAGAGAGGCGAAGAAAAGAGGGAAAAGAGAAGCTTGGGACTCAAAGACTGCAGCCATGGCAGGTATGGGGTCCTGACAAAGATCCATCAATCTTACTTTCTTTGGATAAGGAATACAAAAGAGAAAAGGAAACTATCTCAACCTTTTTGTGCTTCAAAAGGCCAACAAGTTTGACCAATCCAATCACATGTGGATAATTTTCCAAAGAGCGGGTACCTTGACATATATATTTTGATGCTAAACAGGGTTAATTTTATAAAATATGTGTGCATTTTAAATAAACTCCTATCTTTATGAATTTTTCATTAGCATTTTAGAATTGTATGTTCATACATTTGAAGGAGAACCTGAGACTAGTTTGATCCCTTCCTCTCTGTGGTAACTCCTCAGATATTGGAAGACTGATATCATGTCACCACTGGTCCTTCACTAGACTAGCCATGCAACCATTCTTCATATGTTTTAGCCTCCAGTCCCCTATTCACCTTAGTTGCTCTTCTCTACACGTTTTCTAGAGTCTCAACATCTTTTTTATAGAGTGGTGACCAAAACTGGATTCAGTATTCTAGGTATGGTCTTACTAACACTTTATAGAGTTGTATTAATACTTGATCTTCTGCTGCCGCACACTGCTTGCTCACATTTAACTGGTTGTCCACTAAGACTCCAAGATCCCTCTCACTAATAAGATCCTTCTTATTGCTACTAAACTTGGTTTCACCCAGTCAATATATGTTCTTTTGTTTTTTCTTTCCTAAGACTTTACTTTTCTCTTCATTGAATTTCATTTTTTTAGATAGTCCCCAGGGTTCAAGTCTGTCAAGATCCTTCCGGATCTTGAGCCTATCTCCTAAAGCGTTAGCTATTCCTGCCAGCTTAGTATCATCCACAAATTTGGTAAATTCCCCTTCTATCCCCTCATCTAAGTCGTTTATGAAGATATGGAAGAGTACTGGGTCTAAGAAAGAACCTAGGGTACCCATTGCTTACTTCCCACCATGTAGACGTAGACCCATTAAGGACTACTCATTGAGTATAGTTTGTCAGCCAGTTATGAATCCATCTGTTGATGCTACCTATCCCACTTTTTTCTAGCTTACCAAGAAGTAGGTTGTGTTCTACTTTGTCGAATGCCTTGCTGAAGTCTAAGTATATTATGTCCACAGTATTTTGGTGGTCTACTAATTTAGTCACTAGGTTGAAGAATGAAATAAAATTGGTTTGGCATGATCTGATTTTAACAAACCCATGCTGACTGCTACTTATTACTTTACTCGTTTCTAGATGTTGGCAGATCTGTTTTTTGTTGTTGTTTTAATTATCTTATCCAGTATTTTATTGTCTGACTTTTGTTGCAAGTCTTTGTTTATTCTGAGCTTTTGCTTTCCTGACTTCATCTTTGCAGATTCTGGCTATCTGCTGATATTCTGCCTTGTATCACTCTTTCCATTTGTTGTATCTGTTCTTTTTGTTTTTCAATTTGTCAGAGAGATCTTCGTGCAGTTATGCTGGTTTCTTCTTTAGTTGTTTTCCCCTTTAGGATTTTCATCCAAGGAATCTTTCCCAAGTTCTCTCTGAGTTTATTAAAATCTGCTCTTTTAAAGTCTTAAGACTCTGATATCATCATGTTCTATCATTTTAATTAATTTTAATTGGATTTTAATTTATATTTAATTCATATTGTTGAATTTTTATCTTGTAAGCCGCCCTGAGTCCCTCAGGGGAAGGGCGGCATATAAATCGCAATAAAATAAAAATAAATAAATAAAAAATAAAATAAATATTTTTGGGTTTGTGTTATGTTGGAATTCTAGTATGACATGGCCAGTCTCAACCAATTTCAACTCCCTCTATCACTTCTTCTCTGTTTGTAAGAATTAAGTCCAGTATGGCTTTCTCTCTAGTTTCCTCCTCTAGCTTTTGGACCACAAAGTTGTCAGCTAGGTTGGTCAGAAAAC
Source organism: Masticophis lateralis (assembly GCA_030761175.1). Lineage (NCBI taxonomy): Eukaryota > Metazoa > Chordata > Lepidosauria > Squamata > Colubridae > Masticophis > Masticophis lateralis. The sequence continues at coordinate 11,797,664 of JAUDYJ010000002.1, forward strand.
TATTCGATTTTTCACTTGGTGCAGAATTAGTTTTTCAATTTATTTCAGGATAATTGAAATCCCCCATTACTATTGTAGTGTGTTTCCTACATATATTTGTTAGTTGGTTAGCAAAAAGTACATCTATTTTTTTCTGCTTGGTTGGTGGCCTGTAGTATACACCTGTGGCAATGTCATTCTTTTTTTCTATTATATTGAGCCATATGCATTCTAAGAGGTTTTTTCCCCTTTGGTTCTATGCATTTCTGTAGCAGTATAGTGGTCCTTTACATACAGTGAAACTCCACCTCCTTTTTTATGGAATCTGGGTTTTTTGACCAGTTTGTATCCTTCTATTACTATGTTCCAGTCAAGGGTTTCATCCCATCATATTTCTGTAATTCCAACTATATCATATCTACCTTCATGTATTAATAATTCAGGTTCACTCTGTTTGTTCCCCAAACTTTGTGCGTTTGTATATAGGCACTTGAGATCTTTATGTCTTAATCTGAATATGCTTCCTATGTGTCCTATTTGGGGTTTGTCTTCCTTCCCATCCCTCCTTACCTCATTATTTGAATTGCTTTCTAAGGGCTTTTGCTTGGAATTAGGTCCTAGAGATCCCAAAGATTGGTCACCCTCCCCCATCAATTTTAGTTTAAAGCCCTCCTGATACATCATTTTCGGATTACTATGTGGGAAATTTTGAGTAATATGATCGAATCATTTCATAGCTGCCGAAAACTGTATATTCCCTTCCCGTTCTACCGCCATTCCCTAGCTTGTTGTGCATTCTTTCCAAAAATTGGGATTTTTAAAAATGCCATGGGACGTGGGACAAATTGTTAAAAATCGGGATTGTCCCGCCAAAAGCGGGACATCTGGTCACGTTGCGGAAGCATCCAATGTAATTGAGATAATCAAACCTGTGCACTTATGCAGAATTCCAGAACTTGGCATTAACTGATAAGAGTTTCTTTTATTAAATTGTATTGTGGCAGAAAGTACTCAAATCTGGAAAAAAAAAACCAATGTGGGATAGAAAAACCAAGGTTTCTGCTTTTAACATTCCTGGATATTTCTGTTCTAGTTCCATCCATCTCTAAAGAAGAATGAGTTTTGCAATCTTTCCCACATGAAACTGTACTTGGACCAAAATGGTGATGTGGCAGCAGATCTGAATCTCATAAGTTTGATAGTTCTCTCCAGGGAGGATCCCATTAGAAAGCAACTGGGGAGTTTTGAAAGACAGAGACTTATTATCAGTCAGGATGCTCTTTCACAGCTAAAGTTGCTCAATAAGGTGGGTGAAACATTGGTGTCTTTTCTTTGTTTTTCAATGCCTTGAGACACTTCTCAAGTGGCTAAGCCTATTCATCAGTACAGTGAGAATTGAATGTGGGGAATAGAACAGGGGTGAAAGGTTCTGGAGAACCGGTAGCAGAAATTTTGAGTAGTCCGGAGAACCAGCAAATACCACCTCTGACTGGCCCCAGAGTGGGGTGGGAATGGAGATTTTGCAATGTCCTCCCCCCAGGAGTGGGGAGGGAATGGGGATTTTGCAGTATCCTTTCCCTGGAGTGGAGAAGGAATGGAGATTTTGCAGTATCCTTCCTCTGCCACCCCCACCAAGCCACGCTCACCAAGCCACACCACGTTCACCAAGTCATGCCCACAGAACCTGTAGTAAAAGAAAAACTGAATTCCACTACTGGTGATCATTCTTTAGGACATAAATCATGGCTATTTTGTGTCCTCTGTGCATCTGGTATCTGTATAAAACAGATGTATATCTGCTGGGGATTTTGGTGCTGATAGCATCAGCCTGTCTTGTTTTCTTGCCTAAGATTAGCCCAGGTTCCCAGTGAAGTGAAAGAGGCAAGGATAACTCTAATCAACACTGGACATGCTTCCTGTTGACACCATTGAAAAATATGCTTCGGCATTCAGGTTTAGCTTGTCATGGCTGGGCAAGTTTATATTCTTAAAAAGATCATAGTGGTCAGAATTTTCCATGCCATGTCTTTCATGCCTTGGGGATAGAAGAAAAGGCCTTGTGGTCCTAGGGAGAAGGTCCAAGGCTTTCCATTCACAAGAAATCATAATGAGTGTTCTGGTGTTCCCTGACCCAGAAAACTGAAACACTGAAACAAGGATTGACCTGAAGAAAAGCCCTTCCTCATCTTGGAAGAAATGAGGGACAATTTGGAAAAACAAAGTTACTTAGTTTTGGTCTTTGGTTTGTCACTTCATATGGAACATCTTGATTGTCAGCTACCTTAAGTCTCTCTGGGGAAAAAGGAGACTCCATATTTAACCAATAATAAATGTAGCTCTATCTTTTCATGCTAATTGGTGTCTCCTAATTGAGGTAGTTCAACAGAAAATAAACTATTTTCTGAAAACCTTGTTTGACCTTGTCACATGTCACATGTGATACAGCAAAAAAATGCCTGACTTAGCATTTTTGAGGGTCGTGTTCTCATGCAGAGATGGGCTTCACATTCTGTCACCAAAGGTTCACCAAACACCGGAAATGTGAGCACGTGTATACACAGTCCATGCATGCGTGTGGCATCAAACAACAGGGCAATTCGCTCACATGTGCCATCCACGCATGCATGCAGCATCAAAACCACAGCGATATAGGATGGGATTGCACCGGGATTGGTGGGTTGCTTATATCGGTTTGCCCGAACCGGTACAAACCAGCTCTGTCCTCATGGCACACATCCATTTCATCTCCCTCTAGTTCTAGAAACCAGGCAGTCAGTTTTAGTCTTAGTTCATCAGCATGGTGGCCATTTAAAATTAGCAAATAAACATACAAATAAACAAAGAACAGATGCATTAAGGTTGACAGCCCAAGTTTGTAATGAAGTTTTCCTTTATTGGAGGTGGTTCTGGACCACTTTCAAATGAGGATGGCCTTGCAATGATACATGTGGTCCAGAAGAAAACTTTCCAGATCCAACTGGTGACATGTTTCTCAATCATGGTTTTATTCACTAGATTTTTTTGGTAAATCAAGCAAAATAAAAAGAATCAAACTTTTTAGAATAAATTTCATTCTAAACTTTAATATGAATACATCTCATTTTAATTCATGGGTAAATGAAGGAAGGAGGAGTGCATGGTAATACAACCAGGTGGTTGTATTTGTATATGTGTATATATATGTGTGTATGTCTGTCTGTATATATGTATGTGTCTGTATATATGTGTATGTGTGTATGTATATGTGTATGTGTATATTTATGTGTGTATGTATTTGTATGTGTTTGTGTATGTATGTGACACTAATTGTCACTTCATGCTTAAATCTTTTAGTTTAATTTAGTTTACTTTATTGTCATTGCAAATGGTACAATGAATTAAATGCCATCTTCAGTGTACATTATAACTATAAAAAATAAAAACACAAACATAAATCCTTTACACTCTATATAATTGAAATTGAAAATACAATATTGCACTATACCGTAGAATTCAATATGGTTATTGCCCCGGGATAGAAGCTGTTTTTCAGTCTATTTGTCCTTGTTTTTATTATCCTGTACCGTCTGCCAGATGGTAACAGTTCCAAAAAAAGGGTGCCCAGGATAAGATAGATCTTTAATAATGTTTTGAGCTATTTTAAGGCAGCGGGAGCTATAAATCTCTTCCAAAGAGGGGAGAGGGCAACCAATGATCCTCTGGGCAATGACATTGACCCTCTGGAGCACTGTCTTATCTGCCACTGTGCAATTTGCAAACCATACACAGATGCAGTAACTTAACTTACTCTCTATGGTGCAGCAGTAGAAGTTTTTCACCATCAGTTTTTCATTCAATTGTTGTTTCCTGAGAAGTTTCAGGTAGTATAATCTCTGCTGACCAGTGCTGCAATGTGAGCCAAGGTAGTCTTTTATGATAACAGCCAGAAACTTAAAACTGGCCACTTGCTCCACTCAGTCTCCATTGATAAGCAATGGGTGGATGACTGATCTATTCCTTCTATAGTGCACTATAAGCTTCTTGGTCTTATTTGTGTTAAGGACCAAGTTATTGTCTCCACACCATGAAAGCAACCATCCCACCTCAACTCGATAGGCAGACTCATCCTCCTGGGAGAGAAGACCCACCACTGTTGTATCATCTGCAAATTTAGTAATAGTATTACTAGTGTGAGTGGAAATGCAGTTATGCGCATAAAGAGTATAGAGTAAGGGACTCAACACGCAACCCTGTGGGGTCCCAGTGTTAAGAATAAGGGCTGAAGAGATATGATTACCTAATCTAACCCTCCGAGAGCAGCCAGACAGAAATTCACAATCCAAAAACAGATTGAATAAGAAAGCCCAAGATCCATAAGTTTAGACATTAGTCTACGTGGAATTACGTGGAATTATGTTAAATGCAGAGCTAAAATCTACAGAAAGCTTCCTCAGATAGCCACCCCCCCCTTACAAATGAGTCAAAGCAGTGTGAAGAAAGATGGCTATAGCATTCTCTATAGATCTATTTCTTCTGTATGCAAACTGGTGTTTATCAAATGTATGCGGAAGACCAGAAATGATGTGCCGGCAGACCAATTTCTCAAAGCCCTTCATGATGATAGGAGTGAGTGTCACTGGTCTGTAATCATTGAGGTTATTGATAGGGAACTTCTTTGGCAGTGGAACAAGGGTGGAAGCCTTCAAACAAGATGGAATAGTGGACTGGGATGAAGACTGATTGAAGGTTCTGGTAAAGACTCCAGCCAACTGATCAGCACAGTTTTCTCAATTACTTCGGTCCAGAATTTAATAAGTAGAAATGTTTTGTATTAAAATGAGATATTCTAGAAGCAAAAGGGAGAAACTAAAGGAAGCAAAGTTGTATGCCCTGCAACACTGAGAGTTACTTAAAACGTTCTTATTTACCTAAGTGAAGTCCAGCAACTATTAATGTTCATGTCTACCTCCATTTTTCACTAAGGGTTAGTTCTAACATATTTCATTTGTCATTCCTTGTTTTTCTTCTTAGTCTCTGCCTCAGTCCAAATGTGTGGAAAATTGTCATTCTGGATTTTTCAAGCAAGCTCGAAAAGGAGAGCCAGTTTGCTGCTATGACTGTGTTCCTTGTCCAGAGGGGACCATCTCCACTCAGGAAGGTGAGTGGCACCAAAGAAAAGGCTACTACATTCATCCAGAGCATTTTGATCAATGTGAATTTTAAAAGAGACATCTAAGGTTAACAATTTTGTGGTTCTCAATTTTCAGGATACCCCATTTCTTCCCTAATGGGAGGAATAAGAAAAAGATTTTGAGGGATGAGGCAGGAAGAAATAGAAAAATATGGTGGATCATACAAGACAACGTGCACCAGAGGAAATTTCTCTTTTCTTGCAAGTTTGGAGATGTCCTCTCAATAATGAAATACAAATAGTTACAACAGCAACAAAAAAAGAGATATAGTTGTGGTTCTAATAGGAAAGCCTGATTTCCAGATTGGTGTTAAAAGGAAACCAATCTAAACAGAAATCAGGGGGAAAAGAGAACCAACTAAGCAACTTGGATCCGTGTCCCTCCTAGTTAGTACTGGCTTCCTGGGAGGTTACACGAGGTTGGCTCCAGGGAATTATTAACGCTTCGCTGAGTGAGGGTTACTTCCCCACAGCCTTGAAAGAGGCGGTGGTGAGGCCTCTCCTCAAGAAGCCCTCCCTGGACCCAGCAGTATTAGCCAACTTTTGTCCTGTCTCCAACCTTTGCTTTGTGGCGAAGGTTGTCGAGAGTGTGGTCGCACAACAGTTTCCGCAGTACCTGGAGGAAACGTCTTATCAAGATCCGTTCCAGTCGGGACTTCCGGTGGCGCCTTCCTCGTTGGCGGCGGGCTTTCCATGCCCGCCGGTCTCCCGGCGCGTTAGAGCCGCCTCACAGCTGGCAGGCGGCTCGAAAAACCTGTTCCTCGACGGGAGGAACAGGTAGAGCTTCTGGGGGTGAGGTAGAACCTCTTTGACCCCCCCAGGAATTTTCCATGTCCTGGGGAGGGCTCAGATGGATGGTTCCCTCCATACCCCCAGGGTATGCTCCGCGCCGAGAGGATCCTCCGCTAATTATTTAATTAGCGGAGCCAGACGTGGGAGCAACACCATGATTGAAATCACATTTGGAGCAAGCTGGAAAAGAGAAAAGAAAATCTCAAGCAAGTATGGATTTTTTCTTTAACGGAGTTTTTTTCGGAAGAGGAGGGGGGGGAAGGGGGAAGGAGAGGAAGAAAATTGAAAGTCTTTAAGATGGCGACAGGTTCTGTCTGAAAGGAAACTTTCAGCGGAAATGGAGTGCAGAGCTTAGTCTTGAAAGGAATATCCTGTTACAGACAAAGAATTCAAAGGAATAGAGGCTGATTTAAACAGATTTTTTCTACCCTTTTTTTTCTTTTCTCTATTGAAGTAAGGAGGATTCTTTTTCTTGGTTTTTTAAAAAAAAAAAAGAAAAAAAAAGCAAAGATGCCTAAACTTAAAGGAAGGGGGGGCTCCCCTTTGAATCAGATGAATAAAGTTGAAATGTCTCATATGCAGAGACTTACAGAACAGGAGTTAAAAGAGTTAATTACAAGGTCCTTAGAGAGTGTGGTAGATAAGATAAAAGGTTCACAGAAGGATCTTGAGGAACTGGTTTCTGGGAAATATGACCAATTAAATCAAATCATTGCTCAAGTAGCCTCAGATTTTTCAACAGCGCTGGCTGCAATGGGGAAGAAAATGATCGAGATGAGTAGTAAATTTGAATCTCAAATACAAGAGTTACAAATGAAACTCCTGGAAGCAGAGGCCAATAACCATAATATTCAGAATGATGTTATTATGCTTCAAATTAAGACTATGGAATCTGCAATTAGATTGAGAGGGATAAAAGAAGATAACAGAGAAAACCTAAGGACAACTTGTGCAAAGGCCTTTGCAGAATTATTAAAGTTACAAGATGAACTAATTTTGGGCTCTATTGTGAAAGTTTACAGAGTCAACTCACGTTTGGCTAAACAAAGGAATTTGCCTAGAGATGTCGTTGTCTATTTCACTGATAAAAGACTGAGAGATGATATTCTACAAAAGTCTTATTCTGATAGACTGCAGGTAGCTGGCACACAAATCAGGGTCTTCAAAGAGCTACCTTCGAAGGTTTTAAAAGACAGGAAAGATTTTGATTTTTTGGTCAAGGAATTGAAGAGAAGTAATATTCTATTTAGATGGGACTTTCCAACTGGTATAATTTTTAGATATCAAGGTGTGAGACACTGTTTGAATACTATTGAAAAAGCAGAATATTTTTATCAAAATATTTTTAAGGGAGCACCGAAACATCTCAAGAATAAAAAGTCAAAAACAGAGTTTGCAAAATGTGAAAAGAAAGAAGAAAATCAAAGTGTGTTAAAAGTAAAAGGAGATTTTGGTGGTTGTCCAGAGGATTCTATTATGGATTTTTTGGATGAGAAAACTGATCACCCCAGTGTTTCTGGGGGATTACAAGACCTTGAACTGCTGGAGGAAGATTCAAAAAACAAAGTTTTACATCGAGATGACCAGCAGCAGAGGTCCAATACTCTTCAAGACATGGGGGTTGATGCTAATCGACAGGAATTAGAATTCAACGAAGAAATCCGACTGGAAACCACAGGTGATAAATTCAAAGAGCATCGTGAATTGCTTGATACTGAATCTGAAAGCATTGAAAGATTTGGAAAAAATGGACTAAGCACAATAACTGGTTAAAAGTTCATTCTAAATTGGATTAATTTTAAACTCACATATTAAAATGGATTATAAAAACTTTTATTATGAAGTTTATCCTGGATTGGACATGATATCCTGAGTTTTGATAGATTGCTGTAAAACTAGCAGCGATCATTGGTTACCCAATTATATATTTTGGTGGAACATATCGTCTAGGAGAAGACTAAGAACTTGAAAACATCTTATAACCCGAAGGGTTGAATTGCAAAGGGTGGCAGGATTTGAACTAATTTCAAAGGAACTTCTGGGAATGCAGCTTTTGTTTGAAAGGCTGCAAAAGCTTATTTTTAGGTATAGTATAAGCTAGTTGGAATGATTTTTTCCTAGAGGAGTGAATATCTTCGTGGTTGGATTTTACTTATATAAAGTCACTCGGGGGGTTGTGTGGAGAAATGTTTTACTTTGCTGATGGGGGCAGCGGCAAGATGAAGATTATTGAAGTGGATTTATGAGAGGAAATATATTTGACATCAATCAAGTTGAAGAGAAGATCAAAATTTGGATTATATAGACTGAGAAATGAATTAAATAAAAGATAATCTTCTTTATGATATAACTGTATGATTATAACTACATATGCATGTATATTTTTTGTGTTTTATGTTTTTGGGTTTTTTTTTCTCTTTAGTTAAGGGTGCAGTTAGGATAGAACTATAATGCTGTTTTTAACTATAACTATTTTTTTTATTATAATATTGTTTAAATATATTAATGTTTGTTCTTGTTAGTTTGTTTTTCACTTTTTTGCCCTCTTTCCTTCCTTCTCTTTCTTTTCCTCTTTCGAAATTTGTTTAATTTAGAATTTGAATATTTAATAATCTTTTTCTTTTTCCCTTGTTCTAAATTTTGTTTTTTTTAAACTTGTAGCGGAAGTCAGGGGGGGGGATAGGGAGGGACAGGGTTGGGGAGGGATGATGGGAGGGGTAGGGGAGGGGGATTGGGGGGGGGAGAAAATGGAAAAATTTTTGTATTGTAAAACTTTTTCAATAAAAAAAAAAAAAAAGATCCGTTCCAGTCGGGTTTCAGGCCCAGGCCCAGCACAGAAATGGCATTGGTCACATTGGTAGATTATCTCTGGAGGGCTTGGAACAGGGGTTGCTCCTCTGTTCTGGCCCTGTTAGATCTCTCAGGGGCTTTTGATACCACCGACCATGGTATCATGCTGCATCGGTTAGAAGAGTTGGGGGTGTGGAGCACCGAGTTAGGGTGGTTCTCCTCCTTTCTCTCGGACCGGTCGCAGTTTGTCTTGGCAGGGGTAGGTTTTATTTAATTTGGGCTAATCTATGTTATAATTTAATTATCAATTTTATGATGTTTATGTATCTTTACTTTTTTCTTGACTGTACATTGCCTTGAGTCCTACAGGAGAAAGGTGGTATAGAAATATAATAAATAAATAAATAAATAAATAAATAAATAAATAAATAAATAAATAAATAAATAAATAAATAAATAAATAAATAAATTTAGCCATTGGGGAGCAATGCCCTTGAGATGATGTATTTCAAGCAGAGATCCAGAGAACCTTCTGAGGGGGCATTCCATCATAACATGATATAAAGTTTGTGGGATGATCCCACAGTCACAGTTAATATCGTCGACTTGCCCCTATTGGGTTTTTCAATATTGGCACCTGCCATGGTTGGTCAGTATCATCTGACATCCAAAGAAGATCTTTCTTGAAAGGTGAAAAGAAAAGAAATATTACTTTCTGTTTTTTCAGATACTGAAAAATGCACCAAGTGCCCAGATGATCAATATCCAACCAAGTGCAGAGTCCAATGTATACAGAAAAGAATAACCTTTCTGTCCTATGAAGAACATCTGGGCATCATCCTGGTCTCCTTTGCCCTACTCTTGTTCCTAACCACAGGATTCATTTTATTCATATTCATTAAATACCTTGAAACTCCCATTGTCAAAGCCAACAACCGCGACCTCTCCTACATCCTCCTAGTCTCCCTCTTGCTTTGCTTCTTGTCCTCCTTTTTCTTCATTGGACAGCCAAGAAAAGCCATCTGTCTTCTCCGACAAACGGTGTTCAGCATTGTCTTCTCAATAGCTGTGTCTTCTGTGTTGGCCAAAACGATCACAGTGGTGCTGGCATTCCTAGCTTCAAAACCAGGGAATAAAATGAGAAGATGGTTGGGGAAGAGCTTGGCCAACTCCATCATCCTTTCTGGTTCTGCTGGCCAAATTTTCATCTGTGCCTTATGGCTGGGAATTTCTCCCCCATTCCCTGACTCTGACTTAAACTCCCAGCCTGAAGTGATCATCCTGCAATGCAATGAAGGCTCTGTCACCATGTTTTACGTTGTCCTTGGCTATATGTCTTTTCTAGCTGCCATTTGCTTCACTGTAGCTTTCCTGGCGAGAAATCTGCCTGGGGCCTTCAATGAAGCCAAGCTGATCACCTTCAGCATGCTGGTCTTCTGCAGTGTTTGGATCTCCTTCCTGCCCACCTACCTGAGCACCAAAGGAAAGTCCATGGTGATTGTTCAGGTTTTCTCCATCTTGGCCTCCAGTGCTGGACTGCTGGGTTGCATCTTCTTCCCAAAGTGCTACATTATTATCCTGAGGCCAGATCTGAACACTAAGGAACATCTCATGATAAAAGTAGGGAAATGACAGTGAAATTGTTTCTTAGGCTTATAACCTTTAATTTTTTCATTGCAATTATTGGTGTTTTGTATTCTTTGAATCAATGTGACAATTAAGGCTATTTGAAACTGAAGGAAATAAACATATGAAGAGTATAATGTTAATGACATTAAATTCCAACATAATCCTCAATTAGTAAAATAAACCAATTAGTAATAGAAATGGTCATAAATCCAGGAATGAACAAGCTCAGAAATAAGACTCTCCTTCCAACAGGATTTTATCTGCCTTCCAGTTTTGTGCAAATACAATTCTAGCCGCTGTTATTATATGAATAATCAAATATGTATCTTCTTTACTATAATTCTCTGGTAAAATTCCCAATAAGAATATCTCTGGTTTTAACTCTATATGTTGCATTCCCTCTAACCATCTTTGTATTTTCAAACAATATTGTTTTGTTTCTTTACACAACTACCACATAATAATATGATCCCGGCAACTGGTGACATTTCCAACACTTAGCTGATTTATCTTTAAACATCTTAGCTAATCTTTCTGGTGGCAGATGCCATCTATAAAACATCTTATAAAGGTTTTCTTGATAGGCTGTTGCCATTATTAATTTATAATTTCTTTCCCCAAGTTGTTGCCATTTATCCTATGGTGTATCCAAAATTCTTTGCCCATGCTATCATTGTTTCTTTTACTTCTTTGTCTTCTAGTCTAATACACAATAAATACTTAGTTTCTTAATCATTTTCTCATCTGTTCCTGTCAATATTCCATCCAGTTCTGATTTTCCCAAGTTAAAGCCATATTGTCTACGATCTGCTTCAAAGCTTGATTGTATTTGCAATTTTGTATACCAATCTATCTAGATCCCTTGACTCTCTAGTTCTTGTTTTTGTTTCAGCTCTGCCTGATCGGTCAGAATGTCTGTATGTCTAACAATATTCCCCATGTTCACAATATTTGAGTATGTCGCTGCTTCTATTGTAGAAAGCCACATTGGAATATTCAAATAATGTTTTTCTTTCACTCTCTCTCCCCCACTGATAACAAACCATTTCTTACATAATGTCTTTGGAAATATCCATGTATCCTTTGTTTCCCGTACCATAAAAAGGCATGCTAATCTAATTGTAAATCATGACCCTCCAATGTCAATAATCTTGTATTCCTTAATAAAATCCATTCTTTAATCCATATTAATGCTTGATAATACAATTCCCAATTTGGAAGGCTACCTCTAATTCTCACATCTTGTAGCATTTTTATGTTAATCCTTGCTCTCTTTCCTTGCCACACATATTTCCACATTATTTCCTTCAACTCTTCAAAATATTTTTTCTCCAGTTTTATTGGTATAGTTTGAAATAAAAATAATATTTTTGGCAATACATTCATTTTTATTAATGCTATTCTTCCCACTCGTGATAATTGCAAGTTTCTCCATTTCTCCAGGTCTATTTCAATTTGTTTTTTCAGTTTATGATAATTGTCTTCCTTGAGCATTGCACATCTTGATGTCACATAGATGCCCTAATATTTCACTTTCTTCACAATTTGGATGCCCAGTTTCTCCATCATCTCCTTCTTTTGCTTTTCTCTCATATTTTTAACTAATATTTTTTTCTTGCTTAATGCATTGTAAACCGCCCTGAGTCTCTGGAGAAGGGCGGCATATAAATCGAACCAAAAACTAACTAAATAAATAAATCTTATTTTTATTGATTTGCAGACCTACTACTTTCCCATATTATTCTCTTTGTTCTAATAGTTTTGGCACTGTCTTTATTGGGTCTTCCATGATAAACACCAAATCATCCACAAATGCTTGTAGTTTGTATCTTCTTTTTTGATTCTCATTCCTTTTATTTCTTTTTCCTGCCTCGCTTTTCTATTTAAAATTTCTAATGTCAATATAAATAATAATGGAGATAAAGCGCATCCTTTTCTAGTTCCTTTTCTAATATCTATTTTCTCTGTCATTTCACCATTTACTATCACCTTTGCTGCTTGATCTCTCTATATAGTTTGGATCATATTTATGAATCTATCTCCAAAATCCATCATTTTCAACTGTTTTATCATAAATTGCCAATTTACGTTGTCAAATGCCTTTTGTGCATCTAAAAATAACAAAGCTATTTGTTTCTCTGAGTGTAATTCATAATATTCTAATGTGTTTAATATAGGTTCAAAGGTCAGCCAAAAAATATAAAAAAACCACAACTATAAAAAAGAGAGTAAAGAAAAAATATAGGCAAAATAAAAAAAATCTGGTTATCGAAATGCACTAAAAAGAATAATAAGTAGAAGAAAAAAGAATAATTATCCCAAATACAAAATATTAAATGTCAAAAAATGCAAAATCCAAAAAGAAGGGGGGGGAGAGAGAAATACAATATCCCAATTTTAGCTTTTCCACATTTCAGGTTTTAAGCAGCAAAATAATAATAATAATAATTATTATTATTATTATTATAATAGTAGTAGTAGTAGTAGTAGTAGTAGTAGTAGTAGTAGTTCACTGGAAATTGTGCCAGAACTTTGGATTTGAGTACAGCAGAAAGTACTGGGAACATTAGGTTGAGAAAGTTTTAGAGAATGAGAAACTCAAAATCTTGTGGGACTTTAGGATTCAGACTGTCAGGCACTTGGTCCACAACACACCTGACATAACTGTAGTTGAAAAGAAAAAAGTATGGTTCATTGATATTGCAATACCTGGTGATGCATGGATTGAAGATAAGCAGCAAGAAAAAAATCACAAAGTGATTTGCAAATTGAAGTTGAGCGACTGTGGAAAAAGAAATCATGTGTTGTTCCCAAATGTAATTGTAATTTATTGTAATTGGAGCCCTTGGAGCAATACCCAAAGGGCTACCCCGCTATTTAGAAATTCTAAATTTACCGGACTTGAACATTTTGACTCTACAAAAAACCACCTTACTCGGAACAGCTTACATCCTCTGACGATACCTTAACAGTTCCTAGGTCCTTGGTTAGGACTCGAGCTGCTGAGCTATTAACCAGCCTCAAAGGCTGTGAATCTCACTACAGATTAAACAACAACAACAACAACAACAACAACAATAAATAGAGGAAAGGAAAAGACCCCAAAAAATTGCACTCCAGATAGTCAGCAAAAATAATATATCAGCAGAAAAACAATTCCAACAAAGTAGTCTTTGAACTATTATTCAGTTGTTAATCTTTTTTTTCTTCTTCCCCTTCTCCTCTTTTACTCCCACTGAGTCATAAGACACTTTATCTCAAATATTACTCAAGGTCATTCTTTGTTCACTCCACGCTTCCCCCCCCCCAAAAAAGAGGTTTTTTTTCACCACTAGATGGCACTGTATACCTTCACACCTTATTTTCACTGATCTAAAGTCTATTTGTTCTGACTTAGACCTCTCCAGTTTCTAATTTAAAAGTCCAAAAAATTGTCTGTATTTCAATCTTATTACACACTGCCCAATCTACTTTCTCATATTTTCACAATCAGTTCATATTCTTTGAAAAAAATAATTTTTATACTTGGTCAGCTCTTGTATCGTTGCTAATCCAGAAATGGGGAGGTAGCCAGATATCCACTTCTTCCCCATTCGCTCTTGCCATTCCCTTTCATTCTAATTAATTTTCTACAGTTCAGGTTGTCTCTTAAAAGATAGAAGCCTTATTCCAAGACAGGAATTATCTCACCCAGATGGAATGACTCGTTTCCTCTTTCTTTCTCTTCACTCGTGACTGCTCCGGCTTTGTGACAGCTCTCAATGGCTGCCTTCCCAGCTTCAGAGTTGAAGGCTCTTCGCTGGTGCTACAGGGAATTTGCGGATTCCCTATCCACAGAAGCCTGTGCCTCCTTTCTTCACTGATCCTATAGATCAGCTATGGTCCCTATGGTCCCTATGGACCCCCAAAACAGCTGAGATATCAACACTTACTCTGGAGCCCCAGAGTTTGCATCATTCCACCAGTCGCAAGCCACGGCCCCCTAGAATCTGCAGAAATGAGTAGATTAACATTGAGAATAAAAGATAAAGAGGAGTCAATGTATTTCAAGACGTGGGATAAGTTTTATGATTGGTTAGAAAAGAAATATGAATAAGGATATAAAGATAAAATAGGTAGAGAATAGATGGGAGAAAACAGTTAGAAAAATAGATACCCAGATGATACCAAGTAAAAGGAGAAAGGGAAGGGGAGGGGGGTAAAAGGGAAAAAATGAGGTATAAAAATGTATGCAAATAATGAAATAAAAATATATAATAATTGAATAAGAAATTGAAAGGAGAATAAAGATAATTAGGTAGTTGGGGCTGCTCGAATACCACTTTAGATTGAACTGAATAGGGAAACAACAGGAGAGAGGGGAAGGAGTAGAGGGAGAGGAAGGGAAAAGAGAGGAGGGGAGAGGAGAGGAGAAAGAAGAAAGGGAAAAGGAGAGGAAGAGGAGCAGAGGAGAAGATCAGAAGGGGGGAAGAAGAGTGGAGTGGAGGAAAAGAAGGGGAAGTAGGAAAGAGAAGGAGAGGAAGAATGAAGGAAGTAGGAGGAGAAACAAGAAGGAAGAGAGGGGGAGGAGAAGAAGAAAGATTGGAGTAAAAGTAAAGAGCAAAGATCAGCCCTGAAAAAGTAAAAATGAAAAATGGAAGTTAAAAGAAAAGATGAATGAAAAACGATGGAAATGATTGTACATGTAAATGTGTTTATGAAAAATAAAAACTTTATTATATAAAAAAAGAAAACAAATAATACTCTAAACTCTAAATCTGTTTGAACACAGTCACTTTCCCCCTCTATGACTTTTTCTTGAAAGTAGGTATGAGCAGTGGAGCTGGGTGTTAAGAGCATGCAGATGACCCCCACTTGCAACATATCTACACAAGATACTTCTGGAGGTCTTAGGTGACATCACAGATTTTATGGAAATCTCAGAGTTCCATGACTCTGGGTTGAGTCATAACGATCCTAACATCCTTTCTGGACATGTCCAAAATGTAGTGACCCAGCTGCAAAAAGAGCACCTAGAAGACTTAACAACCTCTGTGAAGACTTGATCCACATCAGGAAATGGCCACAAATCTTATCCAAACAAACGATATGATCCTCTTCTCCCCAAATGGGAAGCTTTCAGATTTCTGCTGAAAGGAAGAGTGCACCTTCTCTGGGACAGAGAGAGAGAGAGAGAGAGAGAGAGAGAGGGAGGGAGGGAGGGAGGGAGGGAGGGAGGGAGGGAGGGAGGGAGAGAGAGAGAGAGAGAGAGAGAGAGAGAGAGAGAGAGAGAGAGAGAGAGAGAGAGAGAGAGATCCATATCTTCCGGAGAAGGCACACTCTTCCTGCAGCTCCATAGAGTTTGAAGACTCAGGGATGTCCTCCTGACACTTTCGATCTTGGATTATTTTCCCATTCACAATATATATATTTATAAAGTGGCCAAATGCACCAGAGAGGCTTCATGAATTCCCAGGATGATGGATTCAGCTGATACAGGATCTTTTGCCTGAAATCTAAAATTTTGAAATTTTAGGCCAGTATTTCTGTCCCAAGTAGGGATGTGGTGGCTCAGTGGCTAAGATGCTGAGCTTGTTGATTGAAAGGTCAGAAGTTCAGTGGTTCGAATCCCTGGTGCCACGTAATAGGGTGAGCTCCCATTACTTGCCCAAGCTTCTGCCAACCTAGCAGTTTGAAAGCACAGAAAAAATGCAAGTAGAAAAATAGGGACCACCCTTGGTGGGAAGATAACAGCCTTCCATGCACCTTTGGCATTTAGTCATGCTGTCCACATTACCACGGGGATGTCTTCAGACAGTGCTGGCCCTTCACCTTTGAAACGGAGATGAGCACTGCCCCCTAGAGTTGGGAATGACTAGCACATATGTGCAAGGTGTACCTTTATCTTTATTTCAGCCCAAACCAAGTGTGAGGAAAAAGAATTCCAACTTTTCCATCTTCAATTACCTAGTCAAAGATCAGGTCATTTCTGAGGCCAGTGCCTGGAGGGTTTGAGATCTTCCTGAACTAAATTCCCTCCAACAGACAATTCATTCTTTTTCTTCACTGATGGCACTTAGGGGTCTCCGGAATCTGAGGCAATCCCATCTCCGCCACCAATTGTTGAAAATTCCGTTTTTCTTCCTTCTTTCTTTCTTTTATTATGAACCACCAATAAGTAGATTGATACAGACTTAATTTTCCATAAATCACTGGAAACTTGAACAAGTGATTTCGGTTCTCTGTTTGCAGTTGCTGGGGAGACATTTTCCTTGAACAAAAGGAATGCTTACACATTTTTTTTCAAAAAAGAATTGTTTTCTGTCTCAGCTCTTTATTTTTTGTAAGCTCATTGTCCACACTACAGTCATGTGAAATATAACAGCTGTTTCATGCGATTGTCTGAGTGTCCTTTTTTCACTTTTTTAAAGCATTTTTACTACCTATTTGCCCGAAATAAATAAAATGTTTAAAAAGTAAAAAAAAAAAAAAAAAGTTCTGATGATCATGCATCACTCAGCTGATCATTGAAACTTTTCTTTTACATTTTTTTTACTACCGGTTCAGACGAACCGGCCTGAACTGGTACCATTTCACCCCCTGGATTCTCCCCAAGTTGAGCCTCTGGGGCAAGTGGGAGCTTTGCCTGCATGGGAGAATTTGGCTGGTGGGTCAGCAGTGGCCATGAGGGACCCTCAGGATGCATCTTCCTCAGAGTTGTAGAGAGTCACCTACTGGGAGATGCTGAGTGCATGCTTATAATCACCATTCACTTATGAATGGTAATGATAAAGCGTTCAGATTAAAAACCCTGAGACAAAAAAGAGATCTCAATGCAGCCTCTTAAGAGCACATAACAAGCCATGGATGACAGCAGTCACCCTTTCTCTTTTCCTCTGGGGTCTAACTTGGGGCACAACCACAACCGGGGTGGCACATATTCAACCTGGATGGGGATTGCTCCTCTCTGGGCACAACCAGGCTTCCCTGAGACATGTCATAAAATATCATGGGTGAAACCAGTCTTGTTATTCATCATCCAAAACAACAGCCAGAATTCAGCATCACAAAGCTTCTTGTAGTCAGGCACTGAGATATGATCTGTAAAATGGGAATAGATTTAAAAAAAAAAAAACAGATGTCCCCAAGCATATTCCCATCCTCTGTGTATCACCATCAGGGTGGCCGGCTGCTCCCACTAACTCAATCCCCCAGTTCTCCCTTCTATGTCAAGGTGTACATCTCAATTTACTTTCTCTCCAAACAAGAATCTTTCTGACAACTGAGTGAGATAAACTAGGAAAACAGGGATACCCAACCACCTCTTTCAAGATCTTGGCAGTCTTGGGAGGGAGATCACACACAGCCTCAGAGATGTGAAGGCCAAAGAGCTCCACTACCATGGAATACATCCACACAACCAGAAGAAGGGCATCCATATCCCTTTTAGGTGGGTGTGGCAGCGAATTGGTGTTTGGAGTTGGACAGTGAGGAGGCTGGAGAGGAAAATGGGTCAGTCTTGTAGTCAGGGGAAGGCCCAGACGAGGGCTCTGTGTCAGGCAGAGATTAGGCCTGCGCCATCTGGGAGTGATGAGAGGACTCCAGAGCCTCCAGAGGTGAATAGCAGAGAGGCAGAGGAACAGGAGGAGCCTGTTCCTAGTGTATGCATGTGAAGAGCTGTCAGAAGGCAAAGGCAGCTAAAGCAAAAAGGACGACTTGGGAGTAAGGCCAGGAGATGATTGGCCCCTCCCAGAAGTCTTAAAAGAGTGGCTCTTGGGATCTTTGTAGGAAAGCAACATTGCTACATTTGTTTCTTGTCAGCATCTCTTGCTTCTGAACTTTTGCCAAGAAAAGCCTTTGGCAGGGTGACAAAGAAGACAAATGTTGGTGATAAGTCTGAAGGACTGTTTATGAAGACTTTGTTTTGGACTTAATTTGGACTAAGCTGAGAATGAAGTAATTCTCAGCTGTTCCAATAAAATATGTTTGTTTAGAACTGATTGTGTCTGGTAATAACTATTTGGGCCTAGGTCACAACAATTGGTGTCAAGGGGAAAAAAGATCTATTAGCCCTATATCTTTCTTCATATTTATACAATGATATAATCCAAAAATATTCAGTGTCCTCAACCTAGAGTGGCACCAAACTTGTGCTTCTGGGTGACCTTACACAGCAGTCTCTGGAGAAAAGAGTCCATATTGAAGGACGGCAGAAGTCAACAACATAGGTGTTGAAATGCTGCATTTCCCTCTAGTATCATTTTCTGGACAGGAAAGACCACAACCACTAAAGAACACTGTCCTCAGGGGTATATCCTTAATTTTTCACTAACATGCTGTATATCAGGAATAAGTTCAGGGTCCCCAGAGGAAAAGTTGCTTCTCACTGTAATTATCACCATCCTGCTCTTTGAGATGTCTCCTTCTACTTCTCTAGTGACTGCCTTTGATGTAATCATCAGACTGAAGCACTCTAGAGGGGATCTTGCATCAGAAAAGGATAATTGCTTTAGGTTGCACTCTGTGTTATGTGAATTTTAGGACAGGCAGGGGCTGTGCTGTTAAATGTCCTTTTCTCTCCTTTCCAGGGGAAGCATGGTTTGTCTCTTTTAATTCTTCAACTCTTCTTGTTCTTGTTTAGAAACAGAAAGGGAATTGATTCAGCCCCATGAATTATGAACCTCCTACTTCTGCTTCTGATGCTATTGCTGCCCCAGCTAATCTCTGGGAAGCTTAGAATGAAATGTCCACTGACTCTGGAACACCAGGATGGAGAAAAACCATGGAGCTATTACAGACCAGGAGACCATCTCATTGGTATTATCACCAGTGGAACAAAAATATCTCCTATAATGTTCCCTTTCAGTGCAGCTCCTTCTATTCAGTCTAACTCGTAAGTCATTCAGGATAATGGAGTTGCATCCCCTCCATTTATAATTCTAACACCTCATTTTTTTTCTCCTTATTCCACTTATTCCAGATGGATATGGTAGCATGTCTCCTGTCTAATTTCCTGAATTATTTTGATTTCCATGCTTTCTTTGTCTTATTTTGAGGAACAGATTCAGATTGAAATCCAAAGATAGAACTGAAAAAGAATATGAAATAAGTCCACATTATTTTCCTCTCCCTGTTCAATCTTGAATTCATGACTTGAATACTGACTTTTGTTTAAATTAGTGATTCTTCTGGTTTTCCCCTGACCAGCTCAGTTCAAATGCAACCACTCATGGATATTTACTTCTTGATCCTTATAGAAATACAGGATAACTTATTTTTAGAATTGGTTTCTGAGTCACTTTTGAAACATCCTCTTTCTTTTATGGTAGTTCTACTGTAATTATTCAATTATTTGGAACCCTGATTATTGGTCAAATGAAAAAATTAGTACTGTCCCAAATAATAGTGTAGTTGCGATTCTTAACCCATGTGGAGGACTGTATCAATTCCATCTTCCCAATGTTCATTAAAATTGAATGGAGATGGGTGAGTATCGTTTGTCTCTGGGTTTGGAGTCAGTAATGGCTTAAGACTCTGTAGGCTTGAAAAAGACATTTATTTATTTAACGTATGGCTGGTCACCCACAGTATTAAAACACTTCATTTTTACAGATTAAAACAATTGAAAGAATAAAAAAAAGCAGTAAGAAAACCTAAAAGGAAAACAGAAATAACATTTCAGAGTTTAATGTCGAGTTTGGACATCCAGTCAGTAGCTACTGTTGTTATGCAGAGGAAGTCCCTAGAATCTCCTGGATACCTTCTGTGAGAGCATTCCCTCACTATATGCTGGACAGTCTGTCGAGGGGCCCCGCAATCACATTGTGCTGAAGGTGTCCTTCCCCATTTATACAAGGAGTTAGCACACACCCCATGAGTCGTTCTAATTCTGTTATATGTCACCCATATGTGTGGTTAGGTTAAGGTAGGTTAAATCCTGGAAGTATACTATTAGGATTAATATTCTCTTGGGAGGAATAGCTACTCCACGCTTCCATCAACTTTTGTGTGGCGTTCTGATGATCGGCCATCAACTTAAGCACTGTCAAGAATGGTGGGTTTGTTGACTTTATTCAGCATCTTAAGAGATCAGGAATGTATCCATGTATGGGGAGAGAGGAATTTAACAGGATCTTACTATACTCCCAAATGAGAGCTTCTTGTCGTCGTAAGTACGGGGGAAGTATGTGACTAAGAACTGGTAACCAGTAACTAGATGTAGATTTTATGATCATGCCATTATCATCAACCGAACCAACAACATATTTCTTTTCAATCTAAACTACTTTGTCTTTTCAAAGTGGTTTAGATTGAAAAGAAGTATGTTGTTGGATCGGTTAATAATAATGACATGGTCATATTTACAGCAGTTGTTTGTTCATTTTTACAAGAGTTTATCTAAAGCTCATTGAAAAATGCTATGCTTTATTTCGATTAGTCAAGCAAAAATATATCAAAAATATAAAATATATTTTGCTATTCATGATGATGGTAATGGTGATGATAAAAATGAACATTCTTTTACAGTAGAATATCTTCTGATCAGTCTAAAATCCTACGCTTTATTTTCGCTATTCAAGTGGTCAATAAGAATTTCCAGCTCCTGCAAAATTTCACACTTGGATACGACATCCATGACAACTATCTCAACACTATTGGGACTTCAGATGCCTTGTTGTACATGCTCTCCACTGGAGAAGCCAATGTTCCCAACTACAGCTGTGGAAGGAAGGACAACCTTTTGGCTCTTGTTGATGGGGCTGACAGAGACATCTCCATCCAGATGTCAACATTAGCAGACATCTACAAAGTCCCACAGGTTTGTGTGTGTGCCTTTCTATCTAGTAAAAAGAGTGAATTGGTAGGATGGGTAAGCAATAAATTCAACCGTATCCACTCTACGGCATTCAAGAGTTGCTTTCCTCCGTGGCCAGTGTAGGTATATTGTCCATTGATGGGATGGATACTGGGGAGAGGAAAAGCAGCAAAACAGCCCTATCATCTCATGACAACATCCCTGTTGCTTTGGGGGCTTCTACTGCACACCTGTGAAAATAAGGAGAAGGTCAAAATCCTTATATTAAAACAACATATAACCTTTGTGGACAGAATTTAAAAATCTTACATAATATAGAGCTCTTTATTTGAATAAATCAATTCACTTGAATCTGCAAATGTGGGTCTGATTTCAGAAAAAAAAAGGGGGAATGATCAAGAAATATCATTTGCATTCTTTATTCTGTTTTTTTTTTTTTTCATTACTTCCTTTCTTTTCTTGTATTTTTTATCTGGTCTTCCTAATATTCTGTCCGTAATATTAGCTAATCAGGAATATAATATTCTAATACCTTTATGAGAAAAAAGTTGGATTTATTGAAAGACTAACAGCATTCTTCACTGCTTTTTCAGATCAGTTATAATATTGTTTCAGAGGTTCTGAGTGATAAAAGTCAATTCTCATTTTTTTACCGGATGCTCCCCAAAGAAGAGTTCCATTACCCAGGAATTGTCCAACTGCTCCTCCATTTCAGATGGACCTTGATAGGTCTCTTTGCTTCAGACACAGAGAAGGGAGAGAATTCCATGAGGACATTGAGTCCTATGCTGGTCAGGAGTGGAATTTGTGCTGTTATATCACAACAGTTTTCACCAGCTGGACATACAGCACCCCTCAGGGATGCCATTTCCAAATGGAGACAAGTTAATGTCTTTGTTCACATCATAGAATATTTTTCTGTTTGGGACAGAATTCATCTTTTCCATTCAACACTTGAAAGTTTGCCAGAACCCATTGAAGGGAAAGTCTGGATAATTGCAGGCCTTGGGCAATCGCAAATAAAAAGACACATATTTCTGAAATATGTCCATAGTGTTTGGGCCTACAATTTCCAGTTGAAAAAAAGGCCAAAAGACAGTTCCTTTGAACCAGATCTGTCTGTGCAACCACAGTTCGGAGATCAATCTTTTCTCTGTTTTTTTTCAGAAGACGTCATTTCTGTCAAAGGCCGGAGAAGATGCACTCAGAAATCTCCACTGAAGACCAAAGTGGAAAGAAGTAGGTTCTGGTACCAATCTAACCACCATGTTTATACTTTTATGAATACTCTAGCCCATGCCTTGAATGCTGCATATTCCTCCATATCAGAGAGGAGAAGAAAAGAGGGAAAAGAGAAGCTCGGGACTCAAAGACTGCAGCCATGGCAGGTATGGGGTCCTGACAAAGATCCATCAAACTTACTTTCTTTGGATAAGGAATACAAAGGAGAATCTCAACCTTTTTGTGCTTCAAAAGGCCAACAAGTTTGACCAATCCAAACACGTGTGGATAATTTTCCAAAGAGCGGGTACCAGGACATATATATTTTGATGTTAAACAGGGTTAATTTTACAAAATATGTATGCATTTTAAATAAACTCCTATATCTATCTATCTATCTATCTATCTATCTATCTATCTATCTATCTCTATCTATCTATCTATCTATCTATCTATCTATCTATCTATCTATCTATCTATCATCTATCTATCTATATCTATCTATCGGTTCAATTTATATGCTGCCCTTCTCCAGAGACTCAGGGCAGCTTACAATGCATTAAGCAATAGCCTTCATACTTTTGTATATACCTGCTTAGCGGTGTTCTTTTTTATACATAGTCTACTTATTGCCCGCACAATCTGGGTCCTTTTTTATTTGCGCCGCACACTGCTTGTTCATATTTAACTGGTTGTCCACTAAGACTCCAAGATCCCTCGGGGAAAGGGCGGCATATAAATAGCAATAAAATAAAAATAAATAAATAAAAAATAAAATAAACATTGCTTTTGTTTGTGTTATGTTGGAATTCTAGTATGACATGGCCAGTCTCACCCAATTTCAACTCCCTCTATCACTTCTTCTCTCTGTTTGTAAGAATTAAGTCCAGTATGGCTGTCTCTCTAGTTTCCTCCTCTACCTTTTGGACAACAAAGTTGTCAGCTAGGTTGGTCAGAAACCTATTCGATTTTTCACTTGGTGCAGAATTACTTTTTTAATTGATTTCAGGGTAATTGAAATCCCCCATTACTATTGTAGTGTGTTTCCTACATATATTTGTTCGTTGGTTAGCAAAAAGTACATCTATTTTTTTCTGCTTGGTTGGGTGGCCTGTAGTATACACCTGTGGCAATGTCATTCTTTTTTTCTATTATATTGAGCCATATGCATCCTAAGGGTTTTTTTTCCCTTTGGTTTTGTGCATTTCCGTAGCAATATAGTGGTTCTTTACATACAGTGAAACTCCACCTCCTCTTTTATGGGATCTGGGTTTTTTGACCAGTTTGTATACTTCTATTACTATGTTCCAGTCATGGGTTTCATCCCATCATATTTCTGTAATTCCAACTATATCATATCTACCTTCATGTATTAATAATTCAGGTTCACTTTGTTTGTTCTCCAAACTTTGTGCGTTTGCATATAGGCACTTGAGATCTTTATGTCTTACTCTGAATATGCTTCCTATGTGTCCTATTTGGTGTTTGTCTTCCTTCCCATCCCTCCTTACCTCATTATTTGACTTGCTTTCTAGGGGGTTTTGCTTGGAATTAGGTCCTAGAGATCCCAAAGATTGGTCACGCTCCCACCTCAATTTTAGTTTAATGCCCTCCTGATAAGTTGAACCAGTCATTTTCTGAAAATATCCTTCCTAGTCTTTGGGAGGTGCAGCCCATCCCTTGTCAAAAACCCATCATGGAGGTAGTGCAGACCATGATGCAGGAATCCAAAGTTTTTTTGGTCACACTAGCCCTTCAGCCATTTAGGTGGTTCTCCACTAAGACTCCAAGATCTTTGTCACAGTTACCGACATTAAGTCAAGTTTCATCTAGTCTGTACCTCTACATTTGGTTTTTCTTGCCTACATGTAAAACTTTTATCTAGATTGAATTTCATTTTGTTAGACAGGGCTCAGTGTTCAAATCTGTCAAGATCCTTTTGGATCTTGAACTTGTCCTCTGGGTGTTGGCTACTACTGCCAACTATATGATTGACAAATTTTATTTATTTTATTTATTTTATTTGTCAAGCATACATAAGATAATAGGTAAAAGAATAAACGTAATTTGAATATATGAAAAGAGTAAGTAAAAAGGAATATTAGGCCAGGGACAGTAGGCACGCTGGTGCACTTATGCACGCCCCTTACATACCTCTTAGGAATGGGGTGAGGTCAATAGCAGATAGTTTAAAGTTAAAGTTTTGGGGATTTGTGGAAGAAAGTACAGAGTCAGGTAGTGCATTCCAGGCATTGACCACTTTGTTACTGAAGTTATATTTTCTGCAATCAAGTTTGCAACTGTTTATCATGAGTTTGTATCTATTGTATTATTTGCTTGTGTTTTGTTGTGGTTGAAGCTGAAATAGACATTGACAGGAAGAACATTGTGGCAGATAATTTTATGTACTATACTTAGGTCAGACTGAAGTGAGCATAGTTCTAAATTGTCTAAGCCCAAAATTTGAAGTCTGGTGACATAAGGTATTTTATTGTGGTTAGAGGAATGGAGGACTCTTCTCGTAAAATATCCATGGACTCTCTCGATTGTATTTATGTCCGATATGCAGATGAGACAGATGAGCTGTATTCAAGAATTGGTCTAGCAAATATTTTGTATGCTCTAGTACAACATTACCAGAGAAGAAGTTACCCAAGATTAGGTTAACAACTCTTAATGATTTTTTGGCAATGTTGTTACAATGGGCTCAGGCCACTTTTTTGGGGGGGAGGGGGCTGAACTTTTCTTTTTTCCCTTTTGAGGACAGTGATAACACTTTTTCTCCCAACTCAGGATATTTGCAAGTGAGACAGAAAGTAGCAAAAAGACTCAAATCTGAAAAAAAAAAACCTAATGTGGGATAGAAAAACCAAGGTTTCTGCTTTTAATATTCCTGGATATTTCTGTTCTAGTTCCATCCATTTCT
The DNA here is from genome assembly GCA_030761175.1 of Masticophis lateralis. NCBI lineage: Eukaryota > Metazoa > Chordata > Lepidosauria > Squamata > Colubridae > Masticophis > Masticophis lateralis. Next base: position 11,822,966 of record JAUDYJ010000002.1, read on the forward strand.
AAAGAAGAATGAGTTTTGCAATCTTTCCCACATGAAACTGTACTTGGACCAAAATGGTGATGTGGAAGCAGATCTGAACCTCATAAGTTTGATAGTTTTCTCCAGGGAGGATCCCATTAGAAAAGAACTGGGGAGTTTTGAAAGACAGAGACTTATTATCAATCAAGATGCTCTTTCACAGCTAAAGTTGCTCAATAAGGTGGGTGAAACATTGGTGTCTTTTCTCTGTTTTTCAATGCCTTGAGACACTTTTCAAGTGGCTAAGCCTATTCATCAATACAGTGAGAATTGAATGTGGGGAATAGAACAGGGGTAAAAGATTCTGGAGAAGCGGTAGCAGAAATTTTGAGTAGTTCCGAGAACCGGCAAATACCACCTCTGGCCTGCCCCAGAGTGAGGTGGGAATGGAGATTTTGCAATATCCTCCCCCCAGGAGTGGGGAGGGAATGGGGATTTTGCAGTATCCTTCCCCTGGACTGGGTAGGGAATGGAGATCTTGCAGTATCCTTCCCCTGGAGTGGAGTAGGAATGGAGATTTTTCCCACCAAGCCACGTTCACCAAGCCACACCATATCCACCAAGTCACACCCACAGAACCGTTAGTAAAAAAAATTGAATTCCACCACTGAGATAGATCAAGAGATAGATCTTTAATGTTTTGAATTTTCTTAAAACAGCGGGAGCTATAAAGCTCTTCCAAAGAGGGGAGAGGGCAACGAATGAACCTCTGGGGAATGACGTTGACCCTCTGGAGCACTGTGTTATATGCCACTGTGCAATTTGCAAACCATACACAGATGCAGTAACTTAAAATACTCTCTATGGTGCAGCAGTAGAAGGTCACCAGCAGTTTTTCATTGTTGTTATTTCCTGAGAGGTTTCAGGTAGTATAATCTCTGTTGGGCCCTTTTGACCAGCCCTGCAATGTGAGCACCCCAGGTAAGGTAGTCTTTTATGATAACACCCTGAAACTTAAAACTGGCCACTTGCTCCACTCGGTCTCCATTGAGAAGCAATGGGTGGATGTCTGATCTATTCCTTCTATAGTCCACTGTAAGCTTCTTGGTCTTATTTCTGTTAAGGACCAAGTTATTGTCTCCACATCATGAAAGCAGCTGTTTCACCTCAACTCAATAGGCAGACTCATCCCCCCGTGAGATCAGTCCCACCACTGTTGTATCATCTGCAAATTTAGTAATAGTATTACTAGTGTGAGTGGAAATGCAGTTATGCACATAAAGAGTATAGAGTAAGGGACTCAACACACAACCCTGTGGGGTACCAGTGTTAAGAATAAGGGCTGAAGAGATATGATTACCTAATCTGACCCTCCAAGAATGGCCAGACAGGAAATTCACAATCCAAAAACAGATTGAATAAGAAAGCCCAAGATCCATAAGTTTAGACATTAGTCTACGTGGAATAATTGTGTTAAATGCAGAGCTAAAATCTACAGAAAGCTTCCTCAGATAGCCCCCCCCCCCAATTCCAAATGAGTCAGAGCACTGTGAAGAAAGATGGCTATAGCATTCTCTGTAGATCTATTTCTTCTGTATGCAAACTGGTGTTTATCAAATGTATGTGGAAGACGAGAAATGATGTGCCGGCAGACCAATTTCTCAAAGCACTTCATGATGATAGGAGTGAGTGCCACTGGTCTGTAATCGTTGAGGTTATTGATAGGGAACTTCTTTGGCAGTAGAACAATAGTGGAAGCCTTCAAACAAGATGGAATAGTGGACTGGGATGAAGACCGATTGAAGGTTCTGGTAAAGACTCCAGCCAACTGATCAGCACAGTTTTCTCAATTGCTTCGGTCCAGAATTTAATAAGTAGAAATGTCTTGTATTAAAATGAGATATTCTAGAAGCAAAAGGGAGAAACTAAAGGAAGAATCTGTCAATAGATGTATCCCCTGCAACACTGAGAGTTACTTAAAACGTTCTTATTTACCTAAGTGAAGTCCAGCAACTATTAATGTTCATGTCTACCTCCATTTTTCACTAAGGGTTAGTTCTAACATATTTCATTTGTCATTCCTTGTTTCTCTTCTTAGTCTCTGCCTCAGTCCAAATGTGTGGAAAATTGTCATCCTGGATTTTTCAAGCAAGCTCGAAAAGGAGAGCCAGTTTGCTGCTATGACTGTGTTCCTTGCCCAGAAGGGACCATCTCCACTCAGGAAGGTGAGTGGCACCAAAGAAAAGGCTACTACATTCATCCAGAGCGTTTTGATCAATGTGCATTTTAAAAGAGACATCTAAGGTTAACAATTTTGTGGTTCTCAATTTTCAGGGAGGAATAAGAAATGGGAGGAATAAGAAAAATATTTTGAGGGATGAGGCAGGAAGAAATAGAAGAATATGTTGGATCATACAAGACAACGTGCACCAGAGGAAATTTCTCTTTTCTTGCCAGTTTGGAGATGTCCTCTAAATAATGAAATACAAATAGTTACAACAGCAACAAAAAAGAGATATAGTTGTGGTTCTAATAGGAAAGCCTTATTTCCATATTGGTGTTAAAAGGAAACCAATCTAAAAAGAAATCAGGGAAAAAAGAAAACCAACTAAGCAACTCAGATAGTTCAAGATCCTCAGATAGCTCAACAGGCTAGATAGCCTGTTATTAACACCCAGCTGTCTGCAATTGTGCAAGTTTGAGGCTCAAGGTTGACTCAGCCTTCCATACTTTCTAAGGTGGGTAAATTGAGGACCCAGTTTGTGGGGGCAATAAGCTGACTTTGTATAAAATATACAAAAGTTTGAAGGCTATTGCTTAACGCATTGTAAGCTGCCCTGAATCTCCGGAGAAGGGCAGCATAGAAATATTTTTTTTAAAAAAACTATTTATTTCATAGGTGTAACAGAATACAGCATTAATACATAAAGTGAGAGAAACAGCATATAAAATGTGCATCAAAATATAAAACACCAGAACAATAAATTATTTTAAAAATGCATAATAGAAATGATGGGTACAATTATGAATAAAATTAAATGATGTATGAACAGTTACTAGAGTGGCTAAGCCTATCGCTGGATATCTGGACCATATAGCCATTGGGTAACAATGCCCTTGAGATGATGTATTTCAAGCAGAGATCCAGAGAACCTTGTTAGGGGGTATTCCATTATAACATGATATAAAGTTTGTGGGATGATCCCACAGTCACAGTTAATATCGTCGACTTGCCCCTATTGGGTTTTTCAATATTGGCACCTGCCATGGTTGGTCAGTATTATCTGACATCCAAAGAAGATCTTTCTTGAAAGGTGAAAAGAAAAGTAATTACTTTCTTTTTCTCAGATACTGAAAAATGCACCAAGTGCCCAGATGATCAATATCCAACCAAGAGCAGACTCCAATGTATACAGAAAAGAATAACCTTTCTGTCCTATGAAGAACACCTGGGCATCATCCTGGTCTCCTTTGCCCTACTCTTGTTCCTAACCACAGGATTCATTTTATTCATATTCATTAAATACCTTGAAACTCCCATTGTCAAAGCCAACAACCGCGACCTCTCCTACATCCTCCTAGTCTCCCTCTTGCTTTGCTTCTTGTCCTCCTTTTTTTTCATTGGACAGCCAAGAAAAGCCATCTGTCTTCTCCGACAAACGGTGTTCAGCATTGTCTTCTCAATAGCTGTGTCTTCTGTGTTGGCCAAAACGATCATGGTGGTGCTGGCCTTCCTGGCTTCTAAACCAGGGAATAAAATGAGAAGATGGTTGGGGAAGAGCTTGGCCAACTCCATCGTCCTTTCTGGTTCTGCTGGCCAAATTTTCATCTGTGCCTTATGGCTGGGAATTACTCCCCCATTCCTTGACTCTGACTTAAACTCCCAGCCTGGAGAGATCATCCTGCAATGCAATGAAGGCTCTGTCACCATGTTTTACGGTGTCCTTGGCTATATGTCTTTCCTGGCTGCCATTTGCTTCACTGTAGCTTTCCTGGCGAGAAATCTGCCTGGGGCCTTCAATGAAGCCAAGCTGATCACCTTCAGCATGCTGGTCTTCTGCAGTGTTTGGATCTCCTTCCTGCCCACCTACCTGAGCACCAAAGGAAAGTCCATGGTGATTGTTCAGGTCTTCTCCATCTTGGCCTCCAGTGCTGGACTGCTGGGTTGCATCTTCTTCCCAAAGTGCTACATTATTATCCTGAGGCCAGATCTGAACACTAAGGAACATCTCATGATAAAAGTAGAGAAATGACAGTGAAATTGTTTCTTAGGCTTATAACCTTTAATTTTATAATTGCAATTATTGGTGTTTTGTATTCTTCCTTTGAATCTATGTGACAATTAAGGTTATTTGAAACTGAAGGAAATCAACATATGAAGAATATTATGTTAATGACATTAAATTCCAACATAATCCTCAATTAGTAAAATAAACCAATTAGTAATAGAAATGGTCATAAATCCAGGAATGAGCAAATTCAGAAATAAGACTCTCCTTCCAATGGGATTTTATCTGCTTTCCAGTTTTGTGCAAATACAATTCTAGCCGCTGTTATTATATGAATAATCAAATATATATCTTCTTAACTATAATTCTCTGGTAAAATTCCCAATAAGAATATCTCTGGTTTTAACTCTATATGATGCTGCAACATTCCCTCTAACCATCTTTGTATTTTCACCCAATATTGTTTTGCTTCTTTACACAACTACCACGGATGATAATATGATCCCAGCAACTGGTGACATTTCCAACACTTAGCTGATTTATCTTTAAACATCTTAGCTAATCTTTCTGGTGGCAGATGCCATCTATAAAACATCTTATACAGGTTTTCTTGATAGGCTGTTGCCATTGTTAATTTATAATTTCTTTCCCCAAGTTGTTGCCTTTTATCCTATGGTGTATTCAAAATTCTTTGCCCATGCTATCATTGTTTCTTTTACTTCTTTGTCTTCTAGTCTAATACACAATAAATACTTATATAGTTTCTTAATCATTTTCTCATCTGTTCCTGTCAATATTCCATCTAGTTCTGATTTTCCCAGGTTAAAGCCATATTGTCTACGATCTGCTTCATATCTTGATTGTATTTGCAATTTTGTATACCAATCTATCTAGATCCCTTTACTCTCTAGTTCTTGTTTTTGTTTTAGCTCTCCCCGATCGGTCAGAATGTCTTTATATCTAACAATATTCCCCATGTTCACAATATTTGAGTATGTCACTGCTTCTATTGTAGAAAGCCACATTGGAATATTCAAATAATGTTTTTCTTTCACTCTCTCCCACACTGATAACAAACCATTTCTTACATAATGTCTTTGGAAATATCCATGTATCCTTTGTTTCCCGTACCATAAAAAGGCATGCTAATCCAATTGTAAATCATGACCCTCCAATGTCAATAATCTTGTATTCCTTAATAAAATCCATTCTTTAATCCATGTTAACGCTGGAGCTTGATAATACAATTCCCAATTCGGAAGGCCAAACCCACCTCTAATTCTTGCATCTTTTTTTTTTTATTAAAAGTTTTATAAAAGTACAAACATATAAAACCCCCCTTCCCCCCTTCCCCCCCACCCCTCCCCTCCTTCAACCCCCCTCCCCCCCCCCGGACTTCCCAGAGTGAAATACAGGGTTTCTCTTCTTCAACAAAAATTTTAACCCAACCATTAACCTATCCAATTTCTAGTTTACAAACACTATCAAAATCTTAACTCCAATCTAATAAAATAGAAAAACAAAAATTACAACTCTTCCTCTTCATTCATACGCAATTTGATGTCTTCTTATATGGTATTTATTCCGAACATAGTCAATCCATTTCCTCCACTCCAGAATATATCTTTCTTGCGTATGATCCTTCAAATATGCTGAGATTTTAGCCATCTCAGCTAAGTTCATTACTTTTACAATCCATTCTTCTACTGTAGGCAAAGAGTCTTTTTTCCAGTGTTGTGCAACCAACAGTCTAGCTGCTGTTATTAAATTTAAAATCAACTTAGTCTCCAATAATGTATATTCATTTATAATACCCAACAAAAAGAGTTTCGGTGTAAATTCCAACCTTTTTTTCAAAATATTTTGCATTACCCACCAGATCTTTATCCAAAATGCTTTAACCTTCTTACAGGTCCACCAAATATGAAAATAAGTTGCATCTTCACAATCACACCGCCAACATTTAGCTTGTACATTAGAATACATACAAGACAACTTTTTTGGATCTAAATGCCATCTATAAAACATCTTATAAAAGTTCTCTCTAAGGTTTTGTGCTTGAGTAAATTTAACATTTCTAACCCAAATCTTTTCCCATGTCTCCATCATTATTGGTTCCTGAAAATTTCTAGCCCATTTAATCATACAGTCTTTAACCAGCTCTGATTCAGAATCTATCTCTAATAATACATTGTATAGTCTTTTAATATGCATAATACCCTGGTCCCTGATTTGCTTTACCAAATTTTCTTAATTTTCCATAAAACCTGTTTTTTGATCCTCCCTCCATCTTGCTTGAAGTTGACCATATTGAAACCAAGTATAAATTATCCCTTCCTTCTTCAAAACCTCTAAGGATTTAAGTTGTAGTTTACCCCTTTCTTTAAATAAAAGTTCTTTATATGTGATCACCTCCATCTTTTGTTCTATACTTATGTTTTCTATTGCATGTCTGGGATTTGCCCAAATAGGTATTTTATAATCCAATTTATATCGATATTTCTTCCAGACTCTCAACAAGGCATTTCTAAGCATATGACTTTTAAAAACTTTATCCACTTTCTTTTCATACAATAAATAAGCATACCATCCATAAAGTAAATCATGTCCTTCTAAATTCAAAATTCTATCCTCTGTTAAATTAAACCAATCACTAATCTGAACTAATACCGAAGCTTCATAGTATAATCTTAAATTTGGCATTTTTAAACCACCTCTCTCCCGAATATCTTGTATAATTTTTAATTTAACTCTGGGTTTTTTACCTGACCATATAAAAGTATTAAGACCTTTTTGCCATTCCCTCAGTTGTTCATCCTTCTTCAGCACCGGTATCATTTGGAACAAAAATAAAAACTTAGGTAATACATTCATTTTAATTGCTGCTATTCTACCTAATAAAGATAATTGTAACTTTTTCCAATCCTCCATTTCTTTCTGCACCTTTCGCCATAAGACTTCATAATTGTTTTTAAATAACTTTGTATTTGACCCAGCAATAAACACACCCAAATATTTAACTTTTTTAAGTATTTCAAATCCTGATATTTGTTGAAGCTCTTCTCTTTGATTGAAAGACATATTTTTAGTCACTATCTTAGTCTTATGTTGATTTATTTTAAATCCCGAAACTTTACCATATTGTTCTATCAATTCCAACATATATGAAACTATCTGTAGGTTGCGTTAGTGTAACAACTAAATCATCTGCAAAAGCCCTCAACCTATAATCTTGCTGTCGAATCACTATTCCTTTTAATTCTTTAGATTCACGTATCTTTTTCAACAAAATTTCCAAAGATAAAACAAACAATAAGGGAGACAATGGGCAACCCTGCCGCGTTCCCTTTTCTATCTTAAAACTATCCGTTAAACTTCCATTAATAATTATTTGTGCATTTTGTTCCCTATATATTGCTTTAATTGAGCTCATAAATTGCTCCCCAAATTGCATATTATCTATTATTTTGAATAAAAATTGCCAATTCAATCTGTCAAAAGCTTTCTCTGCATCCAAAAAGAAAAAAGCTGCGGGAATCTGATTATTTTTCTCCAAATATTCAACCAAATTTATTATTTGTCTCAAGTTATATTTCATATATCTCCCCTTTATAAACCCTGATTGATCATTATGGATTATTTGTTGCATAATTGGCATTAATCTATTTGCCAATACTTTAGCAAAGATCTTATAATCAGTATTTAAAAGTGAGATGGGTCTAAAATTTTCAGGTTTAACACAATTTTGGTCCTCTTTAGGAATCAGTGATATAAAAGCTGTTCTCCATGAGGGTGGGGTTTCTCCCCCAGATTGAATTTTATTAAAAAGCATCCTAAGCGGTTCCACCATTTCCATCTGTAAGTTCTTATAATAAATAGCTGTCAACCCATCCGTTCCCGGTGTTTTACCTACTTTTAACTGTTTAATTGCTAAAATAATCTCTTCAGAATTTATTGGTTGATTCAAACCTTCTCTTTGATCCAAAGTTAATTCCTGGACATCAACCTCTTTAAGATATCTATCTATATCTTGACCTTGTATCAAATCTCCTGCATATAATTTTGTATAATATTCTAAAAAAGCTTTTTTAATCAGATTTTGTTGATAAACTTCTTTACCTTTATATTCCATCTTACTAATAATACGTGATCTTTGCTTTTTCCTTAACATATAAGCTAACCATCTACCTGGTTTATTAGCATTGCAAAATGTATTATGTTTGGCATATTGTAAATTAGTTGCAACTTGATCGGCCATTAACATATTAAATTGCTGTCTTAATATACCTATTGCTTCTTTAGCTCTTTTATCTTCTGGATTATCTATTAACAATTGTTCTTTCTTTTTTATTTCTTCCTCAATATCCTTCCGTTTCTTTGCCTGCTTTTGTCTATATTTATTATTCATGTATATCAACACTCCTCTCATATAAGCCTTACTTGCATCCCAAACCATTTCCATAGAAGTACCTTTATACATATTATTATCAAAAAACTCCTTCATATATTTTTTAAGTTCTTTAACATTTTCTTCATATCTAAATAAATTTTCATTTAATCTCCAAGACCTCCTTTCTTTTCTCTCCTGTTCTAATTCTAACCAAACTGGACTATGATCAGCTAGAGTCCTTGGAAATATCTTGACTTTCTTCACCCTAGAAAGGAAATCAGATGTTAGCAAAATAAAATCTATCCTAGAAAAGGATTGATGTCTATCAGAAAAAAAAGTAAAATCTTTTTCATCTGGATTCAATTCTCTCCAGACATCCCTTAATTCTAAATCATCCATAATTTCAAAAAAAGGTTTGGGTAATTTGGCACGCGAGGCAACTTTAGATATAGTCTTCTTATCCTTAGAAATATCAATTACTCCATTCCAATCACCCATCAAAATAATTGATTTGTAATCCCATTGTGATATTTTGTTATGTAAAAATTTATAAAAATTTTCTTGTTGCTGGTTCAGTGCATAAATTGCAATCAGGAGGATTGTTCCATTTTGAGTCCTCATTTCAATTGCTATATATCTTCCCTGATCATCCGCCTCTACCAAATTTGCTGTTATGTTCTTTTTTATATATACCACTATTCCATTTCTTTTTTCCAAAGATGATGCCACAAAGTGAGTCCCTAATTTAGCATTAATTAAATATTTCTGATCTGATAATTTGATATGTGTCTCTTGTAAGCATACAACATCATTATTAAATTGTTTCAAATAATGATATATTTTCTTTCTCTTTTGTGGTGAATTCAAACCATTGACATTCTAATTCTTGCATCTTGTAGCATTTTTATGTTAATCCTTGCTCTCTTTCCTTGTCACACATACTACCATATTATTTTCTTTGACTATTCAAAATATTTTTTCTCCAGTTTTATTGGTATAGTTTGAAATAAAAATAATATTTTTGGTAATACATTCATTTTTATTAATGCTATTCTTCCCATTCCTGATAATTGCAAGTTTCTCCATTTCTCCAGGTCTATTTCAATTTGTTTTTTCAGTTTATGATAATTGTCTTCCTTGAGCATTGCACATTTGATGTCACATGGATGCCCTAATATTTTACTTTCTTCACAATTTGGATGCCCAGTTTCTCCATCATCTCCTTCTTTTGCTTTTCTCTCATATTTTTAACTAATATTTTTGTCTTGCTTAATGCATTGTAAACCGCCCTGAGTCTCTGGAGAAGGGCAGTATATAAATCGAACCAAAAACTAACTAAATAAATAAATCTTATCTTTATTGATTTGCAGATCTGCTACTTTCCCATATTCTTCTCTTTGTTCTAATAGTTTTGGCACTGTCTCTATTGGGTCTTCCATGATAAACACCAAATCATCCACAAATGCTTGTAGTTTGTATCTTCTTTGATTCTCATTCCTTTTATTTCTTTTTCCTGCCTCACTTTTCTATTTAAAATTTCTAATGTCAATATAAATAATAATGGAGATAAAGCGCATCCTTGTCTAGTTCCTTTTCTAATATCTATTTTCTCTGTCATTTCACCATTTACTATCACCTTTGCTGCTTGATCTCTCTATATAGTTTGGATCATATTTATGAATCTGTCTCCAAAATCCATCATTTTCAACTGTTTTATCATAAATTGCCAATTTACGTTGTCAAATGCCTTTTGTGCATCTAAAAATAACAACGTTATTTGTTTCTCTGAGTGTAATTCATAATATTCTAATGTGTTTAATATAGGTTCAAAGGTCAGCCAAAAAATATAAAAAAACCACAACTATAAAAAAGAGAGTAAAGAAAAAATATAGGCAAATAAAAAAAATTTGGTTATCGAAATGCACTAAAAAAAAATAAGTAGAAGAAAAAAGAATAATTATCCCAAATACAAAATATTAAATGTCAAAAAATGCAAAATCCAAAAAGAAGGGGGGAAAAAAGAGAGAAATACAATATCCCAATTTTAGCTTTTCCACATTTCAGGTTTTAAGCAGCAAAATAATAATAATAATAATAATAGTAGTAGTAGTAGTAATAGTAGTAGTAGTAGTAGTAATAGTAGTAGTAGTAGTAGTAGTAGTAGTAGTAGTAGTAGTAATTCACTGGAAATTGTGCCAGAAGTTTGGATTTGAGTACAGCAAAAACCACTGGGAACATCAGGTTGAGAAAGTTTTAGAGAATGAGAACTCAAGATATTGTGGGACTTTAGGATTCAGACTGACAGGCACTTGGTCCACAACACACCTGACATAACAGTAGTTGAAAAGAAAAAAAAGTATGGTTCATTGACATTGCAATACCTGGTGATGCACGGATTGAAGATAAGCAACAAGAAAAAAATCACAAAGTGATTTGCAAACTGAAGTTGAGCGACTGTGGAAAAAGAAATCATGTGTTGTCCCGATTGTAATTGTAATTGATTGTAATTGGATCCCTTGGAGCAATACCCAAAAGGCTACCTCGCTATTTAGAAATTCTAAACTTACCGGACTTGAACATTTTGACTCTACAAAAAACCACCTTATTTGGAACAGCTTACATCCTTCGATGATACCTTAACAGTTCCTAGGTCCTTGGTTAGGACTCGAGCTGCTGAGCTATTAACCAGCCTCAAAGACTGTGAATCTCACTACAGATTAAATAACAACAACAACAACAACAACAACAATAAATAGTGGAAAGGAAAAGGCCCCAAAAATTGCACTCCAGATAGTAAGCAAAAATAATATATCAGCAGAAAAACAATTCCAACAAAGTAGTCTTTGAACTATTACTCAGTTGTTAATCTTTTTCTTCTTCTTCCCCTTCTCCTCTTTAACTCCCACTGAGTCATAAGACACTTTATCTCAAATATCACTCAAGGTCATTCTTTGTTCACTCCACGCTTCCAAAAAAAAGAGGGTTTTTTTTCACCACTAGACGGCACTGTATACCTTCACAACTTATTTTCACTGATCTAAAGTTTATCTATTCTGACTTAGACCTCTTCAGTTTCTAATTTAAAAGTCAAAAAAATTGTCTGTATTTCAATCTTATTACACACTGCCCAATCTGCTTTCCCATATTTTCACAATCAGTTCATATTCTTTGAAAAAAATAATGTTTATACTTGGCCAGCTCCTGTACCATTGCTAATCCAGAAATGGGGAGGTAGCCAGATATCCACTTCTTCCCCTTTCGCTCTTGCCATTCCTTTTCATTCTAATTAATTTTCTACAATTCAGGTTGTCTCTTAAAAGATATGTAGGAAGTTAGCACCCACCCCTCTCCTGGAAGAGTGAAATATTTTTGGGAAATATTAAAAAGGCAGAAAAATTATATTTCCCTGGATGAGAAATGGATAAGCATGTTTTGAAGCAGCTCCCATCTTCCTGCCTCCACCCTTTGTCAATGGGCCATTAAGGCCTGGGCCAGTCTATTCTACATAACAAAGATCTACCTCCTTCAGGCAGAGCCATAGTTGGAATTGCCAAAGATCCAACAAAGATAGGATTAGGCCTCTACACAATAGCAGAAGAAACTCACCACATGTGACCTGGGAAGCAAATGTGACTATCAGACAGCAAGGCTAGGTATGATCCCGACCCCCTAGGAGTCTGACAACCAATCAGGATACTCTTTCTGGGCCTCAGGAAGTTCAAAGCCAAAGAAAGCATAAAACCCGAAAAACTCCCTATATCGCCCCTTCCTTTTCTGTCCAGGAACTCAAGCCATGTGATCCTGTGCACCATTAAACCATCTTTCCAAGCAGTCTCCATGTCTCCAGTGTATTTCTCCCCACTTGGAGCAGAACCTAGAAGGATGTCTCTTACAACAGATAGAAGCCTTATTCCAAGACAGCAATTATCTCACCCAGATGGAATGCCTCGTTTCCTCTTTCTTTGTCTTCACTCGTGACGGCTCCGGCTTTGTGACAGCTCTCAATGGCTGCCTTCCCAGCTGCAGAGTTGAAGGCTCTTCGCTGGTGCTACAGGGAATTTGCGGATTCCCTATCCACAGAAGCCTGTGCCTCCTTTCTTCACTGATCCTACAGATTAGCTATGGTCCCTACTACATTCATCCAGAGTGTTTTGATCAATGTGTGTTTTAAAAGAGATATCTAAGGTTAACAATTTTGTGGTTCTCAATTTTCAGGGTACCCAATTTCTTCCCTAATGGGAGGAATAAGAAAAATATTTTGAGGGATGAGGCAGGAAGAAATAGAAGAATATGGTGGATCGTACAAGACAATGTGCACCAGAGGAAATTTCTCTGTTCTTGCCAGTTTGGAGATGTCCTCTAAATAATGAAATACAAATAGTTACAACAGCAACAAAAAAAGAGATATAGTTGTGGTTCTCATAGGAAAGCCTGATTTCCATATTGGTGTTAAAAGGAAACCAATCTAAACAGAAATCAGGGAAAATTAGAGAACCAACTAAGCAACTGTATTTATTTCATATGGTGTAGCATTAATACATAAAGTTAGCAGAAACGGCATATAAAATGTGCATCAAAATATAAAACACCAGAACAGTAAATCCTTTTAAAAATGCATAATAGGAATGATGGGCACAATTATGAATAAAATTAAATGATGTACGAACAGTTACTAGAGTGGCTAAGCCTATCGCTGGATATCTAGACCATTTAGCCATTGAGGAGCAATGCCCTTGAGATGATGTATTTCAAGCAGAGATCCAGAGAACCTTCTGAGGGGGCATTCCATCTTAACATGATATAAAGTTTGTTTGATGATCCCACAGTCACAGTTAATATCATCGACTTGCCCCTATTGGGTTTTTCAATATTGGAACCTGCCATGGTTGGTCAGTATCGTCTGACAAACAAAGAAGATCTTTCTTTAAAGGTGAAAAGAAAAGAAATATTACTTTCTGTTTTTTCAGATACTGAAAAATGCACCAAGTGCCCAGATGACCAATATCCAACCAAGAGCAGAGTCCAATGTATACAGAAAAGAATAATCTTTCTCTCCTATGAAGAACATCTGGGCATCATCCTGGTCTCCTTTGCCCTACTCTTGTTCTTAACCACAGGATTCATTTTATTCATATTCATGAAATACCTTGAAACTCCCATTGTCAAAGCCAACAACCGCGACCTCTCCTACATCCTCCTAGTCTCCCTCTTGCTTTGCTTCTTGTCCTCCTTTTTTTTCATTGGACAGCCAAGAAAAGCCATCTGTCTTCTCCGACAAACGGTGTTCAGCGTTGTCTTCTCAATAGCTGTGTCTTCTGTGTTGGCCAAAACGATCATGGTGGTGCTGGCCTTCCTGGCCTCCAAACCAGGGAATAAAATGAGAAGATGGTTGGGGAAGAGCTTGGCCCACTCCATCATCCTTTCTGGTTCTGCTGGACAAATTTTCATCTGTGCCTTATGGCTGGGAATTTCTCCCCCATTCCCTGACTCTGACTTAAACTCCCAGCCTGGAGTGATCATCCTGCAATGCAATGAAGGCTCCATCACCATGTTTTACATTGTCCTTGGCTATATGTCTTTCCTAGCTGCCATTTGCTTCACTGTAGCTTTCCTGGCGAGAAATCTGCCTGGGGCCTTCAATGAAGCCAAGCTGATCACCTTCAGCATGCTGGTCTTCTGCCGTGTTTGGATCTCCTTCCTGCCCACCTACCTGAGCACCAAAGGAAAGTCCATGGTGATTGTTCAGGTCTTCTCCATCTTGGCCTCCAGTGCTGGACTGCTGGGTTGCATCTTCTTCCCAAAGTGCTACATTATTATCCTGAGGCCAGATCTGAACACTAAGGAACATCTCATGATAAAAGTAGGGAAATGACAGTGAAATTGTTTCTTAGGCTTATAATCTTTAATTTTTTCATTGCAATTATTGGTGTTTTGTATTTTTCCTTTGAATCTATGTGACAATTAAGGTTATTTGAAACTGAAGGAAATAAACATATGAAGAGTGTTACGTTAATGACATTAAATTCCAACATAATCCTCAATTAGTAAAATAAACCAATTAGTAATAGAAATTGTCATACATCCAGGAATGAACAAGCTCAGAAATAAGACTCTCCTTCCAATGGGATTTTATCTGCTTTCCAGTTTTGTGCAAATACAATTCTAGCCGCTGTTATTATATGAATAATCAAATATGTATCTTCTTTACTATAATTCTCTGGTAAAATTCCCAATAAGAATATCTCTGGTTTTAACTCTATATGTTGCTGCAACATTCCCTCTAACCATCTTTGTATTTTCACCCAATATTGTTTTGTCTCTTTACACAACTACCACATATGATAATATGATCCCGGCAACTGGTGACATTTCCAGCACTTAGCTGATTTATCTTTAAACATCTTAGCTAATCTTTCTGGTGGCAGATGCCATCTATAAAACATCTTATACAGGTTTTCTTGATAGGCTGTTGCCATTGTTAATTTATAATTTCTTTCCCAAAGTTGTTGCCATTTATCCTATGGTGTATCCAAAATTCTTTGCCCGTGCTATCATTGTTTCTTTTACTTCTTTGTCTTCTAGTCTAATACACAATAAATACTTATATAGTTTCTTAATCATTTTCTCATTTGTTCCTGTCAATATTCCATCCAGTTCTGATTTTCCCAAGTTAAAGGCATATTGTCTACGATCTGCCTCATATCTTGATTGTATTTGCAGTTTTGTATACCAATCTATCTAGATCTCTTGACTCTCTAGTCCTTGTTTTTGTTTTAACTCTCCCCGATCAGTCAGAATGTCTTTATATCTAACAATATTCCCCATGTTCACAATATTTGAGTATGTCACTGCTTCTATTGTAGAAAGCCACATTGGAATATTCAAATAATGTTTTTCTTTCACTCTCTCCCACACTGATAACAAACCATTTCTTACATAATGTCTTTGGAAATATCCATGTATCCTTTGTTTCCCGTACCAGAAAAAGGCATGCTAATCCAATTGTAAATCATGACCCTCCAATGTCAATAATCTTGTATTCCTTAATAAAATCATTCTTTAATCCATGTTAATGCCGGCGCTTGATAATACAATTCGCAATTCGGAAGGCCTAATTTAAAAGTCCAAAAAATTGTCTGTATTTCAATCTTATTACACACTGCCCAATCTGTTTTCTCATATTTTCACAATCAGTTCATATTCTTTGAAAAAATTAATTTTTATACTTGGCCAGCTCTTGCACCGTTGCTAATCCAGAAATGGGGAGGTAGCCAGATATCCACTTCTTCCCCATTCGTTCTTGCCATTCCTTTTCATTCTAATTAATTTTCTACAGTTCAGGTTGTCTCTTAAAAGATAGAAGCCTCATTCCAAGACAGCAATTATCTCACCCAGATGGAATGACTCGATTCCTCTTTCTTTCTCTTCACTCGTGACTGCTCCGGCTTTGTGACAGCTCTCAGTGTCTGCCTTCCCAGCTGCAAAGTTGAAGGCTCTTCACTGGTGCTACAGGGAATTTGCGTATTCCCTATCCACAGAAGCCTGTGCCTCCTTTCTTCACTGATCCTACAGATCAGCTATGGTCCCTATGGACCCCCAAAACAGCTGAGATATCAACACTTACTCTGGAGCCCCAGAATTTACATCATTCCATCAGTCGTAAGCCACACACCCCTAGAATCTGCAGAAATGAGTAGATTAACATTGAGAATAAAAGATAAAGAGGAGTCAATGTATTTCAAGATAAGTTTTATGATTGGTTAGAAAAGAAATATGAATAAGGATATAAAGATAAAATAGATAGGGAATAGATGGGAGAAAACAATTAGAAAAATAGATACCCAGATGATACCAAGTATGAGGAGAAAGGGGAGGGGGGGTAAAAGGGAAAAAATGAGGTATTATAAAAATGTACGCAAATGATGAAATAAAAATATATAATAATTGAATAAGAAATTGAAAGGAGAATAAAGATAATTAGGTAATTGGTGCTGCTCGAATACCACTTTAGATTGAACTGAAAAGGGAAACAACAGGAGAGAGGGGAAGGAGTAGAGGGAGAGGAAGGGAGAAGAGAGGAGGGGAGAGGAGAGGAGAAAAAAGAAAGGGAAGAGGAGAGGAAGAGGAGCAGAGGAGAAGGTCAGAAGGCGGGAAGAATAGAGGAGTGGGGGAAGAGAAGGGGAAGTAGGAAAGAGAAGGAGAGCAAGAATGAAGGAAGTAGGAGGAGAAACAAGAAGGAAGAGAAGGGAAGGAGAAGAAGAAAGGTTGGAGTAAAAGTAAAGAGCAAAAGAGCAGCCCTGAAAAAGTAAAAATGAAAAATGAAAGTTAAAAGAAAAGATGAATGAAAAATGATGGAAATGATTGTACATGTAAATGTGTTTATGAAAAATAAAAATAAAAACTTTATTAAATAAAAAAAGAAAAGAAATAATACTCTAAACTCTAAATCTGTTTGAACACAGTCACTCTCCCCCTCTATCTCTTCCCCCTTCCATCTGTACAGTGGGTGGGAGAGGCAGATATGACGGGTGCAGGGGGCCATATCAGTTTCGGGGAGTACGCACCCGCTATTTGCGAGCGGTAGCATGCTCCGGCCCCCAGAGCGCTTCCTGTAACCCTGGTTGCCCAGAGCCTCAGGGCCCAAGCCTTTGGTTGATGTTATGCAACGTTAGGTCTGCAGTAACTAAAGCCCCCCTCATTAACGACCTAATCCAGGAGGGAGGTGCAGACCTGGCGGGAATTACAGAAACCTGGTTGGGCCAGGGGGGGGTGCCCCTCGTTGAGATGTGCCCACCAGGTTTCTGCACGTTTCATCAGCCGAGGGCTCAGGGGAGGGGCGGAGGGGTAGCGGTGATTATTAAGGAAGACCTTGATCCGAGGGAGGCCACTGTTCCTCAGGTTGCTGGCTGTGAGTCCCTCCTTGTGAAGTAGGGTCGTGGGGTGCAGATCACGTACCTGCCTCCCTGCCGCGTGGGAGCAGCCCTGCCTGAGTTGCTTGATGTAATAGCTGGAGTCGCGGTTGGTACCCCCAGACTTATGGTTATGGGGGATTTCAACCTGCCGTCCATCGGCGAAACATCAGAGGCGGCTCAGGAGTTCATGGCTTTCATGACAGCCATGGACCTGACCCAGTTAGTTCATGGCCCCACCCACACGGGGGGACACACACTAGACTTGGTTTTTACCTCTGGTCAGTAGCTGAATGGTCTCGATTTAGGGGAACTAGTCATCAATCCCTTGTCATGGACAGATCATTCGCTCCTTCGTCTAGACTTCCATACCGCTTCCCTTCGTCGCAGGGAGATGGAACCGACTAGGTGGTTCCGTTCCAGGCGCCTGATGGACCCAGACAGGTTCCTGACGGAGCTTGGGCCTTTCCCAGAGACTCTGGCTCACGGCTCGACTGAAGAACTGGTAGCCGCCTGGGATAGGGCGGCTGCTGGTGCTTTGGACCGCGTCGTGCCTTTGCGGCCTCTGACCCGGTGCCGACCTCGATTAGCTCCTTGGTTTTCCGAGGAGCTGAGAGAGATGAAGCGCCGGAAAAGACGCCTAGAGAGCGATTGGAGGGCCAGTCGCACTGAATCTGACCGGACACTGGTAAGAGCTCATATTAAGACTTACCTGGTGGCAATAAGAGTGGCAAAATGTAATCATTTCTCCACCCTTATTGCATCAGCAGATAATCGCCCAGCCGCCCTGTTTAGGGTGACCCGCTCCCTCTTACAGTTGGGAGCGCGGGAGGACCTCTTGCTGGGGAGAGCTGAGGAATTTGTGCAATATCTGCATGATAAAGTTGCTCAGATTCGGGACAGTCTGGACTCCAATTGGGTAGTTCCGGATGGGATGACGGGAGTGGATCTTGAGAATGTTATCTGGGATGAGTTTGACACTGTGACTCCTGAAGACGTGGACAGGATTCTAGGGAGGCTGAACGCTACCACATGTTTATTGGACCCATGTCCCTCTTGGCTGGTACTGGCCTCCCGGGAGGTTACACGAGGCTGGCTCCAGGGCATTATTAATGCTTCTCTGAGTGAGGGTGTCTTCCCAGCCGCCTTGAAAGAGGCGGTGGTGAGGCCCCTCCTCAAGAAGCCTTCCCTGGACCCGGCTATATTAGGTAACTATCGTCCGGTCTCCAACCTTCGCTTCACGGCGAAGGTTGTTGAGAGTGTGGTGGCGCAACAGCTCCCTTGTTACCTGGATGAAGCTGTCTATCTGGATCCGTGCCAGTCGGGTTTCAGGGCGGGTTACAGCATGGAAACGGCATTGATCGCATTGGTTGATGATCTCTGGAGGGCTCGGGACAGAGGATCTTCCTCGGTCCTGGTCCTTCTTGATCTCTCAGCGGCTTTTGATACCATCGATCATGGTATCATGCTGCGTCGGTTAGGGGGTTTGGGAGTGGGAAGCACCGTTATGCAGTGGTTCTCCTCCTTTCTCGCTGACCGTACGCAGTCTGTGTTGGCAGGGGGGCAGAGGTCGACCTCGAGACACCTCACTTGTGGGGTGCCACAGGGGTCTGCCCTCTTGCCCCTCCTGTTCAACATTTATGTGAAGCCGCTGGGTGAGATCATCCGTGGTTTTGGGGTGAAGTGTCAACTGTATGCTGACGACACGCAGTTGTACATTTCTACCCCGGATCACCCCAATGATGCCCTTGCCGTGATGTCCCACTGCCTGGAAGCCGTACGGATCTGGATGGGGAGGAACAGGCTCAGACTCAATCCCTCCAAGACAGAGTGGCTGTGGCTGCCGGCGCCCCGATATAGCCAGTTGGTGCCATCAGTGGCTATTGGGGATGAGATCTTGCCCCCCTCAGAGAGGGTTCGCAACTTGGGCATCCTCCTGGATGTACGGCTGTCTTTAGACGATCATATGACAGCCGTGGCCAGGGGGGCTTTTTATCAGGTCCACCTGATTGCCCAGTTGCGTCCCTTTCTGGATTGGGACGCCCTACGCACAGTCACTCATGCTCTCGTCACTTCCCGTTTGGACTACTGTAATACTCTCTACATGGGGCTCCCCTTGAGGAGCACCCAGAGACTTCAGCTGGTCCAGAATGCGGCCGCGTGAGTGGTTATGGGAGCGACTCGTCGCTCCCGGGTAACTCCCCTCTTGCGCGAGCTGCACTGGCTCCCAGTGGTCTTCCGGGTGCGTTTCAAGGTGTTAGTCACCATCTTCAAAGCGCTCCATGGCTTAGGACCGGGATATTTACAGGACTGTCTTCTGCCAATGAATATCTCCCACCGCCCAATACGCTCTCACAGAGAGGGCCTCCTCAGAGTGCCATCTGTCAGACAATGCTGACGGGCGGCTCCCAGGGGGAGAGCATTCTCTGTGGGAGCCCCAGCCCTATGGAATGAATTACCCCCAGATATAAGAAAGATTCCTGACCTCCGTGCCTTCCGACGAGCCCTGAAGACCCTACTATTTCATCAAGCCGGTCTGACTTAAATTAGTGTTAATTTTAATAGGGGTTTTTAGGGGTTTTAAATTTTACGGCCAAATAGTTTAATTATTTTATTAGTTTTAATTTTTATACGTGATTGTTTTAATATGGCTGTAAACCGCCCTGAGTTCCCTCGGGGAGAAGGGCGGTATATAAATGCAATAAAACTAAACTAAAAAAACCTAAAAACTATGACTTTTTCTTGAAATTAGGTATGAGCAGTGGAGCTGGTTGTTAAGAGCATGCAGATGACCCCCATTCGCAACATTTCTACACAATTTACTTCTGGAGGTCTTAGGTGACATCACACCTAAGATTATGGGAATCTCAGAGTTCCATGACTCTGGGTTGAGTCATAACTATCCTAACATCCTTTCTGGACATGTCCAAAATGTAGTGACCCAGCTGCAAAAAGAGCACCTAGAAGGCTTAACACCTCTGTGAAGACTTGATCCACATCAGGAAATGGCCACGAATCTTATCCAAACAAATGATATGATCCTCTTCTCCCCAAATGGGAAGCTTTCAGCATTCTGCTGAAAGGAAGAGTGCACCTTCTCTGGGACAGAGAGAGAGAGAGATGGAGGGAGGAAGAGAGGAAGAGAGAGAGAGAGAGATATATATCCATATCTTCCTGAGAAGACAGATTCTTCCTGCAGCTCCCTAGAGTGTGAAGACTCAGGGATGGCCTCCTGACACTTTCTATCTTGGATTATTTTCCCATTCACAATATATATATTTATAAAGTGGCCAAATGCACCAGAGAGGCTTCATGAATTCCCAGGACCATGGATTCAGTTGATACAGGATCTTTTGCCTGAAATCTGCAATTTTGAAATTTTAGGCCAGTATTTCTGTCCCAAATAGGGATGCGATAGCTCAGTGGCTAAGATGCTGAGCTTGTTGATTGAAAGTCAGCAGCTCAGTGGTTCGGATCCCTGGTGCCACGTGATAGGGTGAGCTCCCATTACTTGTCCAAGCTTCTGCCAACCTAGCAGTTCGAAAGCACAGAAAAAATGCAAGTAGAAAAATAGGGACCATCCTTGGTGGGAAGTTAACAGCCTTCCATGCACCTTTGTCATTTAGTCATGCTGACCACATGACCACAGGGATGTCTTTGGACAGTGCTGGCCCTTCAGCTTTGAAATGGAGATGAGCACTGCCCCCTAGAGTTGGGAATGACTAGCACATATGTGCAAGATGTACCTTTACCTTTATTTCAGCCCAAACCAAGTGTGAGGAAAAAGAATTCCAGCTTTTCCATCTTCATTTACCTTGTCAAAGATCAGGTCATTTCTGAGGCCAATGCCTGGAGGATTTGAGATCTTCCTGAACTAAATTCCCTCCAACAGATAATTCATTCTTCTTCTTCACTGATGGCACTTAGGGGTCTCCGGAATCTGAGGCAATCCCATCTCTGTCACATATTGTTGAAAATTTCATTTTCCTTCTTTCCTACTTTCTTTTATTATGAACCACCAATAAGTAGATTGATACAGACTTAATTTTCCATAAATCACTGGAAATTTGAACAAGTGATTTTGGTTCTCTGTTTGCAGTTGCTGGGGAGACATTTTCCTTTAACAAAAGGAATGCTTACACATTTTTTTTCAAAAAGGAATTGTTTTCTGTCTCAGCTCTTTATTTTTTGTAAGCTCATTGTCCACACTACAGTCATATGAAATACAACAACTGTTTCATGTGATCTTCTGAGCGTCCTTTTTTCACTTTTTTAAAGCATTTTTTACTACCTATTTGCCTGAACTGTAAGTAAAAAAAATGCTTAAAAAGTAAAAAAAAAAAAGTTCTGATGATCGTGTGTCACTCAGCTGATCATCGGAATTTTTCTTTTACATTTTTCTACTACTGGTTCGGAGGACCAGTAGCATTTTTTACTCCCGGTTCAGGTGAATTGGTGTTTGGAGTTGGACAGTGAGGAGGCTGGAGAGGAAAATGGGCCAGTCCTGGAGTCAGGGGAAGGCCCAGACGAGGGCTCTGCATGAGGCAGAGATGGGGCCTGGGCCATCTGGGAGTGATGAGAGGACTCCGAAGCCTCCAGAGGTGAATAGTAGAGAGGCAAGGAACAGGAGGAGCCTGTTCCTAGTGTATGCATGTGAAGAGCTGTCAGAAGGCAAAGGCAGCTAAAACAAAAAGGACAACTTGGGAGTAAGGCCAGGAGATGATTGGTCCCTCCCAGAAGTCTTAAAAGAGCGGCTCTTGGGATCTTTGTAGGAAAGCAACATTGCTACATTTGTTTCTTGTCAGCGTCTCTTGTTTCTGAACTTTTGCCAAGAAAAGCCTTTGGCAGGGTGACAAAGAAGACAAAGGTTGGTGATAAGACCGAAGGACTGTTTATAAAGAATTTGTCTTGGACTTAATTTGGACTAAGCTGAGAATGAAGTAATTTTCAGCTGTTCCAATAAAATATGTTTGTTTAGGACTGATTGTGTCTGGTAATAACTATTTGGGCCTAGGTCACAATAATTGGTTTCAAGGGGAAAAAAGATCTATTAGCCCTATATCTTTCTTCATATTTATACAATGATATAATTCAAAACTATTCAGTATCCTCAACCTAGAGTGTCACCAAACTCTTAGTTCTGGGTGACCTTACACAGCAGTCTCTGGAGAAAAGAGTCCATATTGAAGGATGGCAGAAGTCAACAACATAGGTGTTGAAATGCTGCATTTCCCTCTAGTATCATTTTCTGAACAGGAAAGACCACAACCACTAAAGAACACTGCCCTCAGGGGTATATCTGTAATTTTTCACTAACATGCTGTATATCAGGAATAGGTTCAGGGGCCCCAGAGGAAAAGTTGCTTCTCACTGTAATTATCACCATCCTGCTCTTTGAGATGTCTCCTTCTACTTCTCTAGTGACTGCCTTTGATGTAATCATCAGACTGAAGCATTGTGGAGGGGATCTTGCATCAAAAAAGGATAATTGCTTTAGGTTGCACTCTGTGTTATGTGAATTTTAGGACAGGCAGGGGCTGTGCTTTTAAATGTCCTTTTCTCTTCTTTCCAGGTGAAGCATGGTTTGTCTCTTTTAATTCTTCAACTCTTCTTGTTCTTGTTTAGAAACAGAAAGGGAATTGATTCAGCCCCATGAATTATGAACCTCCTACTTCTGCTTCTGATGCTATTGCTGCCCCAGCCAATCTCTGGGAAGCTTACAATGAAATGTCCACTGACTCTGGAACACCAGGATGGAGAAAAACCATGGAGCTATTACAGACCAGGAGACCATCTCATTGGTGTTATCACCAGTAGAACAAAAATATCTCCTATAATGTTCCCTTTCAATGCAGCTCCTTCTAGTCAGTCTCACTCGTAAGTCATTCAGGATAATGGAGTTGCATTCCCTCCATTTATAATTCTAACACCTCATTTTTTTTCTCCTTATTCCACTTATTCCAGATGGATATGAAAACACCTCTCCTGTCTAATTTCCTGAACCATTTTGATTTCCATGCTTTCTTTGTCTTATTTTGAGGAACAGATTCAGATTGAAATCCAAAGATGGAACTGAAAAAGAATATGAAATAAGTCCACATTATTTTCCTCTCCCTGTTCAATCTTGAATTCATGTCTTGAATACTGACTTTTGTTTAAATTAGTGATTCTTGTAGTTTTCCCCTGCCCAGCTCAGTTCAAATGCAACCACTCATGGATATTTACTTCTTGATCCTTATAGAAATACAGGATAACTTATTTTTAGAATTGGTTTCTGAGTCACTTTTGAAACATCCTCTTTCTTTTATGGTAGTTCTGCTGTAATTATTCAATTATTTTGAACCCTGATTATTGGTCAAATGAAAAAATTAGTACTGTCCCAAATAATAGTGTAGTTGCGATTCTTAACCCATGTGGACGACTGTATCAATTCCATCTTCCCAATGTTCATTAAAATTGAATGGAGATGGGTGAGTATCATTTGTCTCTGGGTTTGGAGTCAGTAATGGCTTAAGACTCTGTAGGCTTGAAAAAGACATTTATTTATTTAACGTATGGCTGGTCACCTCAGTATTAAAACACTTCATTTTTACAGATTAAAAGAATTGAAAGAATAAAAAAAAGCAGTAAGAAAACCTAAAAGGAAAACAGAAATAACATTTCAGAGTTTAATGTCGAGTTTGGAGACCCAGTCAGTAGCTACTGTTGTTATGCAGAGGAAGTCCCTAGAATCTCCTAGATACCTTCTGTGAGAGCATTCCCTCACTATATGCTGGACAGTCTGTTGAGGGGCCCCGCAATCACATTGTGCTGAAGGTGTCTTTCCCCATTTATACAAGGAGTTAGCACACACCCCATAAGTCGTTCTAATTCTGTTATATGTTACCCATATGTGTGGTTAGTTTAAGATAGGTTAAATCCTGGAGATATACTATTAGGATTAATATGCTCAGGGATATCTTGGGAGGAATAGCTACTCCACGCTTCCATCAACTTTTGTGTGGTGTTCTGATGATCGGCCATTAACTTAAGCGCTGTCAAGAATGGTGGGTTTTTGACTTTATTCGGCATCTTAAGAGATCAGGAATGTATCCATGTATGGGTAGAGAGGAATTTAACAGGATCTTACTATACTCCCGAATGAGAGCTTCTTGTCATTGTAAGTGTGGGGAAAGTATGTGACTAAGAACTGGTAACCAGTAACTAGGTGTAGATTTTATGATCATGTCATTATCATCAACCGAACCAACAACATATTTCTTTTCAATCTAAACCACTTTGTCTTTTCAAAGTAGTTTAGATTGAAAAGAAGTATGTTGTTGGTTCGGTTAATAATAATGACATGGTCATATTTAAAGCACTTTGTTTGTTCATTTTTACAAGAGTTTATCTAATGCTCATTGAAAAATGCTATGCTTTATTTTGATTAGTCAAGCAAAAATATATCCAAAAATATAAAATATATTTTGCTATTCATGATGATGGTAATGGTGATGATAAAAATGAACATTCTTTTACAGTAGAATATCTTCTGATCAGTCTAAAATCCTACGCTTTATTTTCGCTATTCAAGTGGTCAATAAGAATTTCCAGCTCCTGCACAATCTCACACTTGGATACGACATCCATGACAACTATCTCAACACTATTGGCACTTCAGATTCCTTGCTGTACATGCTCTCCACTGGAGAAGCCAATGTTCCCAACTACAGCTGTGGAAGGAAGGACAACCTTTTGGCTCTTGTTGATGGGGCTGATGGGGACCTCTCTATCCAGATGTCAACATTAGCAGACATCTACAAAGTCCCACAGGTTTGTGTGTGTGTGCCTTTCTATCTAGTAAAAAGAGTGAATCGGTAGGATGGGTAAGCAATAAATTCAACCATATCCACTCTAGGGCATTCAAGAGTTGCTTTCCTCCGTGGCCAGTGTAGGTATATTGTTTAGTGATGGATTTGATACTGGGGAGAGGAAAAGCAGCAAAACAGCCCTATCATCTCATGATACCATCTCTGTTGCTTTGGGGGCTTCTACTGCATACCTGTGAAAATAAGGAGAAGATCAAAATCCTTATATTAAAACAACATATAACCTTTGTGGACAGAATTTAAAAATCTTACATAAAATAGAGCTCTTTATTTGAACAAAACAATTCAGTTGAATCTGCAAATGTGGGTCTGATTTCAGAAAAAAAAGGGAGTGATCAAGAAATACCATTGGCATTCTTTATTCTGTTTTTTTTTTTTCATTACTTCCTTTCTTTTCTTGTATTTTTTATCTGGTCTTCCTAATATTCTGTCTGTAATATTAGCTAATCAGGAATACAATATTCTAATATCTTTATGAGAAAAAAAGTTGGATTTATTGAAAGAGTGACAGCATTCTTCATTGCTTTTTCAGATCAGTTATAGTATTGTTTCAGAGGTTCTGAGTGATAAAAGTCAATTCTCATTTTTTTACCGGATGCTCCCCAAAGAAGAGTTCCATTACCCAGGAATTGTCCAACTGCTCCTCCATTTCAGATGGACCTTGATTGGTCTCTTTGCTTCAGACACGGAGAAGGGAGAGAATTCCATGAGGACATTGTGTTCTATGCTGGTCAGGAATGGAATTTGTGTTGTTATATCACAACAATTTTCACCAGCTGGACATACAGCACCCCTCAGGGATGCCATTTCCAAGTGGAGACAAGTCAATGTCTTTGTTCACATCATAGAATATTTCTCTGTTTGGGACAGAATTCATCTTTTCCATTCAACACTTGAAAGTTTGCCAGAACCCATTGAAGGGAAAGTCTGGATAATTTCAAGCCTTGGGCAATCGCAAATAAAAAGACACATATTTCTGAAATATGTCCACAGCGTTTGGGCCTACCATTTCCAGTTGAAAAAAAGGCCGAAGGACAGTTCCTTTGAACCAGATCTCTTTGTGCAACCACAGTTCGGAGATCAATCTTTTCTCTGTTCTTTTTCACAAGACTTCATTTCTGTCAAAGGCCGGAGAAGATGCACTCAGAAATCTCCACTGAAGACCAAAGTGGAAAGAAATTGGATCTGGTACCGATATAACCACCATGTTTACACTTTGATGAATACTCTGGCCCATGCCTTGAATGCTGCGTATTCCTCCGTATCAGGGAGGAGAAGAAAAGAGGGAAAAGAGAAGCTCGGGACTCAAAGACTGCAGCCATGGCAGGTACGGGGTCCTGACAAAGATCCATCAAACTTACTTTCTTTGGATAAGGAATACAAAGGAGAATCTCAACTTTTTTCTGCTTCAAAAGGCCAACAAGTTTGACCAATCCAATCACGTGTGGAAAATTTTCCAAAGAGCGGGTACCATGACATATATATTTTGATGTTAAACAGGGTTAATTTTACAAAATATGTATGCATTTTAAATAAACTCCTATATCTATCTATCTATCTATCTATCTATCTATCTATCTATCTATCTATCTATCTATCTATCTATCTGTTCGATTTATATGCCGCCCTTCTCCGGAGATTCAGGGCAGCTTACAATGCATTAAGAAACAGCCTTCATACTTTTGTATATACCTGCTTAGCAGTGTTCTTTTCTTTACAAAGTCAACTTATTGCCCGCACAATCTGGGTCCTTTTTTATCTGCTGCCGCACACTGCTTGCTCATATTTAACTGGTTGTCCACTAAGACTCCAAGATCTCTCTCACTGTTATTGCTATTAAACCTGGTTTCACCCAGTCTATAAATGTTCTTTTGGTTTTTCTTGCCTAAGACTTTAATTTTCTCTACACTGAATTTCATTTTGTTAGATAGGCCCCAGAGTTCAAGTCTGTCAAGATCCTTCTGGATCTTGAGCCTATCTCCTAAAGAGTTAGCTATTCCTGCCAGCTTAGTATCATCCACAAATTTGGTAAATTCCTCTTCTATCCCCTCATCTAAGTCGTTTATGAAGATATTGAATAGTACTGGGTCTAAGAAAGAACCTAGGGTACGCATTGCTTACTTCCCACCATGTAGACATAGACCCATTAAGGACTACTCATTGAGTATAGTTTGTCAACCAGTTATGAATCCATCTGTTGATGCTATCTATCCCACTTTTTTCTAGCTTACCAAGAAGTAGGTTGTGGTCTACTTTGTTGAATGCCTTGCTGAAGTCTAAGTATGTTAGGTCCACAGTATTTTGGTGGTCTATTAATTTAGTCACTAGGTTGAAGAATGAAATAAGATTGGTTTGGCATGATCTGTTTTTAACAAACCCATGCTGACTGCTACTTATTACTTTACACGTTTCTAGATGTTGGCAGATCTCTTTGTTTGTTTTTTTATTATTATCTTTTCCAGTATCTTCCCGGGTATTGATGTTAGGCTGATTGGTCTGCAGTTTCCTGGGTCTGTTTATTTTTCCTTCCTTTTTTCAATATGGGAACCACTTCTACTCTTTTCCAGTCCTCTGGTAGTTCTCTGGTGCTCCAGGATTTTTGAAAGATGTGATACAGTGGTTCTAAGATGGCATCTGCTAGCTCCTTTAGAACTTTGTGATGTAATCCATCAGGTCCCATTGATTTGTATTTCTCAAGATCAGACAGGTGTTCTCTTATCTTTTTTTTTTTTTTTGGTTATTTTAACTTTTATTTCTAATCTGTCTTTTACGGTTATGTTTTGATAGGTTGGACTATAACTTCTTTTTGACTGATGGAAAGAATAAGTTAAGCATCTCTGCTTTCTCTCTGCTATCTGTTACTTCCTTGCTGTCTTCTCTCTTTAGTGGACCGGCTGTTTCCTTAACTTTTTTCTTGTTATTTATATGTTGGGAGAAACATTTTTTATTTTCTGACTTTTGTTGCAAGTCTTTGTTTAATCTGAGCTTTTGCTTTCCTGACTTCATCTTTGCAGGTTATGGCTATCTGCTGATATTATGCCTTTTATCACTCTTTCCATTTGTGGTATCTGTTCTTTTTGTTTTTCAATTTGTCAGAGAGATTTTTGTGCAGCTATGCTGGTTTCTTCTTGGATTTCTTGTTTTTCTTTTCCAGTATTATGCTGGACCGGGCTTTTATGACCATATTTTTCAGTTTCACAAGCTTCTTTAGTTATTTTCCCCTTTAGGATTTTCATCCAAGGAATCTTTCCCAAGTTCTCTCTGAGTTTATTAAAATCAGCTCTTTTAAAGTCTAAGACTCTGACATCATTATGTTCTATTGCTTGTGTTTGTGTTATGTTGGAATTCTAGTATGACATGGTCACTCTCACCCAAGATTCCTGTAATTGGTCCTTAACACAAATCTGTCAAGATCCTTTTGGATCCTCTGGGTGTTGGCTACTACTGCCAACTATATGATTGACAAATTTTATTTATTTTTTTAAATTTTTAAATTAGATTTATATGCTGCCCTTCTCCAGAGACTCAGGGCAGCTACAATGCATCAAGCAATAACCTTCATATTTTGTATATTTTTTATACAAAGACAGCTTATTGCCCCCACAAACTGGCTATTCAATTTACCTACCTTAGAAAGGATGGAAAGCTGAATCAACCTTGAGCCTAGAACTTGCAATAATTGCAGACAGCTGAATGTTAATAACAGGCTACATAGCCTGTTGAGCTATCTGAGGCTCTTTTATTTATTTCAAGCATACATAAGATAACAGGTAAAAGTATAAACATAATTTGAATACATGAAAAGTAAAAAGGAATATTAGGACAGGGACAGTAGGCACGCTGGTGCACTTATGCACGCCCCTTACATACCTCTTAGGAATGGGGTGAGGTCAATAGTAGACCGTTTAAATTTAAAGTTTTGGGGATTTGCGGAAGAAACTACAGAGTCAGGTAGTGCATTCCAGGCATTGACCACTCTGTTACTGAAATTATATTTTCTGCAATCAAGTTTGGAACAGTTTACCATGAGTTTGTATCTACTGTATTATTTGCTTGTGTATTGTTGTGGTTGAAGCTGAAGTAGACATTGACAGGAAGAACATTGTGGCAGATAATTTTATGTACTATGCTTAGGTCAGACTGAAGTCAGCGTAGTTCTAAATTGTCTAAGCCCAAAATTTGAAGTCTGGTGGCATGAGGTATTTTATTGTGGTTAGAGGAATGGCGGACTCTTCTCGTAAAATATCCATGGACTCTCTCGATTGTATTTATGTCCGATATGCAGATGAGACAGATGAGCTGTATTCAAGAATTGGTCTAGCAAATATTTTGTATGCTCTAGTACAACATTACCAGAGAAGAAGCTACCCAACAACTCTTAATGTTTTTTTGGCAATGTTGTTACACTGGGCTCAGGCCACTTTTTGGGGGGGGGGGGGGGGCTGAACTTTTCTTTTTTCCCTTTTGAGGACAGTGATAACACTTTTTCTCCCAACTCAGGATATTTGCAAGTGAGACAGAAAGTAGCAGAAAGACTCAAATCTGGAAAAAAACCCAATGTGGGATAGAAAAACAAAGGTTTCTGCTTTTAATATTCCTGGATATTTCTGTTCTAGTTCCATCCATTTCTAAAGAAGAATGAGTTTTGCAATCTTTCCCACATGAAACTGTACTTGGACCAGAATGGCAATGTGGCAGCAGATCTGAACATCATAACCTTGATAGTTCTCTCCAGGGAGGATCCCATTAGAAAAGAACTGGGGAGTTTTGAAAGACAGAGACTTATTATCAATCAAGATTCTCTTTCACAGCTAAAGTTGCTCAATAAGGTGGGTGAAACATTGGTGTCTTTTCTCTGTTTTTTAATGCCTTGAGCCACTTTTCAAGTGGCTAAGCCTATTCATCAATACAGTGAGAATTGAATGTGGGGAATAGAACAGGCGTGAAAGGTTCTGGAGAACCGGTAGCAGAAATTTTGAGTAGTTCAGAGAACCGGCAAATACCACCTCTGGCCTGCCCCAGAATGAGGTGGGAATGGAGATTTTGCAATATCCTTCCCCTGGAGTAGGGTGGGAATGGAGATTTTACAACATCCTTCCCCTGGATTGGGTAGGGAATGGAGATCTTGCAATATCCTTCCCCTGGAGTGGAGTGGGAATGGAGATTTTTCCCACCAAGCCACGTTCACCAAGCCACACCACGTCCACCAAGTCACACCCACAGGACCGTTAGTAAAAAAAATTGAATTCCACCACTGAGATAGATCGAGAGATAGATCTTTAATGTTTTGAACTTTCTTAAAACAGCGGGAGCTATAAAGCTCTTCCAAAGAGGGGAGAGGGCAACCAATGAACCTCTGGGGAATGACGTTGACCCTCTGGAGCACTGTCTTATATGCCACTGTGCAATTTGCAAACCATACACAGATGCAATAACTTAAAATACTTAAAATACTCTCTATGGTGCAGCAGTAGAAGGTCACCAGCAGTTTTTCATTCAGTTGTTATTTCCTGAGAAGTTTCAGGTAGTATAATCTCTGCTCGGCCCTTTTGACCAGCCCTGCAATGTGAGCACCCCAGGCCAGATAGTCTTTTATGATAACACCCAGAAACTTAAAACTGTCAACTTGATCTATTTCTTCTGTAAGCAAACTGGTGTTTATCAAATGTATGCGGAAAACCAGAAATGATGTGCCGGCAGACCAATTTCTCAAAACACTTCATGATGATAGGAGTGAATGCCATTGGTCTGTAATTGTTGAGGTTACTGATAGGGAACTTCTTTGGCAGTGGAACATTGGTGATGTTCTGGCCCCATTCCCAGAAATAACCTCCCCTCAGACAATCAGAGTCTAATGAACTGGCAGGCAACCAAATAAGCTGATAACAAAGGTTGGCAGCAATCTGCAGCTGCTTGCCAACGTCTTTATTAATAGGTCAGTCACATACACACCACCAAAGCTGAGACGCAGGGCCGATTCAAAACCGGGATCCATGAATCTTTGTTTTGTTTGTCACAAAGATAGGGCTGCAATCCCTCTCTTATATAGTCTGGGAGGCGTGGTCCACCAGCTAATCACGACCATGCCTTTTCCTCTGCTGGGCTCTCCTGTCTCTCCGACGCTGGCGAGGATCCAACCAAAACTCACTCCCCTCATCAATGTCCTCCTGTGGCTGCGGGGACGAGCTTGGCTCTGGGCCTATCCCCTGCCCTTCGGTGTCCTCCGGAGACATTGCCAGAGAGGAGAGTCCTGGAGAAGGAGGCCTTGCCAACTCCTCTCCCTCACTCTCAGAGTCCTCCCCTGCTGATGACGCAGGCTCAGGCAACGGAGCCACAACAGGTTGAAGCCTTCAAACAAGATGGAATAGTGGACTGGGATAAAGACCAATTGAAGGTTCTGGTAAAGACTCCAGCCAACTGATCAGCACAATTTTCTCAATTGCTTCAGTCCAGAATTTATTAAGTAGAAATGTCTTGTATTACAATGAGATATTCCAGAAGCAAAAGGGAGAAACTAAATGAAGAATCTGTCAGTAGTTGTATCCCCTGCAACACTGAGAGTTACTTAAAACGTTCTTATTTACCTAAGTGAAGTCCAGCAACTATTAATATTCATGTCTACCTCCATTTTTCACTAAGGGTTCGTTCTAACATGTCATTTGTCATTCCTTGTTTCTCTTCTTAGTCTCTGCCTCAGTCCAAATGTGTGGAAAATTGTCATCCTGGATTTTTCAAGCAAGCTCGAAAAGGAGAGCCAGTTTGCTGCTATGACTGTGTTCCTTGTCCAGAGGGGACCATCTCCACTCAGGAAGGTGAGTGGCACCAAAGAAAAGGCTACTACATTCATCCAGAGCATTTTGATCAATGTGCATTTTAAAAGAGACATCTAAGGTTAACAATTTTGTGGTTCTCAATTTTCAGGGTACCCAATTTCTTCCCTAATCGGAAGAATAAGAAAAATATTTTGAGGAATGAGGCAGGAAGAAATAGAAGAATATGGTGGATCATACAAGACAATGTGCACCAGAGAAAATTTCTCTTTTCTTCCCAGTTTGGAGATGTCTTCTAAAAAATGAAATACAAATAGTTACAACAGCAACAAAAAAGAGATATAGTTGTGGTTCTAATAGGAAAGCCTGATTTCCATATTGGTGTTAAAAGGAAACCAATTTAAACAGAAATCAGAGAAAAAAGAGAACCAACTAAGCAACTAGCAAATTTATTTCATATGGTGTAACAGAATACAGCGTTAATACATAAACTTAGCAGAAACACCATATAAAATGTGCATCAAAATATAAAACACCAGAACAGTAAATTATTTTAAAAATGCATAATAGGAATGATGGGTACAATTATGAATAAAATTAAATGATGTACGAACAGTTACTAGAGTGGCTAAGCCTATCGCTGGATATCTGGACCATTTAACCTTTGGGGAGCAATGCCCTTGAGATGATGTATTTCAAGCAGAGATCCAGAGAATCTTCTGAGGGGGCATTCCATCATAACATGATATAAAGTTTGTGGGATGATCCCACAGTCACAGTTAATATTGTTGACTTGCCCCTATTGGGTTTTTCAATATTGGCATCTGCCATGGTTGGTCAATATCATCTGACATCCAAAGAAGATCTTTCTTGAAAGGTGAAAAGAAAAGAAATCTTACTTTCTGTTTTCTCAGATACTGAAAAATGCACCAAGTGCCCAGATGACCAATATCCAACCAAGAACAGAGTCCAATGTATACAGAAAAGAATAATCTTTCTCTCCTATGAAGAACATCTGGGCATCATCCTGGTCTCCTTTGCCCTACTCTTGTTCCTAACCACAGGATTCATTTTATTCATATTCATTGAATACCTTGAAACTCCCATTGTCAAAGCCAACAACCGCGACCTCTCCTACATCCTCCTAGTCTCCCTCTTGCTTTGCTTCTTGTCCTCCTTTTTTTTCATTGGACAGCCAAGAAAAGCCATCTGTCTTCTCCGACAAATGGTGTTCAGCGTTGTCTTCTCAATAGCTGTGTCTTCTGTGTTGGCCAAAACGATCATGGTGGTGCTGGCCTTCATGGCCTCCAAACCAGGGAATAAAATGAGAAGATGGTTGGGGAAGAGCTTGGCCAACTCCATCATCCTTTCTGGTTCTGCTGGACAAATTTTCAACTGTGCCTTATGGCTGGGAATTTCTCCCCCATTCCCTGACTCTGACTTAAACTCCCAGCCTGGAGTGATCATCCTGCAATGCAATGAAGGCTCCATCACCATGTTTTACATTGTCCTTGGCTATATGTCTTTCCTAGCTGCCATTTGCTTCACTGTAGCTTTCCTGGCGAGAAATCTGCCTGGGGCCTTCAATGAAGCCAAGCTGATCACCTTCAGCATGCTGGTCTTCTGCAGTGTTTGGATCTCCTTCCTGCCCACCTACCTGAGCACCAAAGGAAAGTCCATGGTGATTGTTCAGGTCTTCTCCATCTTGGCCTCCAGTGCTGGACTGCTGGGTTGCATCTTCTTCCCAAAGTGCTACATTATTATCCTGAGGCCAGATCTGAACACTAAGGAACATCTCATGATAAAAGTAGAGAAATGACAGTGAAATTGTTTCTTAGGCTTATAATCTTTAATTTTTTCATTGCAATTATTGGTGTTTTGTATTTTTCCTTTGAATCTATGTGACAATTAAGGTTATTTGAAACTGAAGGAAATAAACATATGAAGAGTATTATCTTAATGACATTAAATTCCAACATAATCCTCAATTAGTAAAATAAACCAATTAGTAATAGTAATTGTCATACATCCAGGAATGAACAAGCTCAGAAATAAGACTCTCCTTCCAATGGGATTTTATCTGCTTTCCAGTTTTGTGCAAATACAATTCTAGCCGCTGTTATTATATGAATAATCAAATATGTATCTTCTTTACTATAATTCTCTGGTAAAATTCCCAATAAGAATATCTCTGGTTTTAACTCTATATGTTGCTGCAACATTCCCTCTAACCATCTTTGTATTTTCACCCAATATTGTTTTGTCTCTTTACACAACTACCACATATGATAATATGATCCCGGCAACTGGTGACATTTCCAACACTTAGCTGATTTATCTTTAAACATCTTAGCTAATCTTTCTGGTGGCAGATGCCATCTATAAAACATCTTATACGGGTTTTCTTTATAGGCTGTTGCCATTGTTAATTTATAATTTCTTTCCCCAAGTTGTTGCCATTTATCCTATGGTGTATCCTAAATTCTTTGCCCATGCTATCATTGTTTCTTTTACTTCTTTGTCTTCTAGTCTAATACACAATAAATACTTATATAGTTTCTTAATCATTTTCTCATCTGTTCCTGTCAATATTCCATCCAGTTCTGATTTTCCCAAGTTAAAGCCATATTGTCTACGATCTGCTTCATATCTTGATTGTATTTGCAATTTTGTATACCAATCTATCTAGATCCCTTGACTCTCTAGTTCTTGTTTTTGTTTCAGCTCTCCCCGATCAGTCAGAATGTCTTTATATCTAACAATATTCCCCATGTTCACAATATTTGAGTATGTCGCTGCTTCTATTGTAGAAAGCCACATTGCAATATTCAAATAATGTTTTTCTTTCACTCTCTCCCACACTGATAACAAACCATTTCTTACATAATGTCTTTGGAAATATCCATGTATCCTTTGTTTCCCGTACCAGAAAAAGGCATGCTAATCCAATTGTAAATCATGACCCTCCAATGTCAATAATCTTGTATTCCTTAATAAAATCCATTCTTTAATCCATGTCAATGCCAGCGCTTGATAATACAATTCCCAATTCGGAAGGCCTAATTTAATAGTCCAAAAAAATGTCTGTATTTCAATCTTATTACACACTGCCCAATCTACTTTCTCATATTTTCACAATCAGTTCATATTTTTTGAAAAAATTAATTTTTATACTTGGCCAGCTCTTGCACCGTTGCTAATCCAGAAATGGGGAGGTAGCCAGATATCCACTTCTTCCCCATTCGTTCTTGCCATTCCTTTTCATTCTAATTAATTTTCTACAGTTCAGGTTGTCTCTTAAAAAATAGAAGCCTTATTCCAAGACAGCAAATATCTCACCCAGATGGAATGTCTCGTTTCCTCTTTCTTTGTCTTCACTCGTGACTGCTCCGGCTTTGTGACAGCTCTCAATGGCTGCCTTCCCAGCTGCAGAGTTGAAGGCTCTTTGCTGGTGCTACAGTGAATTTGCGGATTCCCTATCCACAGAAGCCTGTGCCTCCTTTCTTCACTGATCCTATAGATCAGCTATGGTCCCTATGGACCCCCAAAACAGCTGAGATATCAACACTTACTCTGGAGCCCCAGAATTTGCGTCATTCCACCAGTCGCAAGCCATGCCCCCCTAGAATCTGCAGAAATGAGTAGATTAACATTGAGAATAAAAGATAAAGAGGAATCGATGTATTTCAAGATGTAGGATAAGTTTTATGATTGGTTAGAAAAGAAATATGAATAAGGATATAAAGATAAAATAGGTAGAGAATAGATGGGAGAAAACAATTAGAAAAATAGATACCGAGATGATACCAAGTAAAAGGAGAAAGGGGAGGGGGGGTAAAAGGGAAAAATGAGGTATAAAAATGTAAGCAAATAATGAAATAAAAATAAATAATAATTGAATAAGAAATTGAAAGGAGAATAAAGATAATTCGGTAATCGGTGCTGCTCAAATACCACTTTAGATTGAACTGAAAAGGGAAACAATAGGAGAGAGGGGAAGGAGTAGAGGGAGAAGAAGGGAGAAGAGAGGAGGGGAGAGGAGAGGAGAGGAGAAAGAAGAAAGGGAAAAGGAGAGGAAGAGGAGCAGAGGAGAAGGTCAGAAGGCAGGAAGAAGAGAGGAGTGGGGGAAGAGAGGAGAATTAGGAAATAGGAGGAGAAACAAGAAGGAAGAGAAGGGAAGGAGAAGAAGTAAGGTTGGAGTAAAAGTAAAGAGCAAAAGAGCAGCCCTGAAAAAGTAAAAATGAAAAATGAAAGTTAAAAGAAAAGATGAATGAAAAACGATGGAAATGATTGTACATGTAAATGTGTTTATGAAAAATAAAAACTTTATTATATAAAAAAAGAAAACAAATAATACTCTAAACTCTAAATCTGTTTGAACACAGTCACTTTCCCCCTCTATGACTTTTTCTTGAAAGTAGGTATGAGCAGTGGAGCTGGGTGTTAAGAGCATGCAGATGACCCCACTTGCAATATATCTACACAAGTAACTTCTGGAGGTCTTAGGTGACATCACAGATTTTCTGGGAATCTCAGAGTTCCATGACTCTGGGTTGAGTCGTAACTATCCTAACATCCTTTCTGGACATGTCCAAAATGTAGTGACCCAGCTGCAAAAAGAGCACCTAGAAGGCTTAACACCCTCTGTGAAGACTTGATCCACATCGGGAAATGGCCACAAATCTTATCCAAACAAATGATATGATCCTCTTGTCCCCAAATGGGAAGCTTTCAGATTTCTGCCGAAGGAAGAGAGCACCTTCTCTGGGAGAGAGAGAGAGAGAGAGAGAGAGAGAGAGGGAGGGAGGGAGGGAGGGAGGGAGGGAGGGAGAGAGAGAGAGAGAGAGAGAGAGAGAGAGAGAGAGAGAGAGAGATGCCCTCCTGACACTTTCTATCTTGGATTATTTTCCCATTCACAATATATATATATTTATAAAGTGGCCAAATGCACCAGAG
The DNA here is from genome assembly GCA_030761175.1 of Masticophis lateralis. NCBI lineage: Eukaryota > Metazoa > Chordata > Lepidosauria > Squamata > Colubridae > Masticophis > Masticophis lateralis. Next base: position 11,860,046 of record JAUDYJ010000002.1, read on the forward strand.
AGGCTTCATGAATTCCCAGGACCATGGATTCAGGTGATACAGTATCTTTTGTCTGAAATCTGCAATTTTGAAATTTTAGGCCAGTATTTCTGTCCCAAGTAGGGATGTGGTGGCTCAGTGGCTAAGATGCTGAGCTTGTTGATTGAAAGGTCAGAAGTTCAGTGGTTCGAATCCCTGGTGCCACGTAATAGGGTGAGCTCCCATTACTTGTCCAAGCTTCTGCCAACCTAGCAGTTTGAAAGCACATAAAAAGTAGAAAAGTAGAAGTAGAAAGTAGAAAAATAGGGACCACCCTTGGTGGGAAGATAACAGCCTTCCATGCACCTTAGGCATTTAGTCATGCTGTCCGCACTACGACGGGGATGTCTTCAGACAGTGCTGGCCCTTTGGCTTTGAAACGGAGATGAGCACTGCCCCTTAGAGTTGGGGATGACTAGCACATATGTGCAAGGTGTACCTTTATCTTTATTTCAGCCCAAACCAAGTGTGAGGAAAAAGAATTCCAGCTTTTCCATCTTCATTTACCTTGTCAAAGATCAGGTCATTTCTGAGGCCAGTGCCTGGAGGGTTTGAGATCTTCCTGAACTAAATTCCCTCCAACAGACAATTCATTCTTCTTCTTCACTGATGGCACTTAGGGGTCTCTGGAATCTGAGGCAATCCCATCTCTGCCACCAATTGTTGCAAATTACATTTTTCTTCCTTCTTTCTTTCTTTTATTATGAACCACCAATAAGTAGATTGATACAGACTTAATTTTCCATAAATCACTGGAAACTTGAACAAGTGATTTTGGTTCTCTGTTTGCAGTTGCTGGGGAGACATTTTCCTTTAACAAAAGGAATGCTTACACATTTTTTTTCAAAAAGGAATTGTTTTCTGTCTCAGCTCTCTATTTTTTGTAAGCTCATTGTCCACACTACAGTCATATGAAATACAACAACTGTTTCATGTGATCTTCTGACCGTCCTTTTTTCACTTTTTTAAAGCATTTTTACTACCTATTTACCTGAACTGGTAGTAAAAAAATGTTTAAAAAGTAAAAAAAAAAAGTTCTGATGATCGTGTGTCACTCAGCTGATCGTCGGAACTTTTCTTTTACATTTTTCTACTACCAGTAGCATTTTTTACTTCCGGTTCAGGCGAACTGGCCTGAACTGGTACCATTTCACCTCTGGATCCTTCCCAAGTGGAGCCTTTGGGGCAAGTGGGAGCAGTGGCTGCATGGGAGAATTTGGCTGGTGGGTCAGCAGGGGCCACGAGGGACCCTCAGGATGCAACTTCCTCAGAGTTGTAGAGAGTCACCTACTGGGAGATGCTGAGTGCATGCTTATAATCACCATTCACTTATGAATGGTAATGATAAAGCGTTCAGATTAACCACCCTGAGACAAAAATGAGATCTCAATGGAGCCTCTTAAGAGCACATAACAAGCCATGGATGACAGCAGTCAGCCTTTCTCTTTTCCTCTGGGGTCTAACTTGGGGCACAACCACAACCGGGGTGGCACATATTCAACCACGATGGGGATTCCTCCTCTCTGGGCACAACCAGGCTTCCCAGAGACATGTCAGAAAATATCACGGGTGAAACCTGCCTTGTTATGCATCATCCAAAACAACAGCCAGAATTCAGCATCACAAAACCTCTTGTAGTCAGGCACTGAGATACGATCTGTAAAATGGGAATAGATTTTTTTTAAAAAAGACCAGATGTCCCCAAGGATATTCCCATCCTCTGTGTATCACAATCAGGGTGGCCGGCTGCTCCTGCTAACTCAATCCCCCAGTTCTCCCTTCTATGTCAAGGTGTACATCTCAATTTACTTTCTCTCCAAACAAGAATCTTTCTGACAACTGAGTGAGATAAACTAGGAACACAGGGATAGCCAACCACCTCTTTCAAGATCTTGGCAGTCTTGGGAGGGGGATCACACACAGCCTCAGAGATGTGAAGGCCAAAGAGCTCCACTACCGTGGAATACATCCACATAACCAGAAGAAGGGAATCCATCTTCCTTTTAGGTGGGTGTGGCAGCGAATTGGTGTTTGGAGTTGGACAGTGAGGAGGCTGGAGAGGAAAATGGGCCAGTCCTGGAGTCAGGGGAAGGCCCAGACGAGGGCTCTGCATGAGGCAGAGATGGGGCCTGGGCCATCTGGGAGTGATGAGAGGACTCCGAAGCCTCCAGAGGTGAATAGTAGAGAGGCAAGGAACAGGAGGAGCCTGTTCCTAGTGTATGCATGTGAAGAGCTGTCAGAAGGCAAAAGCAGCTAAAGCAAAAAGGACGACTTGGGAGTAAGGCCAGGAGATGATTGGCCCCTCCCAGAAGTCTTAAAAGAGTGGCTCTTGGGATCTTTGTAGGAAAGCAACATTGCTACATTTGTTTCTTGTCAGCATCTCTTGCTTCTGAACTTTTGCCAAGAAAAGCCTTTGGCAGGGTGACAAAGAAGACAAATGTTGGTGATAAGTCTGAAGGACTGTTTATGAAGAATTTGTTTTGGACTTAATTTGGACTAAGCTGAGAATGAAGTAATTCTCAACTGTTCCAATAAAATATGTTTGTTTAGAACTGATTGTGTCTGGTAATAACTATTTGGGCCTAGGTCACAACAATTGGTGTCAAGGGGAAAAAAGATCTATTAGCCCTATATCTTTCTTCATATTTATACAATGATATAATCCAAAAATATTCAGTGTCCTCAACCTAGAATGGCACCAAACTCTTGGTTCTGGTTGACCTTACACAGCAGTCTCTGGAGAAAAGAGTCCATATTGAAGGATGGCAGAAGTCAACAACATAGGTGTTGAAATGCTGCATTTCCCTCTAGTATCATTTTCTGGAAAGGAAAGACCACAACCACTAAAGAACACTGCCCTCAGGGGTATATCTGTAATTTTTCACTAACATGCTGTATATCAGGAATAAGTTCAGGGTCCCCAGAGAAAAAGTTGCTTCTCACTGTAATTATCACCATCCTGCTCTTTGAGATGTCTCCTTCTACTTCTCTAGTGACTGCCTTTGATGTAATCATCAGGCTGAAGCACTGTAGAGGGGATCTTGCATCAAAAAAGGATAATTGCTTTAGGTTGCACTCTGTGTTATGTGAATTTTAGGACAGGCAGGGGTTGTGCTGTTAAATGTCATTTTCTCTCCTTTCCAGGTGAAGCATGGCTTGTCTCTTTTAATTCTTCAACTCTTCTTGTTCTTGTTTAGAAACAGAAAGGGAATTGATTCAGCCCCATGAATTATGAACCTCCTACTTCTGCTTCTGATGCTATTGCTGCCCCAGCCAATCTCTGGGAAGCTAACAATGAAATGTCCACTGACTCTGGAAGACCAGGATGGAGAAAAACCATGGAGCTACTACAGACCAGGAGACCATCTCATTGGTGTTATCACCAGTGGAACAAAAATATCTCCTATAATTTTCCCTTTCAATGCAGCTCCTTCTAGTCAGTCTCACTTGTAAGTCATTCAGGATAATGGAGTTGCATTCCCTCCATTTATAATTCTAACACCTCATTTTTTTCCTCCTTATTCCACTTATTCCAGATGGATGTGAAAGCACCTCTCCTGTCTAATTTCCTGAATCATTTTGATTTCCATGCTTTCTTTGTCTTACTTTCAGGAACAGATTCAGATTGAAATCCAAAGATGGAACAGAAAAAGAATATGAAATAAGCCCACATTATTTTCCTCTCGCTGTTCAATCTTGAATTCATGACTTGAATACTGACTTCTGTTTAAATTAGTGATTCTTGTAGTTTTCCCCTGCCCAGCTCAGTTCAAATGCAACCACTCATGGATATTTACTTCCAGATCCTTATAGAAATACAGGATAACTTATTTTTAGAATTGGTTTCTGAGTCACTTTTGAAACATCCTATTTCTTTTATGGTAGTTCTACTGTAATTATTCAATTATTTTGAACCCTGATTATTGTTTAAATGAAAAAATTAGTACTGTCCCAAATAATAGTGTAGTTGCGATTCTTAACCCATGTGGAGGACTGTATCAATTCCATCTTCTCAATGTTCATTAAAATTGAATGGAGATGGGTGAGTATCATTTGTCTCTGGGTTTGGAGTCAGTAATGGCTTAAGACTCTGTAGGCTTGAAAAAGACATTTATTTATTTAACGTATGGCTGGTCACCCACAATATTAAAACACTTCATTTTTACAGATTAAAACAACTGAAAGAATGAAAAAAAAAGCAGTAAGAAAACCTAAAAGGAAAACAGAAATAACATTTCAGAGTTTATTGTCGAGTTTGGACATCCAGTCAGTAGCTACTGTTGTTATGCAGAGGAAGTCCCTAGAAGTCCCCTCTGTGAGAGCATTCCCTCACTATATGCTGGACAGTCTGTCGAGGGGCCCCGCAATCACATTGTGCTGAAGTTGTCTTTCCCCATTTATACAAGGAGTTAACAAACACCCCATGAGTCGTTTAATTCTGTTATATGTCACACATATGTGTGGTTAGGTTAAGGTAGGTTAAATCCTGGAGATATACTATTAGGATTAATATGCTCAGGGATATCTTGGGAGGAATAGCTACTCCACGCTTCCATCAACTTTTGTGTGGTGTTCTGATGATCGGCCATCAACTTAAGCGCTGTCAAGAATGGTGGGTTTCTTGACTTTATTCGGCATCTTAAGAGATCAGGAATGTATCCATGTATGGGTAGAGAGGAATTTAACAGGATCTTACTATACTCCCGAATGAGAGCTTCTTGTCGTTGTAAGTACAGGGGAAGTATGTGACTAAGAACTGGAAACCAGTAACTAGGTGTAAATTTTATGATCATGTCATTATCATCAACTGAACCAACAACATATTTCTTTTCAATCTAAACCACTTTGTCTTTTCAAAGTGGTTTAGATTGAAAAGAAGTATGTTGTTGGTTCGGTTAATAATAATGACATGGTCATATTTACAGCACTTTGTTTGTTCATTTTTACAAGAGTTTATCTAATGCTTATTGAAAAATGCTATGCTTTATTTTGATTAGTCAAGCAAAAATATATCCAAAAATATAAAATATATTTTGCTATTCATGATTATAATGGTGATGATAAAAATGAACATTCTTTTACAGTAGAATATCTTCTGATCAGTCTAAAATCCTACGCTTTATTTTCGCTATTCAAGTGGTCAATAAGAATTCCCAGCTCCTGCAAAATCTCACACTTGGATATGACATCCATGACAACTATCTCAACACTATTGGCACTTCAGATTCTTTGCTGGACATGCTCTCCACTGGAGAAGCCAATGTTCCCAACTACAGCTGTGGAAGGAAGGACAACCTTTTGGCTCTTGTTGATGGAGCTATCAGGGGCATCTCCATCCAGATGTCAACATTAGCAGACATCTACAAAGTCCCACAGGTTTGTGTGTGTGTGCCTTTCTATCTAGTAAAAAGAGTGAATCGGTAGGATGGATAAGCAATAAATTCAAGCATATCCACTCTAGGGCATTCAAGAGTTGCTTTCCTCTGTGGCCAGTGTAGGTATATTGTCTAGTGATGGGATTGATACTGGAGGGAGGAAAAGCAGCAAAGCATCCCTTTCATCTCATGACACCATCCCCTTTGCTTTGGGGGCTTCTACTGCACACCTGTGAAAATAAGGAGAAGGGCAAAATCCTTATATTAAAACAACACATAACCTTTGTGAACAGAATTTAAAAATATTACATAAAATAGAGCTCTTTATTTGAACAAAACAATTCAGTTGAATCTGCAAATATGGGTCTGATTTCAGAAAAAAAAGGGAGTGATCAAGAAGTATCATTTGCATTCTTTATTCTGATTTTTTTAATTACTTCCTTTCTTTTCTTGTATTTTTTATCTGGGCTTGCTAATATTCTGTCTGTAATATTTGCTAATCAGGAATACAATATTCTAATACCTTTATGAGAAAAAAAATGGATTTATTGGATTTATTGAAAGAATGACAGCATTCTTCATTGCTTTTTCAGATCAGTTATAATATTGTTTCAGAGGCTCTGAGTGATAAAAATCAATTCTCATTTTTTTACCGGATGCTCCCCAAAGAAGAGTTCCAGGACCCAGGAATTGTCCAACTGCTCCTCCATTTCAGATGGACCTTGATTGGTCTCTTTGCTTCAGACACAGAGAAGGGAGAGAATTCCATGAGGACATTGAGTCCTATGCTGGTCAGGAATGGAATTTGTGCTGTTATATCACAACAATTTTCACCAGCTGGACATACAGCACCCCTTAGGGTTGCCATTTCCAAGTGGAGACAAGTCAATGTCTCATCATAGAATATTTCTCTGTTTGGGACAGAATTCATCTTTTCCATTCAACACTTAAAAGTTTGCCAGAACCCATTGAAGGGAAAGTCTGGATAATTGCAGGCCTTGGGGAATCGCAAATAAAAAGACACACATTTCTGAAATATATCCATAGTGTTTGGACCTATGGCTTACAATGGAGAAAAAGGCTAAGTGACAGTTCCTTCAAACTAAATCTCTCTGTGCAACCACAGTTCGGAGATCAATCTTTTCTCTGTTCTTTTTCAGAAGACATCGTTTCTGTCAAAGGCCGGAGAAGATGCATTCAGAAATCTCCACTGAAGACCAAAGTGGAAAGAAATAGGATCTCGAACCAATATAACTACCATATTTACTCTTTGATTAATATTCTGGCCCATGCCTTGAATGCTGCATATTCCTCCATATCCAAAAGGAGAAGAAGAGAGAGAGAAGAGATGCTGGGGACTCAAAGGCTGCAGCCATGGCAGGTATGGGGTCCTGACAAAGATCCATCAAACTTTCTTTGGATAACAAATACAAAGGGGAAAATGAAACTATCTCAACCTTTTTGTGCTTCAAAAGGCCAACAAGTTTGGTCCATCTAATCATGTGTGGATAATTTTCCAAAGAGCGGGTACTATGACATTTATATTTTGATGTTAAACAGGGTTAATTTTATACAATATGTTTGCATTTTAAGTAAACTCCTATCTTTATGAATTTGTGATTAGCATTTTAGAATTGTATGTTCATACATTTGAAGGAGACCCTGGGACTATCTAGCACCATGATGGCGAACCTATGGCACGCATGACAGAGGTGGCACGCAGAGCCCTTTCTGAGGGCATGCACACTGTTGGCCGTTACTCTTCAGGTTTCTGGCACACAGATAGTCTTTACGCATTCCAGACCCCCGGAAACCTAGCCAGTGCACTTGTGCTTGCTGGAAACCAGAAAACCAGGTGGTCACCAGGTGGCCACCGGCCAGCTGGTCTTTGGGTTTCTCGGGCTGTGGTACATGCTCTGGTTGGGCACTTGGTACCAAAAAGGTTCACCATCACTGATATAGCACAACCCTTTCTGTCTATAAGAATCCCAATTAAATCTTCTCTAAGTCACGGCTGTTTTGCATTAAAACAATCAGTGAAGTGGAAATTTCTCTGGTTTACTGGATCAGCTGTAAAATTGTTCCTCCTTTTCAGATGGTTTTCATTCAGCCAGAATCTCCCCTTGTTTTCAAGGGCTTTATAAATTATCTTTTCATTTGTTTGTTCAATTTATTTGTGATCCAGTCTAGAATGCTCCCTATACTTTAACAATTTCATCAATTATTTATTTTATCAATATTTATATGATTGGCAAATTTTGTTGAACCTTTCTTTTCCCCTTTTGAGGCCAGTGATAACACTTGTTGTCCCAACTCATGATTTTTGCAAGTGAGACAACTGTAGCAAAAAGACTCAAATCTGAAAAAAAAACCAACAACAACGTAGGATAGTGTTGGAAGAAATATCCTCCTGGGTTAAGCTCCAAGTGGGGGAAAAAGACACTGGAAACATTGAGACTGCTTGGAAAGATGGTTTAATAGTGGACAGAATCACATGGTTTGAGTTCCTGAACAGAAAAGAAGGGGTGAGATACAGCGAGTCCCCGGGTTTTATGCTTTCTCTGGCTTTGAAATTCCTGGGCCCACGAAAGAGTATCCTGATTGGTTGTCAGACTCCCAGGGGGTGGGGGTCTTAGCTCACCTTGCTGGCTGATGTAATCTTCCCAGGTGCCATGTGGTGAGTTTATGTCCTATTGTGTTACAGATGGATCCTATTGTCAAAAATTGAGTTTCTGCCTCTGTCCCATTAACAAAGACTGGGGGGGCAGAAAGGTGGGAGCTGCTTTGTCTTTAAAACATGCTTCTCCATTTCTCATCCAGGGAAATATAATATTCTGCCTTTTTAATATTTCCCAAAATATCTCATTCTTCTAGGAAAGGGGTGGGTGCTAACTTCCTACAATCCCTACTTTTTTCCCCCCAAAACTTGTTTGCCAAGAACTTGTTTCAAAACTCCCCCCAAAACTTGTTTTGGGGGGAGTTTTGAAACAAGTTCTTGGCAAAAGATTAAGATTGATCAGGTCAGGGTGTCTTAATGGGTGCTTTTAATTGTTCTAATGCAAAGGGGAAGGCACTGATAGAGGCAACAGAAAAGGATTCCTTCAGTGGCTCCCAAAAAGCTTTCAACCACAAAGGTCTAGCAGCCAGGACCAAAATTCTGAAAAGAAATTTACAGTATCCAATTTCTTTACCAATTAATTGCTGATGTCAGATATCACTTTCTGTGAGCTTCCAGTCAGATTTCAAGCAAGCACACGTCCCAAAATTTTTCACAGCCATGATTTTCCTTTAAATTACCGGCTGCCCATTTCATGGGTTGGTTACTAAACCTGCCTAATTCTTACTGTAGTGCATCCAGGATTTGTGAGTCCAAATTGAGGTTAGTCTGGGCAATCCAGGCTTTTCTTAAAAAAAAAAAAATACACACAATGAGTCCTGGGACTTCTCCTCATGAAACCACCTGCTCGACATACTGTATCTTGCTTTATTGGGTAGCATCATTTGTGAGTCATGGTCAGGGCTTGGGTTTTGGATATCACTTTTTCTGCTATCTCTTCAAGTGAGGGAATTGCCTGAAGGGGATTGCCCCCTCTCCCATGGAATTAGCAGGGAGATATGACTCCTTGGGCTTTTAGTGCCACAGAGCAAAAATCAACCTAGGAGAAGCCTTGTGTGGAGGTAAGTGAAGGGAATAGTTTCAGTCTAATTCTGAATTGTGTGTCTCTCTGTGTATGCATGTGTATGCAGCTACTTTTACAATACAGGCAATACAAACATTTTGGACATATTTCTCCTCCCCACCAGACAGAAATCTAAGGTGTACATAACTTACTGTGGCAACCACTCCCAAATACAATTTTTACAATAAACTGATTACAATATAAATGGGACAAGAAATAAAACTTTACAAAGAATTTCCACCCTCCCCATAGTCTTTCCAGCTGTCTTCTGGGGATTGAAAAGAGTCTTTTAGTCTTTACTTGTCCATCTCAGGGTCTTTTCTTTCATGTCTGCTGGGTAGCATGCTTGGTGGTAAGACTGGTCAGTCAGGCTTGGGAAGGTCTGCTCCACTCTGGTTGCTGTGATGACTTTTAGTGGAGGCTGGATTCAAACCTAATTCCTGGCTCAAACTGATGGAAGGTCTCCTCTGGAGGCAGCATCGGGATCCATGTGCTCTGCTTCCACAGGTTGCAGAGTCTTTTGTGCAGGGCTGAAAGACATGAGAACAGGGTCCCCTCCCCACTTTTGTGGGTAATCTTCACAGAAAGTTTTATTGCCCTTTTCACTTTCGTTCAATGTTCGCTCAACTTCCATTCCCTTTAAACACAAAGTCCCACATTTGGCAACAGCCTCCCTTGCTTTCTCTAACTGGTCCTGGCTTGGTGGAGCTAGTGGTAGGTGAGGTGAAGCTAGTGGTCGCTCAAAGAGGTGGAATCAGACTGTTGTCTGGGTGGAATCCCACACACACACTTCCTTCTTCCGTAACAGAAGGTCCTGTGCTCTGGTAAAACCCCCATGCTCTCCAGACTGTTGGTCTTTCTGTGGTTAGGAAATGCACAGAGGAAGTAAGATCTGCTGTGATTGGGAGAAGGACCTTGACTCACACACACGCAGGCATACACATTTTTCACATGCTTTAAAATTAAAATTTAGAGGTACTCACCTTCTTTCCAAGCAGCCTTTGAGCTCAACACTCAAAACCCCTTTAAAACCTAGTTCCAAATGGCCAAGGTCCAGTAAAACTTACCCACATAATCAATGGGTCTGCTGCTAGCAAGGGAGGCTTATCTGGCCCAGGTCCATTGGTTAGGCTAGCTTGGAGTCCCATCTGGGTCGCCAAATTGTTGGAAGAAATAACTTTCTGGGTTCAGCTCCAAGTGGGGAAAAAGGCATTGGAAACATGGAGACTGCTTGGAAAGATGGTTTAATGGTGGACAGAATCACATGGTTTGAGTTCCTGAACAGAAAAGAAGGGGTGAGATACAGCGAGTCCCCGGGTTTTATGCTTTCTCTGGCTTTGACCTTCCTGGGGCCCCGAAAGAGTATCCTGATTGGTTGTCAGACTCCCAGGGGGTGGGGGTCTTAGATAGCCTTGCTGGCTGATGTAATCTTCCCAGGTGCCATGTGGTGAGTTTCTGTCCTACTGTGTTGCAGATGGATCCTATTATCAAAGATTGAGTTTCTGCCTCTGTCCCATTAACAAAGGCTGGGGGGCAGGAAGGTGGGAACTGCTTTGTCTTTAAAACATGCTTCTCCATTTCTCATCCAGGGAAACATAATATTCTGCCTTTTTAATATTTCCCAAAATATCTCATTCTTCTAGGAAAGGTGTGGGTGCTAACTTCCTACAATAGAAAAACCAAGGTTTCTGCTTTTAACATTCCTGGATATTTCTCTTCTAGTTCCATCCATTTTTGAAGAAGAATGAGTTTTGCAATCTTTCCCACTTGAAACTGTACTTGGACCAAAATGGGGATATAGCAGTAGATCTGAACATCATAAGCTTGATAGTTCTGTCCAGGGAGGATCCCATTAGAAAGCAACTGGGGAGTTTTGAAAGACAGAGACTTACTATCAATCAAGATGCTCTTTCACAGCTAAAGTTGCTCAATAAGGTGGGTGAAATATTGGTGTCTTTTCTCTGTTTTCCAAAGCCTTGAGACACTTTTCAAGTGGCTAAGCCTATTCACCAATACAGTGAAAATTGAATGTGGGGAATAGAACCCTTATAATTTTCTTTAAAGGCTTGGGACACTTCAGTACAATTGGCAAGGTATGTTTCAGATACGGTAATATAGAACACTGTTTCAAATTGATTCAGCCGTGTCCTATGTGGGGTGCTAGGTGATAATTCTTTAAAACGTATGGCTATTTTTTTTAAAAAAGAAAAGTTTTATTTTAAAAAAATTCTTTCATCATACATATTTTATGAACAGAGTTAACATCTTATACATCTTATACATAATCAAAATCATCATTATAATACTTCTTGTAATCTTCCTATTTTCCCCCAATATTTATCTCTTTTGTGTAATCCTTTATCCCAAATTTATCATTTTTCTCCATGTCTTATTATTTCAACTTCTGCCATATTAATTCCACCCCACCATTATTTTTTATCATTTTCAATTTTATATTTGAATAACATCACTTCGCGCCTTATATTTCTTCTCAATTACAATTGCTCCAATTGTTTATCATCTTTCTTCATTTCCGGAAGAGTCTCTTTAATTCCTTTTTCTCATTCATTAACAATAATACAGTCATCTTAGTTTACTTTATTATCAAAATTAATAATATTATTTAATTACCTATTTTCCCCTTTCTATCCGCTATGGTTTATCACCAACATATTCTATTTCTTCTTCTTTGCAAAAAGAAACACTTTCATGTTTCCAACATTATTTTCTATAAAATTAGCATTTTAAATATTCATTTTAATGACATTGTTATCAAAATTAATAGTATTGTCAAATGATTTATTTTCACATTTCTATCTATTAGGATTTAATGTAAACAAATTCTATTCAGATTAAAAGAGTTGGAAGGGATCCAATCCCCTGCTGGAGCAAGATATCCTACATCTACCACTACCTAGAATCAAACTCACAACCTCCTGAATGTGAGGCAAGAGCTCCACCTCTAGGCCACAGCAGCTGGGCTTCATTCATCTTTATCATATAATCACTTTTTTAAAAAAAATTGATTTATATGCCGCCCTTCTCCGGAGACTCAGGGCGGCTTACAATGCATTAAGCAATAGCCTTCATACTTTTGTATATTTATATTTATACAAAGTCAGCTTATTGCCCCCAACAAACTGGGTCCTCAATTTACCCACCTTAGAAAGGATGGAAGGCTGAGTCGACCTTGAGCCTGCCTGGGATTGAACTCGCAAGTAATTACAGCAGCTGGATCTTAAATGCTGCCTTTGTAGGAGGCATTACTCCCCTACGCTACACAGGCCTTGTATAAAAAGAACACCACTTGGGAGGGGCCCCGAAAGCCCTACTAAGAAGGTAAAAAGTATGAAGGCTATTGCTAAATGCATTGTAAACTGCCCTGAGTCTTCCGAGAAGGGCGACATATAAATCAAACTAATAAATAAATAAATAAATAAATAAATAAATAAATAAATAAATAAATAAATAAATAAATAAATAAATAAATAAACAAACAAACAAACAAACAAACAAACAAACAAACAAACAAACAAACTTAACCAGAATTTAAGATCTATATAGTTTTCTTGTATCTCTGCTTCTTTCCTTCTTTCCTCCTTTGATTATTCATTTTATTCTTTCAATTTAAAATGTTATTCTCAATTATTCATTATTATTCAAATTCAGCAACAGTCAAATGCCATTATGAAGCTGTCTTCCAGAAGAGAAGGGAAATAAAACAACTACCCAGATGTAAAACATAGTCACTCCTTAAATGTTCTCACTTAGACAAAATTTAAATTTATGTAATTTTCTTATATCTCCTTTTCTCCTTTTCTTCTTAAAATATTCCTTTGTTCTTCAAACAGCTGCTTCCTGTTTCATCTATTTGAATACAGTATCACAGTACCTTTTCTTTTTTCCAGCAGATGGCACTCTCAGTTTCTATACGTTGCAAAACAGTCTTTTAAATTCAATTGTTTAACAAAATATTCAGTAATTTTTCAAAACCTCTTATCATTTGTTATCTTTCTTCCGAACATCGTTTATTCCCTTTTAAAAATAATTTGCTATTTCCCAATTTTCCAATTCCAAGACTTTCTCTTAGATTCTTTGTGTTATAGTCCATGCTTTCTCTTTTTTCCACGTTCGTGTTTTTTCCCCCAAGTGCCAGATAGCCACTAATCCAAATTCAGGGATTCTTTTAAGACTTCAATTCCCATTTTTCTTAGCTTAAATTGGCAGTTATCTCACCCAGTTCTGGCACTCCGTCCAAATGCCACTCCTGCTCAATTCTTCGGTCTGGTTGTCCCAGCTTCAAAGCGGCCACCATAAAATGGTCGCCACCCTTGCTGCTGCTTCGGGAAAGCTGTTTCTGTTCCAGCAAGGAAATTGCCAATTGCTCACGGTCCACAAAACACATCTCCTTTCTTCACCATCCCTACAAAATGGCTATGGCTCGAAAGCCTCCCACCAGTGGTTCATCTGGCTAGATTTTGTGTGGCTCATCAGAGCCTGCTATTTTCCAGTCCGTTTCTGCTACAATGTCAACTGGCTGGACGTATGGCTATTTTGTGTCCCCTGTGCAACTGGTATCTGTATAAAACAGATTATTGGGGATTTAGGTGCTGATAGCATCAACCTGTCTTGTTTCCTTGCCTAAGATTAGCCCAGGTTCCCAGTGAAATGAAAGAGGCAAGGATAATTCTAATCAAGACTGGACATGCTTCCTGTTGACACCATTGGGAAATATGCTTTCGCATTCAGGTTTAGTTTATCATGGCTGGGCAAGTTTATATTCTTAAATAGATCATACTGGTCAGAATTTTTCATACTTGTCTTTCATGCCTTGGGGATAGAAGAAAAGGCCTTCTGTTCCTAGAAAGAAGGTTCAAGGCTTTCCATTCACAAGAAATCAATGACTGTTCTGATGTTACCTGATGCAGGAAACTGAAGCACTGAAACAAGGATTGACCCAATTTCTACCATATGTGGGGGATTTCTACCAAATGTGGTGGGAATGCCCAAAGGCAAAAAAAATATTGGAATTTAATAAAGAATTGGCTTGAAGAAATTTTATTAATAAAATAGAAGTTAAGCTGGATTTTTTCCTTTTGGGAATGACAGAGGGTAAATATAAGAAAGATATCAATTATCTATTACTGCATATACTCACAGCGGCCCGGATAGCCTTTGCTCAGAAGTGGAAAGAGAAAGATACCCCAACTGAAGAGGAAATGATATTAAAAATTCTTAACTGCACAGAAATGGATAGACTTACCTTGGAGCTCAAAGATAAATGTGAAACATAGTACTATATAATCTGGAAAAAAATTTATGAATGGCTAGATAAAAAGAAGATAGCCAAGACAAAGGTGTAGTGTTAGATGAGAAATATATATGTTATGACAGATAAATATGTAGGTAAATTACATAGATAGGTACAGGTATAGATTAATAGACAAGTATGTATAATTGTATAGAAATACGATATAGATTATTAGTATGATGTTACGTATGAATAACATATAAGGTTAAATAATTATATTATAATATTAATATAATGTGTATTAGTTTAAAGTGTTGGAAGATATTTAGAACCAGTGATGTCATATCTATGTCTGATGTTTTTAATTTTGAATAATTAATAAAAAACTTTTTAAAAAAAGGATTGACCTGAAGAAAAGCCCTTCTTTATCTTGGAGGAAATGAGGGACAATTTGGGGGGAGAGTTATTTAGATTTGGCCTTTAGTTTATCACTTCATATGGAACATCCTTGAATGCAATAGTTTATCTTGATTGTCAGCTACCTTAATGTCATTGTGTTATGTATTTGCCAGCTGAGCTTCCTTCCTAAGACTTACGGTAGCCTGCCAGAGGACTTTATCACAGAGATAAGTGTTTTGTGATTTCTGAGCTACTGTGCATGTCCACATTTTTTTTCTAACTTCCTGATTTACTTCTTCCGTTGTTTGTCTGCTGATAAACTGCTGGCAAGATATAGTTAGCTAGGTTTTTTTTTTACTTTTATAATAAAATGTTTCTTAGAATATATACTACAGGTTTTCTTTCTTTGAGAGTATACACCATGGAAAACAAGATCCATTCATCTCTAATTAATTACAGTTTCCCCGGGGGGGGAGGGGGACAAGGCTGATTCACGTTTCCACACTTAAGTCTCTCTTGGAAAAAAGAGACTCCATATTTAACCAATAATAAATGTAGCTCTGTCTTTTCATGCTAATTGGTGTCTCCTAATTGTGGTTGTTCAACAGAAAAAAACCTTTTTCTGAAAACCTTGCTTGACCCTGTCACAGGGTTCATATTCATGTCACACGTGATACAGCAAAAAATGCCTGATTTTTGAGGATCATGTTCTTATGCAGAAGCGGGCTTCACATTCTGTCACCACCAGTTCACCCAGCACCGGAAATGTGAGTGTGCGCTCCACATGTGTGAGACATCAAACAACATGGTAATTCACTCACATGTGACGTCCACGCATTCGTGCAACATCAAAACCACAGTGATATAGGGTTGCACCTGGGTGGGTGGGTGGACCCACCTGCAGGTCACTACTACCGGTTCACTGAAACCAGTCCGAACCGGCTGAATACCAGCTCTATTCTCATGACTAACCTCCATTTCATCTCACTCTAGTTCTAGAAACTAGGCAGTCAGTTTTAGCCTTGGTTCACCATCATGGTGAACCTCCTTCCGTCGGGAGCTGAAGACTTGGCTGTTCAAGCAAATAGGCTGACTCTGATTCTGGGTTTATTATTTATCATTAATTAGTAATTTGATTTAAAGTGCAATTTTATTGTACATGTTTCTTAACTTGTGTTCGCCACCCTGAGTCCTTCGGGAGAAGGGCGGCATATAAATAAATACATGTAATAAATAAATAAATATAAAATTAGCAAATAAACATACAAATAAACAAAGAACAGATGCATTAAGGTTGACAGCCCAAATTTATTTTTATTATTTATTTATTTATTTATTTATTTATTATGAAGTTTTCCTTTATTAGAGGCGGTTCTGGACCATTTTAAATGGGGATGGCCTTGTAATGATACATGTAGTCCAGAAGAAACATTTCCAGATCCAACCGGTCACAGGTTTCTTCATCATAGTTTTATTCAATTTTAATAAATCTAGTAAAATAAAATAAAAAATTGTTAACTTTTTAGAATAAATTTCATTCTAAGCTTTAATATGAACACAGTATCTCACTTTAAATTCATTCACACTAATTGTCACTTCATGGTTAAATCTTTTCTCAATTGCTTTGGTCCAGAATTTATTAAGTAGAAATGTCCTGCATTGCAAAGAGATATTCTAGAAGCAAAAGGCAGAAACTAAATGAAGAATTTATCAGTAGTTGTATCTCCTGCAACATTGAGAGTTACTTAAAATGTTCTTATTTACCTAAGTGAAGTCCAGCAACTAGTTGACTAATGTTCATGTCTACCTCCATTTTTCATTAAGGATTAGTTCTAACATATTTTGTTTGGCATTCCTGGTTTTCCTGCTTAGTCTCTGCCTCAGTCCAAATGTGTGGAAAAATGCCGTCCTGGATTTTTCAAGCAAGCTCGAAAAGGAGAGCCAGTTTGCTGCTATGACTGTGTTCCTTGTCCAGAGGGGACCATCTCCACTCAGGAAGGTGAGTGACACTAAAGAAAAGGCTACTACATTCATCCAGAGCATTTTGATCAATGTGCATTTTAAAAGAGACATCTAAGATTAACAATTTTGTGGTTCTCAATTTTCAAGGTGCCCGATTTCTCCCATAATGGGAGGAATAAGAAAAAGATTTTGAGGGACAAGGTAGGAAGAGATAGAAGAACATGGTGGATTCTGCAAGATTATTTGCATCAGAGGACATTTCTCTTTTCTTGCCAGTTTGGAGCTGTCCTCCTATGTTTACTGCTCTTCGGAACATCTGCAATCTTTGAAATTGAGAAATGGTTTCAGATCAATGACTTTTGCTCACCCAAACCCAGTTTGTATTGCATGCCAAAAGATATATAAATCAATCAATTAATTAAGCAATCAATCTTTATTAAGGTAATGTAACCAGAAAAGCAGAAAGATCTAATTCAAATAACCATGGAGAGACAAAGGAAATACACACAGAAGACTTGTCATAAAAGATGTGGAAGAAGGGACATAAATTCCATTTACCATTATTGGGGGTAAAATCTGCCTCTTTTATTTTTAATGTTTTATTTTTCCATATTATGGATTAAGAGGTAAAACCCAAATATTGTTTATAACCCAGTTTAACGTTCCCAGATTTAGCATAACCATGGTTTCCTTGCTTTCCTTGGCTGGACTGCTACTGTGACTTACCTTGTATATTGTATATAAATCAATTGATCAATCAATCAATCAATCCATCTTTATCAAGGTCATGGAACCACATAATCAGAAAGAAGTAATTCAGGGGACCATGGAGGGAGAGGGTTTGGGTTCAAGGGACAAGAGAAATACACACAAAAGACAGTTTTGTGTGAAAGAAGGGATATCAATTAAATTTACCATTAGTAGGGGTAAAGTTTACCTTTTTTATTTTTACTGCTTTAATTTTCCATATTACGAATTAAGAAATATTGTTTATAGGCCAGTTCAGCATTCCCAGATTCAGCATTGCCACCATCATGATTTCCTTGGTTGGATTGTTACAATAGTAACAAAAAAGAGATATAGTTGTGGTTCTAATAAGGAGTATTAACTATTGGTATTAAAAGGAAACCAATCTAAAAAGAAATCAGGGAAAAAAGAGAACCAACTAAGCAATTGTATTTATTTCATATGGTGTAACAGAATACAGCATTAATGCAGAAAGTTAGCAGAAACAGCATATAAAATGTGTATCAAAATATAAAACACCTGGAACAGTAAGTTATTTTAAAAATGAATAATAAGAATGATGGGTACAATTATGAATGAAGTTAAATTATGTATGAGCAGTTACTAGAGTGGCTAAGCCTATCGCTGGATATCTGGACCGTTTAGCCATTGGGCAGCAATGCCCTTGAGATGATGTATTTTAAAGCAGGGATCCAGAGAACCTTCTGAAGGGACATTCCCTCATAGGTAAAGGTAAATGTTCCCCTTACACATGTGTGCTAATCGTACCCAACTCTAGGGAGCAGTGCTCATCTCCGTTTCAAAGCCGAAGAGCCAGCGCTATCCGGAGATGTCTCCATGGTGATGTGGCCGGCATGACTAAATGCCAAAGGAACACAGAACTCTCTTACCTTCCCACCAAAGGTGGTCCCTATTTTTCTACTTATGTACTTTCAAACTGCTAGGTTGGCAGAAGCTGGGACAACTAAAGGGAACTCACCCTGTTACGCAGCACTAGGGATTTGAACCGCTAAACTGCCAACCTTTTGACCAACAAGCCACTGAACCACCGTGTCCCTATTCCATCATAACATGATATAAAGTTTGTGAGATGATCCCACAGTCACAGTTAGTATTGTCAACCTGCCCCTATTGGTTTTTTTTCAAAATTGGCACCTGCCATGGTTGGTCAGTATCATCTGCCATCCAAAGAAGATCTTTTTTGAAACGTGAAAAGAGATATAAAACAAATATTGCTTTTTGTTTTCCCAGATACTGAAAAATGCACCAAGTGCCCAGATGATCAATATCCAACCAAGTGCAGAGTCCAATGTATACAGAAAAGAATAATCTTCCTATCCTATGAAGAACATCTGGGCATGATCCTGGTCTCCTTTGCCCTATTCTTGTTCTTAACCACAGGATTCATTTTATTCATATTCATTAAATACCTTGAAACTCCCATTGTCAAAGCCAACAACCGCGACCTCTCCTACATCCTCCTAGTCTCCCTCTTGCTTTGCTTCTTGTCCTCCTTTTTTTTCATTGGACAGCCAAGAAAAGCCATCTGTCTTCTCCGACAAACAGTGTTCAGTGTTGTCTTCTCAATAGCTGTCTCATCAGTGTTGGCCAAAACGATCACAGTGGTGCTGGCATTCCTAGCTTCAAAACCAGGGAATAAAATGAGAAGATGGTTGGGGAAGAGCTTGGCCAACTCCATTATCCTTTCTGGTTCTGCTGGCCAAATTTTCATCTGTGCTTTATGGCTGGGAATTTCTCCCCCATTTCCTGACTCTGACTTAAAGTCCCAGCCTGGAGTGATCATCCTGCAATGCAATGAAGGCTCTGTCACCATGTTTTATGCTGTCCTTGGCTATATGTCTTTCCTAGCTGCCATTTGCTTCACTGTAGCTTTCCTGGCGAGAAATCTGCCTGGGGCCTTCAATGAAGCCAAGCTGATCACCTTTAGCATGCTGGTCTTCTGCAGTGTCTGGATGTCCTTCGTGCCCACTTACCTGAGCACCAAAGGAAAGTCCATGGTGATTGTTCAGATCTTCTCCATCTTGGCCTCCAGTGCTGGACTGCTGGGTTGCATCTTCTTCCCAAAGTGCTATATTATTATCCTGAGGCCAGATCTAAACACTAAGGAACATCTAATGATAAAAGTAGGGAAATGACTGTGATATTGTTTCTTAGGCTCGTAGCATTTAATTTTTTCATTGCAGTTATTGGTGTTTTGTATTCTTTCTTTGAATCAATGTGACAGTTAAGGTTATTTAAAACTGAAGGAAATAAACATATGAAGAGTATAAGATTAATGACATTAAATTACAACATAACCATCAATTAGTAAAATAAACCAATTAATAATTGAAATTGTCATACATCCAGGAATGAACAAGCTCAGAAATAAGAGTCTAAATTCTAAATCGGTTTGAACCCAGTCACTTTCTCTCTCTATGACTTTTTCTTAAAAGTAGGTATGAGCAGTAGAGCTGGGTGTTAAGATCATGCAGATGATCCCAACTTGCAACACTCTGGACATCTATATAAGTTACTTCTGGAATTGTTAGGTGACATCACAGATCTTACGGGAATCTCAGAGTTCCATGACTCTGTGTTGAGTCATAACTTTCCTAACATCCTTTCTGGACATGTCCAAAATGTAGTAACCCAGCTGCAAAAGAGCACCTGGAAGGCTTAACACCCTCTGTGAAGGCTTGATCCACATAAGGAAATGACCATGAATCTTATACATACAAAAATATGATCCTCTTGTCCCCAAATGGGAACGAGAGAGAGGGAGAGAGAGAGAGAGAGAAATCTATATATTTATATCTTCCAGAGAAGGTGCACTCTTACTGCAGCTCCCTAGACAGTGAAGACTCAGGGATGCCCTCCTGCCACTTTTTATCTTGGATTATATCCCCATTCACAATACATACCCTGTTTTCCCCAAAATAAGACATTCCCTGATAATAAGCCCAATTGGCTTTATATATATATATATATATAGGTCTTTGGTTATTCGGGTCTTCTCCCACGTAGAATTGGAAGTATCTTGGCGACGTTTCGACGAAGTCTCATTCGTCATCTTCAGGCTGGTGTTCTTGGCTTCGTTCTTCCAGGAGCAATGAACGAAGCCGAGAACACCAGCCTAAAGATGACGAATGAGACTTCGTCAAAACGTAGCCAAGATACTTCCAATTCTACGTGGGAGAAGACCCGAATAACCAAAGACCTAC
This sequence comes from Masticophis lateralis, assembly GCA_030761175.1. Taxonomy (NCBI): domain Eukaryota; kingdom Metazoa; phylum Chordata; class Lepidosauria; order Squamata; family Colubridae; genus Masticophis; species Masticophis lateralis. The sequence goes on from JAUDYJ010000002.1 coordinate 11,880,702, forward strand.
ATACAAACACCCGCGAAAACCTCAGAAAACATATATATATATATATATATATATATATATATATATATATATATATATATATATATATATATATATATATATTTAATATTTTTGCTGATAGAAACATAGAAAACATAGAAAAATAGCTTGTCGGCTATATGATACTGTCTGGATGGCCCATGAGATTGGGTTGAAAGGCAAAAATTGGAGATTTGTGATATCTCCTCCATTCGTGGTAATCCAGGATGACTTAATACAAAACACACACACACACACACACACACACACACACACACACACACACACACACACACACACACACACACACACACATATATATATATATATATATATATATATATATATATATATATATATATATAAGACAGGGTCTTATTTTCGGGTAAACACAGTATATAAAGTGGCCAAATGCACCAGAGAGGCTTCATGAATTCCCAGGACCATGGATTCAGTTGATACAGGATCTTTGGCCTGAAATCTGCAATTTTGAAATTGTACGCCTGTATTTCTGTCCAAACCAAGTGTGAGGAAAAACGGTTTCCAGCTTTTCCATCTTCCATTACCTAATCAAAGCTCAGGTCATTTCTGAGGCTGGTGCCTCAGATCTTACTGAACTAAATTCCCTCCAGCAGACAATTCATTCTTCTTTTTCTTCACTGATGGCACTTAGGGGTCACCCATTGTCCATTTTCATGGTTATCTTTCTACTTTTTATCTATTTTTAGTTTCTGTTTTCTATTTTCCTTCTGTCAAAGTCTTGAATTTTTCCTTAAGTTTTAAAATATTTTTTAAACATTATTTTATTTTATTTTCCCTACTCTCCTTCTGATTTTGGGCTGCATCTGAGCAGAGTTTCCTAAAAGAGAGAAGATTTTCCCCTTCAACTCATCCAGTTCTAAGGGAAGGCAAGAGACCTGCCTCTTTTTCTCTTTTTAGTGGCTGCCTCTTTTCCTGGCCTGCCTCATCGTCATGGCAACCCAGCAGCAGCCAATCAAACAGGAGGGAAGAAACAATGGTTGCCTGGAAACTCAGCCACCAATCAGCCTCAAGTGGTTTGAATAAAAAAAGATGGAGGGGCGGGGGAGAAGGAAGGTATCAAATAAGGATAAAATTAAAAAAAATTTTTTTTACTGATGATAAAGAGATAAAAACTCCCAGAAATGTAGATGAAGGGGAGGCTGAAGTCCTAAAAGAGTTTCCCCCACCTAAAAATGGCTGCCATGATGAGATTTTTCCCAAGTGGAGCCTTTGGGGCAAGTGGGAGCAGTGGCTGCTGGGGAGAGTTGGCTGGAGGGTCTGGAGGGGCCATGAGAGACCCTCAGGATGCATCTTCCTCAGAGTCTTAGAGAGTCGCCTCCAGGGAGATGCCGATTGCATGTTTATAATCAGCATTCACCTATGAAGGCTGAAAGATTACAAACGTTTTCCAAGAGTTTATTCAGAAAGAACAATGTGGGTTTTTACTTAAATGACAAAAGATAACAATGTGAGAACTGTGTTGGATGTCATAGTACTTTTACAACGACATAACAAAAAACAAGCCACATAGATCTTAGTTGCAGAGACGCCTTTGATCACTTGCATTGGCCCTTTTTTGCTTAAAGTTCTGGAAGATATGAGCCTTGTTGACAATTTTATTCAACAAATTTAGTGTCAGAAGGTTGAAATTATGGTTAATGGTGTTCTAACTAAACCATGTGATATCCAGAAGGGGACAAATCAAGGTTTTCCTTTGTCTTCTTTGCTGTTTATTTTAGCTCTTGAAGTATTGATGTATCATGGCCCTGGAAGAAGGAGAGCAGAAGGGAGATTCCGTTAGGTTAGTTGCCTAGCAACAGAGTCAAGATTCCAATCAGTGACAGTTGGCTGCAGCAACTTTTGGAGAAGTGTGGCCTTACCTTGGAATATTGCATCCAGTTTGGGTTGCCATGATGTAAAAAAGATGTTGAGACTCTAGAAAGAGTGCAGAGCAGAGCAACAAAGATGATTAGAGGACTGGAGGCTAAAACATATAAAGAATGGTTGCTGGAACTGGGTATGTTTAGTTTAATGAAAAGAAGGACTAGGGCTGACATGATAGCAGTGTTCCGATATCTCAGGGGTTGCCACAAAGAAAGAGAGAGAGAGAGAAGGCTATTCTCCAAAGCACCTGAGGGCAGGACAAGAAGCAATGGATGGAAACTTATCAAGGAGAGAAGGAACCTAGAATTAAGGAGAAATTTTCTGGCAGTCAGTACTACACACTTCGTTCACACAGAGTCCAGACTAAAGGAAATCTGAGTGATATCACCAGCAATATCTGGATAGCTTGGATAGCTCAGCAGATTAAAAGCATTGTGATTAACACCAGCAATTACTGGTGTCTACAATTACTGTAAGTTCGAATCTCACCAGGCTCAAGGTTGACTCAGCCTTCCATCCTTTCTAAGGTAGGTAAATTGAGGACCCAGTTTGTGGGGGCAATAAGCTGACTTTGTATAAATATACAAAAGTATGAAGGCTATTGCTTAACGCATTGTAAGCCACCCTGAGTCTCCGGAGAAGGGCGGCATATAAATCAAATTATTAAAAAAAAATCTGTGAGGGTGATATTGGAGTTTTGAAGAGGGGGTCAACCTATTTTCCATAGCACCAGAAGATAAGACAAGAAACAATGGATGGAAACAAATCAAGGAGAGAAGCAAACTTGAACTAAGGAGAAATTTCCTGACAACTAGAACAATTAATCAGTGGAACAATATTTGTCTGTGTAAATTTTCACGGGTATATATGCTATACTTCCAAAGATATGTTTGCAATTACACGGGAAGAAACCTGTACACACACACACACACACACACACACACACACACACACACACACACATATATATATATATATATATATATATATATATATATATATATACAAAATTTTGCCTGCTGCCAGAATGAAAAGATGGAGAAAGAACCCAGAAAGTAGTGAATGTGATTTCGCTCAATTGTGGATCCAGAAAAATCTTGGCTACGTAGGAACCTGGCTTAAAGGAAAAACGTGTGTGTGTGTGTGTGTGTGTGTGCGTGTGTGTGTGTTTCCTTTAAGCCAGGTTTTTCCTATGTAGCCAAGATTTATATTTAGTTGATAGAAGAGACTGGGGGTTCCCTCTCTGCTGGAAATGACATTTAATGGTTAAATGTGATCCTTGTGTATGGATTTCTCTTAATCCTTAGACCATTGGAATGGCTGAGAACTGTTACCTTGCTTTTGGAACTGAACAAAAAGCAAATGTAAAAATCAACACAAAGAGATGTCTTGCATAAAATATCAGAATGCACAGAGAAGTTTTATTCCAAATACAGTTCCAGCTATGATTAAGATGACAGAGAGGAGGATTGTTCCCTTTTCTCCTTTTTCCTTTCTTATATACAGTATACAGTAGTGGCCAAAATTGAATGCTGAAAGCTTCTCATTTGGGATACAAAGAGATAATATGGCTTTTTTGAATAGGAGACCAATATGATTCATGGCTGTTTTCCTTATCTGGATCAGGTCTTCACAGAGGATTTTGAGCCTTTCAAGTGCTGTTTTGCAGCAGGATCACTAGTTTTTGGACATGTTTACAAAGGATATTAGGATAATTATGACTGAACACAGAGTCATGGAACTCTGAGATCCCATATAATCTATGAAGTCACCTAACAGCTCCAGAAATGTCTGGTCTAGATATCCACAGTGTTGGAAGTAGGATCATCTGCATGATCTTGACACCCAGCTCCACTGCTCACACCTACTTTCAAGAAAAAGTCATAGAGAAAGTGACCATGATCACACAGATTTAGAATTTCATATTCAAGATACCTCAAGTAAAAGATTTGTTTCAACTGTCTTTGGGGAGAGGTTTCTATTCACCTGTCTTTACTTAATATATTATTTAATATTATTTAATCTTATTTCTTAGCTTGTTCATCCCTGGATGCATGACAATTTTAATTATTAGTTGTTTATTTTGCTGTTTGATGATAATGTGGAATTTAATTTCATTAGATTTACATTCTTTATCTGTTTATTTCCTTCTGTTTTAAATAACTTTAATTGTCCCATTGATGCAAAGGAAGAATACAAAAGCCCAACAATTGCAATGAAAAAATTAAATGCTATGAGCCTAAGAAACAATGTCACGGTCATTTCCCTACTTTTATCATGAGATGTTCCTTAGTGTTTAGATCTGGCCTCAAGATTATAATGTAGCACTTTGGGAAGAAGATGCAACCCAGCAGTCCAGCACTGGAGGCCAACATGGAGAAGACCTGAACAATCACCATGGACTTTCCTTTGGTGCTCAGGTAGGTGGGCAGGAAGGAGATCCAAACACTGCAGAAGACCAGCATGCTGAAGGTGATCAGCTTGGCTTCATTGAAGGCCCCAGGCAGATTTCTCGCCAGGAAAGCTACAGTGAAGCAAATGGCAGCTAGGAAAGACATATAGCCAAGGACAGCATAAAACATGGTGACAGAGCCTTCATTGCATTGCAGGATGATCACTCCAGGCTGGGAGTTTAAGTCCGAGTCAGGGAATGGGGGAGAAATTCCCAGCCATAAGGCACAGATGAAAATTTGGCCAGCGGAACCAGAAAGGATGATGGAGTTGGCCAAGCTCTTCCCCAACCATCTTCTCATTTTATTCCCTGGTTTGGAGGCCAGGAAGGCCAGCACCACCATGATTGTTTTGGCCAACACAGAAGACACAGCTATTGAGAAGACAACGCTGAACACCGTTTGTCGGAGAAGACAGATGGCTTTTCTTGGCTGTCCAATGAAGAAAAAGGAGGACAAGAAGCAAAGCAAGAGGGAGACTAGGAGGATGTAGGAGAGGTCGCGGTTGTTGGCTTTGACAATGGGAGTTTCAAGGTATTTAATGAATATGAATAAAATGAATCCTGTGGTTAGGAACAAGAGTAGGGCAAAGGAGACCAGGATGATGCCCAGATGTTCTTCATAGGACAGAAAGGTTATTCTTTTCTGTATACATTGGACTCTGCACTTGGTTGGATATTGATCATCTGGGCACTTGGTGCATTTTTCAGTATCTGAAAAAACAGAAAGTAATATTTCTTTTCTTTTCACCTTTCAAGAAAGATCTTCTTTGGATGTCAGATGATACTGACCAACCATGGCAGGTGCCAATATTGAAAAACCCAATAGGGGCAAGTCGACGATATTAACTGTGACTGTGGGATCATCCCACAAACTTTATATCATGTTAAGATGGAATGCCCCCTCAGAAAGTTCTCTGGATCTCTGCTTGAAATACATCATCTCAAGGGCGTTGCTCCCCAATGACTAAATGGTCCAGATATCCAGCGATAGGCTTAGCCACTCTAGTAACTGTTCGTACATCATTTAATTTTATTCATAATTGTACCCATCATTCCTATTATGCATTTTTAAAAGGATTTACTGTTCCGGTGTTTTATATTTTGATGCACATTTTATATGCCGTTTCTGCTAACTTTATGTATTAATGCTGTATTCTGTTACACCATATGAAATAAATTTGCTAGTTGCTTAGTTGGTTCTCTTTTTTCTCTGATTTCTGTTTAAATTGGTTTCCTTTTAACACCAATATGGAAATCAGGCTTTCCTATTAGAACCACAACTATATCTCTTTTTTGTTGCTGTTGTAACTATTTGTATTTCATTATTTAGAGGACATCTCCAAACTGGCAAGAAAGGAGACATTTCCTCTGGTGCAAGTCTTGTAAGATCCAACATATTCTTCTATTTCTTCCTGCCTCATCCCTCAAAATATTTTTCTTATTCCTCCCATTAGGGAAGAAATTGGGCACCCTGAAAATTGAGAAGCACAAAATGGTTAACCTTAGATGTCTTTTTAAAACGCACATTGATCAAAATGCTCTGGATGAATGTAGTAGCCTTTTTTTGGTGCCACTCACCTTCCTGAGTGGAGATGGTCCCCTCTGGACAAGGAACACAGTCATAGCAGCAAACTGGCTCTCCTTTTCGAGCTTGCTTGAAAAATCCAGGATGACAATTTTCCACACATTTGGACTGAGGCAGAGACTAAGAAGAAAAACAAGGAATGACAAATGACATGTTAGAACGAACCCTTAGTGAAAAATGGAGGTAGACATGAACATTAATAGTTGCTGGACTTCACTTAGGTAAATAAGAACTTTTTAAGTAACTCTCAATGTTGCAAGGGATACAACTACTGACAGATTCTTCCTTTAGTTTCTCCCTTTTGCTTCTAGAATATCTCATTGTAATACAAGACATTTCTACTTAATAAATTCTGGACTGAAGCAATTGAGAAAACTGTGCTGATCAGTTGGCTGGAGTCTTTATGAGAACTTTCAATCAGTCTTCATCCCAGTCCTCTTTTCCATCTTGTTTGAAGGCTTCCAACATTGTTCCACTGCCAAAGAAGTTCCCTATTAGTAACCTCAACGATTACAGACCAGTGGCACTCACTCCTATCATCATGAAGTGCTTTGAGAAATTGGTCTGCTGGCACATCATTTCTGGTCTTCCACATACATTTGATAAACACCAGTTTGGATACAGAAGAAATACATCTACAGAGGATGCTATAGCCATCTTTCTTCACACTGCTCTGACTCATTTGGAATGGGGGGGGGGGGGGCTATGTGAGGATGCTTTTTGTAGATTTTAGCTCTGCATTTAACACAATAATTCCACATAGACTAATGTCTCAACTTATGGATCTTGGGCTTTCTTATTCAGTCTGCCTTTGGATTGGGAATTTCCTGTCTGGCCTCTCTCAGAGGGTTAGATTAGGTAATCATATCTCTTCAGCCCTTATTCTTAACACTGGTACCCCACAGGGTTGTGTGTTGAGTCCCTTACTCTATATTCTTTATGTGCATAACTGCATTTCCACTCACACTAGTAATACTATTACTAAATCTGCAGATGATACAACAGTGGTGGGACTGATCTCACGGGGGGATGAGTCTGCCTATCAAGTTGAGGTGGAACGTCTGCTTTCGTGATGTGGAGACAATAACTTGGTCCTTAACACAAATAAGATCAAGAAGCTTACAGTGGACTATAGAAGGAATAGATCAGACATCCACCCATTGCTTATCAATGGAGACTGAGTGGAGCAAGTGGCCAGTTTTAACTTTCTGGGTGTTATCATAAAACAGTACCTTGACTGGGGCCCTTACATTGCAGTACTGGTCAAAAGGGTCCAGCAGAGATTATACTACCTGAAACTTCTCAGGAAATAACAACTGAATGAAAAACTGCTGGTGACCTTCTACTGCTGCACCATAGAGAGTATTTTAAGCTACTGCCTCTGTGTATGGTTTGCAGATTGCACAGTGGCAGATAAGACAGTGCTCCAGAGGGTCAACGTCATTGCCCAGAGGATCATTGGTTGCCCTCTCCCCTCTTTGGAAGAGCTTTATAGCTCCTGCTGTTTTAAGAAAGTTCAAAACATTAAAGATCTATCTCTTGATCTATCTCAGTGGTGGAATTCAATTTTTTTTACTAATGGTTCTGTGGGTGTGACTTGGTGGACGTGGTGTGGCTTGGTGAATGTGGCTTGGTGGACAAAATCTCCATTCCCACTCCACTCCAGGGGAAGGATACTGCAAGATCTCCATTCCCACTCCACTCCAGGGGAAGGATGCTGCAAAATCTCCATTCCTACCCTACTCCAGGGGAAGGATACTGCAAAATCCCCATTTCCTCCCCACTCCTGGGGTGAGGATATTGCAAAATCTCCATTCCCATGTCACTCTGGGGCAGGCCAGAGGTGGTATTTGCCGGTTCTCCGAACTACTCAAAATTTCTGCTACCGGTTCTCCAGAACCTTTCACCCCTGTTCTATTCCCCACATTCAATTCTCACTGTATTGATGAATAGGCTTAGCCACTTGAAAAGTGTCTCAAGGCATTGAAAAAGAGAGAAAAAACACCAATGTTTCACCCACCTTATTGAGCAACTTTAGCTGTGAAAGAGCATCTTGATTGATAATAAGTCTCTGTCTTTCAAAACTCCCCAGTTCTTTTCTAATGGGATCCTCCCTGGAGAGAACTATCAAACCTATGAGGTTCAGATCTGCTGCCACATCACCATTTTGATCCAAGTACAGTTTCATGTGGGAAAGATTGCAAAACTCATTCTTCTTTAGAAATGGATGGAACTAGAACAGAAATATCCAGGAATGTTAAAAGCAGAAACCTTGGTTTTTCTATCCCACATTGGTTTTTTTTCCAGATTTGAGTCTTTCTGCTACTTTCTGTCTCACTTGCAAATATCCTGAGTTGGGAGAAAAAGTGTTATCACTGTCCTCAAAAGGGAAAAAAGAAAAGTTCAGCAAAAAAAAAAGTGGCCTGAGCCCATTGTAACAACATTGCCAAAAAAATATTAAGAATTGTTAACCTAGTCTTGCGTAGCTTCTTCTCTGGTAATGTTGTACTAGAGCATACAGAACATTTGCTAGACCAATTCTTGAATATAGCTCATCTGTCTCATCTGCATATCGGACATGAATACAATCGAGAGAGTCCATGGATATTTTACGAGAAGAGTCCTCCATTCCTCTAACCACAATAAAATACCTCATGCCACCAGACTTCAAATTTTGGGCTTAGACAATTTAGAACTACGCTGACTTCAGTCTGACCTAAGCATAGTACATAAAATTATCTGCCACAATGTTCTTCCTGTCAATGTCTGCTTCAGCTTCAACCAGAACAATACAGAAGCAAATAATACAGTAGATACAAACTCATGGTAAACTGTTCCAAACTTGATTGCAGAAAATATAACTTCAGTAACAGAGTGGTCAATGCCTGTAATGCACTACCTGACTCTGTAGTTTCTTCCGCAAATCCCCAAAACTTTAACTTTAAACTATCTACTATTGACCTCACCCCATTCCTAAGAGGCATGTAAGGGGCATGCATAAGTGCACCAGTGTGCCTACCATCCCTGTCCTAATATTCCTTTTTACTTACTCTTTTCATGTATTCAAATTATGTTTATACTTTTACCTGTTATCTTATGTACGCTTGAAATAAATAAAAGAGCCTCAGATAGCTCAACAGGCTATGTAGCCTGTTATTAACATTCAGCTGTCTGCAATTATTGCAAGTTCTAGGCTCAAGGTTGACTCAGCTTTCCATCCTTTCTAAGGTAGGTAAATTGAATAGCCAGTTTGTGGGGGCAATAAGCTATCTTTGTATAAAAAATATACAAAATATGAAGGCTATTGCTTGATGCATTGTAGCTGCCCTGAGTCTCTGGAGAAGGGCAGCATATAAATCTAATTTAAAAATTTAAAAAAATAAATAAAATTTGTCAATCATATAGTTGGCAGTAGTAGCCAACACCCAGAGGATCCAAAAGGATCTTGACAGATTTGTGTTAAGGACCAATTACAGGAATCTTGGGTGAGAGTGACCATGTCATACTAGAATTCCAACATAACACAAACACAAGCAATAGAACATAATGATGTCAGAGTCTTAGACGTTAAAAGAGCAGATTTTAATAAACTCAGAGATAACTTGGGAAAGATTCCTTGGATGAAAATCCAAGCTCAGAATAAAAAAAGACTTGCAACAAAAATCAGAAAATAAAAAATATTTCTCCCAACATATAAATAACAAGAAAAAAGTTAAGGAAACAGTTGGTCCACTAAAGAGAGAAGACACCAAGGAAGTAACAGATAGCAGAGAGAAAGCCGAGCTGCTTAACTTATTCTTTCCATCAGTCAAAAAGAAGTTATAATCCAACCTATCAAAACATAGCCGTAAAAGACAGATTAGAAATAAAAGTTAAAATAAGGGGAAAAAATGGTAAGAGAACACCTGTCTGATCTTGAGAAATACAAATCAATGGGACCTGATGGATTACATCACAGAGTTCTAAAGGAGCTAGCAGATGCCATCTCAGAACCACTGTATCACATCTTTCAAAAATCCTGGAGCACCAGAGAACTACCAGAGAACTGGAAAAGAGTAGAAGTGGTTCCCATCTTGAAAAAAGGAAGGAAAAATAAACAGACCAAAAAACTGCAGACCAATCAGCCTGACATCAATACCCGGGAAGATACTGGAAAAGATAATTAAAAAAACTTATGACTAAATTAGTAGACCACCAAAATACTGTGGACATAATATACTTAGACTTCAGCAAGGCATCTGACAAAGTAGACCACAACCTACTTCTTGGTAACCTAGAAAAAAAGTGGGATAGGTAGCATCAACAGATGGATTCATAACTGGCTGACAAACTATACTCAATGAGTAGTCCTTAATGGGTCTATGTCTACATGGTGGGAAGTAAGCAATGGGTACCCTAGGTTCCTTCTTAGACCCAGTACTCTTCGATATCTTCATAAACGACTTAGATGAGGGGATAGAAGGGGAATTTAACAAATTTGTGGATGATACTAAGCTGGAAGGAATAGCTAACACTTTAGGAGATAGGTTCAAGATCCAGAAGGATCTTGACAGACTTGAACTCTGGGGCCTATCTAACAAAATGAAATTCAGTGTAGAAAAATTAAAGTCTTAGGCAAGAAAAACCAAAAGAACATTTATAGACTGGGTGAAACCAGGTTTAATAGCAATAACAGTGAGAGGGATCTTGGAGTCTTAGTGGACAACCAGTTAAATATAAGCAAGCAGTGTGCGGCAGCAGATAAAAAAGGACCCAGATTGTGTGCGCAATAAGTTGACTTTGTATAAAAAAGAACATTGCTAAGCAGGTATATACAAAAGTATGAAGGCTATTGCTTAATGCATTGTAAGCTGCCCTGAGTCTCCGGAGAAGGGCAGCATATAAATCGAACTGATAGATAGAGAGAGAGAGAGAGAGAGAGAGAGAGAGAGAGAGAGAGAGAGAGAGAGAGAGAGAGAGAGAGAGAGAGAGAGAGAGAGAGAGAGAGATAGATAGATAGAGGAGTTTATTTAAAATGCATACATATTTTGTAAAATTAACCCTGTTTAACATCAAAATATATATGTCATGTTACACGCTCTTTGGAAAATTATCCACACGTGATTGGATTGGTCAAACTTGTTGGCCTTTTGAAGCAGAAAAAAGTTGAGATTCTCCTTTGTATTCCTTATCCAAAGAAAGTAAGTTTGATGGATCTTTGTCAGGACCCCATACCTGCCATGGCTGCAGTCTTTGAGTCCCGAGCTTCTCTTTTCCCTCTTTTCTTCTCCTCTCTGACATGGAGGAATACGCAGCATTCAAGGCATGGGCCAGAGTATTCATCAAAGTGTAAACATGGTGGTTAGATCGGTACGAGATCCAATTTCTTTCCACTTTGGTCTTCAGTGGAGATTTCTGAGTGCATCTTCTCCGGCCTTTGACAGAAATGATGTCTTCTGAAAAAGAACAGAGAAAAGATTGATCTCCGAACTGTGGTTGCACAGAGAGATTTGGTTCGAAGGAACTGTCATTTTGCCTTTTTCTCCATTGTAAGCCATAAGTCCAAACACTATGGACATATTTCAGAAATATGTCTCTTTTTATTGGCAATTGCCCAAGGCCTGCAATTATCCAGACTTTCCCTTCAATGGGTTCTGGCAAACTTTCAAGTGTTGAATGGAAAAGATGAATTCTGTCCCAAACAGAGAAATATTCTACGATGTGAACAAAGACATTGACTTGTCTCCACTTAGAAATGGCAACCCTGAGGGGTGCTGTATGTCCAGCTGGTGAAAATTGTTGTGATATAACAGCACAAATTCCATTCCTGACCAGCATAGGACTCAATGTCCTCATGGAATTCTCTCCCTTCTCTGTGTCTGAAGCAAAGAGACCAATCAAGGTCCATCTGAAATGGAGGAGCAGTTGGACAATTCCTGGGTAGTGGAACCCTTCTTTGGGGAGCATCCGGTAAAAAAATGAGAATTGACTTTTATCACTCAGAGTCTCTGAAACAATACTATAACTGATCTGAAAAAGCAATGAAGAATGCTGTCATTCTTTCAATAAATCCAACTTTTTTCTCATAAAGGTATTAGAATATTGTATTCCTGATTAGCGAATATTACAGACAGAATATTAGGTAGACCAGATAAAAAATACAAGAAAAGAAAGGAAGAAATTTTTTAAAAAAACCGAATAAAGAATGCCAATGATATTTCTTGATCACTCCCTTTTTTTCTGAAATCAGACCCCCATTTGCAGATTCAACTGAATTGTTTTGTTCAAATAAAGAGCTCTATTTTATGTAAGATTTTTAAATTCTGTCCACAAAGGTTATATGTTGTTTTAATATAAGGATTTTGACATTCTCCTTATTTTCACAGGTGTGCAGTAAAAGCCCCCAAAGCAAAGGGGATGGTGTCATGAGATGATAGGGCTGTTTTGCTGCTTTTCCTCTCCCCAGTATCAATCCCATCACTGGACAATATACCTACACTGGCCACGGAGGAAAGCAACTCTTGAATACCCTAGAATGGATATGGTTGAATTTATTGCTTACCCATCCTTCCAATTCACTCTTTTTACTAGATAGAGAGGCACACACACAAACCTGTGGGACTTTGTAGATGTCTGCTAATGTTGACATCTGGATGGAGATGCCCCTGATAGCTCCATCAACAAGAGCCAAAAGGTTGTCCTTCCTTCCACAGGTGTAGTTGGGAACATTGGCTTCTCCAGTGGAGAGCATGTCCAGCAAGGAATCTGAAGTGCCAATAGTGTTGAGATAGTTGTCATGGATGTCGTATCCAAATGTGAGATTTTGCAGGAGCTGGAAATTCTTATTGACCTCTTCAATAGCGAAAATAAAGCGTAGGATTTTAGACTGATCAGAAGATATTCTACTGTAAAAGAATGTTCATTTTTATCATCACCATTACCATCATCATTAATAGCAAAATACATTTTATATTTTTGATATATTTTTGCTTGACTAATCAAAATAAAGCGTAGCATTTTTCAATGAGCATTAGATAAAGTCTTATAAAAATGAACAAACACACTGCTGTAAATGTGATTATGTCATTATCATCAACAGAACCAACAACATAAGGAGCCTGAATAGCGTAGGGGAGTAATGTCTCCTACAAAGGCAGCATTTAAGATCCAGCTGCTGCAATTACTTGTGAGTTCAATCCCAGGCAGGCTCAAGGTCAACTCAGCCTTCCATCCTTTATAAGGTGGGTAAATTGAGGACCCTGTTTGTTGGGGGCAATAAGCTGACTTTGTATAAAATATAAATATACAAAAGTATGAAGGCTATTGCTTAACACATTGTAAGCCACCCTGAGTCTCCGGAGAAGGGCGGCATGTAAATCAAATTAAAAAAAAACAAAAAAACATACTTCTTTTCAATCTAAACCACTTTGTCTTTTAAAGCCTACAGAGTCTTAAGCCATTACTGACTCCAAACCCAGAGACAAATAATACTCACCCATCTCCATTCAACTTTAATGAACATTGGGAAGATGGAATTGATATAGTCCTCCACATGGGTTAAGAATCGCAAATACACTATTATTTGGGGCAGTACTAATTTTCATCTGCCCAATAATCAGGGTTCAAAATAATTGAATAATTACAGTAGAACTACCATAAAAGAAAGAGGATGTTTCAAAAGTGACTCAGAAACCAATTCTAAAAATAAGTTATCTAGTATTTCTATAAGGATCTGGAAGTTAATATCAATGAGTGGTTGCATTTGAACCGAGCTGGGCAGGGGAAAACTACAAGAATCACTAATTTAAACAAAAGTCAGTATTCAAGACATGAATTCAAGATTGAACAGGGAGAGGAAAATAATGTGGACTTATTTCATATTCTTTTTCTGTTCTATCTTTGGATTTCAATCTGAATCTGTTCCTCAAAATAAGACAAAGAAAGCATGGAAATCAAAGTGGTTCAGGAAATTAGACAGGAGAGGTGCTTTCATATCCATCTGGAATAAGTGGAATAAGGAGAAAAAAATGAGGTGTTTGAATTATAAATGGAGGGAATGCAACTCCATTATCCTGAATGACTTACGAGTGAGACTGACTAGAAGGAGCTGCATTGAAAGGGAACATTATAGGAGATATTTTTGTTCCACTGGTGATAACACCAATGAGATGGTATCCTGGTCTGTAATAGCTCCATGGTTTTTCTCCATCCTGGTGTTCCTGAGTCAGTGGACATTTCATTCTAAGCTTCCCAGAGATTGGCTGAGGCAGCAGTAGCAACAGGAGCAGAAGTAGGAGGTTCATAATTCATGGGGCTGAATCAATTCCCTTTCTATTTCTAAACAAGAACAAGAAAAGTTGAGGAGACAAACCATGCTTCACCTGGAAAGGAGAGAAAAGGACATTTAACAGCACAGCCCCTGCCTGTCCTAAAATTCACATAACACAGAGTGCAACCTAAAGCAATTATCCTTTTTTGATGCAAGATCCCCTCTACAGTGCTTCAGTCTGATAATTACATCAAAGACAGTCACTAGAGAAGTAGAAGGAGACATCTCAAAGAGCAGGATGGTGATAATTACAGTGAGAAGCGACTTTTCCTCTGGGGACCCTGAACTTATTCCTGATATACAGCATGTTAGTGAAAAATTACAGATATACCCCTGAGGGCAGTGTTCTTTAGTGGTTGTGGTCTTCCCTGTCCAGAAAATGATACTAGAGGGAAATGCAGCATTTCAACACCTATGTTGTTGACTTCTGCCATCCTTCAACATGGACTCTTTTCTCCAGAGACTGCTGTGTAAGGTCACCCAGAACCAAGAGCTTGGTGCCACTCAAGGTTGAGGACACTGAATATTTTTGGATTATATCATTGTATAAATATGAAGAAAGATATAGGGCTAATAGATCTTTTTCCACTTGACATCAATTGTTGTGACCTAGGCCCAAGTAGTTATTACCAGACATAATCAGTCCTAAACAAACATATTTTATTAGAACAGCTGAGAATTACTTCATTCTCAGTTTAGTCCAAATTAAGTCCAAAACAAATTCTTCATAAACAGTCCTTCGACCTTATCACCAACATTTGTCTTCTTTGTCACCCTGCTAAAGGCTTTTCTTGGCAAAAGTTCAGAAGCAAGAGACACTGACAAGAAACAAATGTAGCAATGTTTCTTTTTCTACAAAGATCCCAAGAGCCGTTGCTGCTCTTTTAAGAATTCTGTGAGGGGCAAATCATCTCCTTGCCTTACTCCCGAGTCGTCCTTTTTGCATTAGCTGCTTTTACCTTCTAGCAGCTCTTCACACGCATGCACTAGGAACAGGCTCCTCCTGTTCCTCTGCCTCTCTGCTATTTGCCTCTGGAGGCTCCGGAGTCCTCTCATCACTCCCAGATGGCCCAGGCCCCATCTCTGCCTGATGCAGAGCCCTCGTCTGGGCCTTCCCCTGACTCCAGGACTGGCCCATTTTCCACTCCAGCATCCTCACTGTCCAACTCCGAACACCAATTCGCTGCCACACCCATCTAAAAGGAAGATGGATTCCTTTCTTCTGGTTATGTGGATGTATTCCATGGTAGTGAAGCTCTTTGGCCTTCACATCTCTGAGGCTGTGTGTGATCTCCCTCCCAAGACTGCCAAGATCTTGAAAGAGGTGGTTGGGTATCCCTGTGTTCCTAGTTTGTCTCAGTCAATTGTCAGAGAGATTCTTGTTTGGAGAGAAAGTCAATTGAGATGTACACCTTGACATAGAAGGGAGAACTGGGGGATTGAGTTAGCAGGAGCAGCCGGCCACCCTGATTGTGATACACAGAGGATGGGAATATCCTTGGGGACATCTGGTCTTTTTTTTAAAAAATCTATTCCCATTTTAAACATCGTATCTCAGTGTCTGACTACAAGAAGTTTTGTGATGCTGAATTCTGGCTGTTGTTTTGGATGATGGATAACAAGGCTCGTTTCACCCATGATATTTTCTGACATTTCTCAGGGAAGCCTGGTTGTGCCCAGAGAGGAGCAATCCCCATCATGGTTGAATATGTGCCACCCCGGTTGTGGTTGTGCCCCAAGTTAGACCCCAGAGGAAAAGAGAAAGGCTGACTGCTGTCATCCATGGCTTGTTATGTGCTCTTAAGAGGCTCCATTGAGATCTCATTTTTGTCTCAGGGTGGTTAATCTGAATGCTTTATCATTACCATTCATAAGTGAATAGTGATTATAAACATGCACTCAGCATCTCCCAGTAGGTGACTCTCTACAACTCTGAGGAAGATGCATCCTGAGGGTCCCTCATGGCCCCTGCTGACCCTCCAGCCAAATTTTCCCCTGCAGCCACTGCTCCCACTTGCCCCAAAGGCTCCATTGGGGAGAATCCAGGGGTGAAATGGTACCAGTTTGGGCCGGTTCAGCTGAACCGGTAGTAAAAAATGCTACTGGTAGTAGAAAAATGTAAAAGAAAAGTTCCGACGATCAGCTGAGTGATGCATGATCATCGGAACTTTTTTTTTTTTTACTTTTTAAACATTTTTTTACTACCAGTTCAGGCAAATAGGTGGTAAAAAATGCTTTTTAAAAAGTGAAAAAAGGATGCTCAGACGATCACATGACACAGCTGTTATATTTCACATGACTGTAGTGTGGACAATGAGCTTACAAAAAATAGAGAGCTGAGACAGTAAACAATTCCTTTTTGGAAAAAAATGTGTAAGCATTCCTTTTGTTAAAGGAAAACGTCTCCCCAGCAACGGCAAACAGAGAACCGAAATCACTTGTTCAAGTTTCCAGTGATTTATGGAAAATTAAGTCTGTATCAATCTACTTATTGGTGGTTCATAATAAAAGAAAGAAAGAAAGAAGGAAAATGTAATTTGCAACAATTGGTGGCAGAGATGGAATTGCCTCAGATTCCGGAGACCCCTAAGTGCCATCAGTGAAGAAAAAGAATGAATTGTCTGTTGGAGGGAATTTAGTTCAGGAAGATCTCAAACCCTCCAGGCACTGGCCTCAGAAATGACCTGATCTTTGACTAGGTAATTGAAGATGGAAAAGTTGGAATTCTTTTTCCTCACACTTGGTTTGGGCTGAAATAAAGATAAAGGTACACCTTGCACATATGTGCTAGTCATTCCCAACTCTAGGGGGCAGTGCTCATCTCCGTTTCAAAGGCGAAGGGCCAGCACTGTCTGAAGACATCCCCGTGGTCATGTGGTCGGCATGACTAAAGGCCAAAGGTGCACGGAAGGCTGTTACCTTCCCACCAAGGGTGGTCCCTATTTTTCTACTTGCATTTTTTCTGTGCTTTCGAACTGCTAGGTTGGCCGAAGCTTGGACAAGTAATGGGAGCTCACCCTATTACGTGGCACCAGAGATTCGAACCACTGAACTGCTGACCTTTCAATCAACAAGCTCAGCATCTTAGCTACTGAGCCACCACATCCCTACTTGGGATAGAAATACTGGCCTAAAATTTCAAAATTGCAGATTTCAGGCAAAAGATCCTGTATCAACTGAATCCATGGTCCTGGGAATTCATGAAGCCTCTCTGGTGCATTTGGCCACTTTATAAATATATATATTGTGAATGGGAAAATAATCGAGTCTTCACACTCCAGGGAGCTGCAGGAAGAGTGTGCTTTCTCCTGAAGGTTTGGATCTCTCTCTCTCCCTCTCTCTCTCTCTCTCTCTCTCTCTCTCTCTCTCTCCCTCCCTCCCTCCCTCCCTCCCTCGCTCCATTTCTCTCTCTCTCTGTCCCAGAGAAGGTGCACTCTTCCTTCAGCAGAAATCTGAAAGCTTCCCATTTGGGGACAAGAGGATCATATCATTTGTTTGGATAAGATTCATGGCCATTTCCTGATGTGGATCAAGTCTTCACAGAGGGTGTTAAGCCTTCTAGGTGCTCTTTTTGCAGCTGGGTCACTACATTTTGGACATGTCCAGAAAGGATGTTAGGATAGTTATGATTCAACCCAGAGTCATGGAACTCTGAGATTCCCATAATCTTAGGTGTGATGTCACCTAAGACCTCCAGAAGTAAATTGTGTAGAAATGTTGCAAGTGGGGGTCATCTGCATGCTCTTAACATCCAGCTCCATTGCTCATACCTAAATTCAAGAAAAAGTCATAGAGGGGGAAAGTGACTATGTTCAAACAGATTTAGAGTTTAGAGTATTATTTCTTTTCTTTTTTTATATAATAAAGTTTTTATTTTTATCTTTCATAAACACATTTACATGTACAATCATTTCCATCATTTTTCATTCACCTTTTCTTTTAACTTTCATTTTTCATTTTTACTTTTTCAGGGCTGATCTTTTGCTCTTTACTTTTACTCCAATCTTTCTTCTTCTCCTCCCCCTCTCTTCCTTCTTGTTTCTCCTCCTACTTCCTTAGCTCGTTCTTCCTCTCCTTCTCTTTCCTACTTCCCTTCTCTTCCCCCACTCCTCTCTTCTTCTCCCTTTCTGACCTTCTCCACTGCTCCTCTTCCTCACCTCTTCCCTTTCTTTTTTCTCCTCTCCTCTCCCCTCCTCTCTTCTCCCTTCCTCTCCCTCTACTCCTTCCCCTCTCTTCTGTTGTTTCCCTTTTCAGTTCAATCTAAAGTGGTATTTGAGCAGCCCCGATTACCTAATTATCTTTATTCTCCTTTCAATTTTTATTCAATTATTACATATTTTTATTTCATCATTTGTGTACATTTTTATAATACCTCATTTTTCCCCTTTTACCCCCCCTCCCCATTCTCCTCTTACTTGGTATCATCTGGGTATCTATTTTTCTAATTGTTTTCTCCCATCTATTCTCTATCTATTTTATCTTTATATCCTTATTCATATTTCTTTTCTAACCAATCATAAAACTTATCTTGAAATACATTGACTCCTCTTTATCTTTTATTCTCAATGTTAATCTACTAATTTCTGCAGATTCTAGGGGGGCGTGGCTTACAACTGATGGAATGATGTAAATTCTGGGGCTCCAGAGTAAGTGTTGATATCTCAGCTGTTTTGGGGGTCCATAGGGACCATAGGGACCATAGCTGATCTGTAGGATCAGTGAAGAAAGGAGGCACAGGCTTCTGTGGATAGGGAATCCGCAATTTCCCTGTAGCACCAGCGAAGAGCCTTCAACTCTGCAGCTGGGAAGGCAGCCATTGAGAGCTGTCACAAAGCCGGAGCAGTCACGAGTGAAGAAAAAGAAAGAGTGAGATAATTGCTGGGTGAGATAATTGCTGTCTTGGAATAAGGCTTCTATCTTTTAAGAGACAACCTGAACTGTAGAAAATTAATTAGAATGAAAAGGAATGGCAAGAGCAAAAGGGGAAGAAGTGGATATCTGGCTACCTCCCCATTTCTTGGGGAGGTATGGGGATGGGGCTACCTCCCCATCCCCATTGGATTAGCAATGGTACAAGACCTGGCCAAGTATAAAAATTAATTTTTTCAAAGAATATGAACTGATTATGAAAATATGAGAAAGCAGATTGGGCAGTGTGTAATAAGATTGAAATACAGACAATTTTTTGGACTTTTAAATTAGGCCTTCCGAATTGGGAATTGTATTATCAAGTGCCGGCATTAACATGAATTAAATAATGGATTTTATTAAGGAACACAAGATTATTGACACTGGAGGGTCATGATTTACAATTAGATTAGCATGCCTTTTTATGGTACGGGATCAGTGTTATCAGTGTGGGAGAGAGTGAAAGGAACACATTATTTGAATATTCCAATGTGGCTTTCTACAACAGAAGCAGTGATATACTCAAATATTGTGAATATGGGGAATATTGTTAAATATAAAGACATTCTGACCGATCAGGGAAAGCTAAAACAAAAACAAGAACTAGAGAGTCAAGGGATCTAGATAAACTGGTAAACAAAATTGCAAACACAATCAAGATATGAGGCAGATCGTAGACAATATGGCTTTAACTTGGGAAAATCAGAACTGGATGGAATATTGACAGGGACAGATGAGAAAATGATTAAGAAACTATATAAGTATTTATCATGTATTAGACTAGAAGACAAAGAAGTAAAAGAAACAATGATAGCATGGGCAAAGAATTTTGGATATACCATAGGATAAAAGGCAACAACTTTGGGAAAGAAATTATAAATTAACAATGGCAACAAACTATCAAGAAAACCTTTATAAGATGTTTTATAGATGGCATCTGCCACCAGAAAGATTAGCTAAGATGTTTAAAGATAAATCAGCTAAGTGTTCGAAATGTCACCAGTTGCCGGGATCATATTATTATGTGGTAGTTGTGTAAAGAAACAAAACAATATTGGGTGAAAATACAAACATGGTTAGAGGGAATGTTGCAGCAACATATAGAGTTAAAACCAGAGATATTCTTATTGGGAATTTTACCAGAGAATTATAGTAAAGAAGATACATATTTGATTATTCATATAATAACAGTGGCTAGAATTGTATTTGCACAAAACTGGAAAGCAGATAAAATCCCATTGGAAGGAGAGTCTTATTTCTGACCTTGTTCATTCCTGGATGTATGTCAATTACTATTACTAATTGGTTGATTTTACTAATTGAGGATTATGTTGGAATTTAATGTCATTAACATAATACTCTTCATATGTTTATTTCCTTCAGTTTCAAATAGCCTTAATTGTCACATTGATTCAAAGAATACAAAACACACCAATAATTGCAATGAAAAAATTAAAGGTTATAAGCCTAAGAAACAATTTCACTGTCATTTCTCTACTTTTATCATGAGATGTTCCTTAGTGTTCAGATCTGGCCTCAGGATAATAATGTAGCACTTTGGGAAGAAGATGCAACCCAGCAGTCCAGCACTGGAGGCCAAGATAGAGAAGACCTGAACAATCACCATGGACTTTCCTTTGGTGCTCAGGTAGGTGGGCAGGAAGGAGATCCAAACACTGCAGAAGACCAGCATGCTGAAGGTGATCAGCTTGGCTTCATTGAAGGCCCCAGGCAGATTTCTCGCCAGGAAAGCTACAGTGAAGCAAATGGCAGCTAGGAAAGACATATAGCCAAGGACAATGTAAAACATGGTGACGGAGCCTTCATTGCATTGCTGGATGATCACTCCAGGCTGGGACTTTAAGTCAGAGTCAGGGAATGGGGGAGAAATTCCCAGCCATAAGGCACAGATGAAAATTTGGCCAGCGGAACCAGAAAGGATGATGGAGTTGGCCAAGTTCTTCCCCAACCATCTTCTCATTTTATTCCCTGGTTTGGAGGCCAGGAAGGCCAGCACCACCGTGATCGTTTTGGCCAACACAGAAGACACAGCTATTGAGAAGACAATGCTGAACACCGTTTGTCGGAGAAGACAGATGGCTTTTCTTGGCTGTCCAATGAAAAAAAAGGAGGACAAGAAGCAAAGCAAGAGGGAGACTAGGAGGATGTAGGAGAGGTCGCGGTTGTTGGCTTTGACAATGGGAGTTTCAAGGTATTTAATGAATATGAATAAAATGAATCCTGTGGTTAGGAACAAGAATAGGGCAAAGGAGACCAGGATGATGCCCAGGTGTTCTTCATAGGACAGAAAGGTTATCCTTTTCTGTATACATTGGACTCTGCCCTTGGTTGGATATTGATCATCTGGGCACTTGGTGCATTTTTCAGTATCTAAAAAAAACAGAAAGTAATATTTCTTCTTTTTTTCACCTTTCAAGAAAGATCTTCTTTGGATGTCAGATGATACTGACCAACCATGGCAGGTGCCAATATTGAAAAACCCAATAGGGGCAAGTCGACGATATTAACTGTGACTGTGGGATCATCCCACAAACTTTATATCATGTTATGATGGAATGCCCCCTCAGAAGGTTCTCTGGATCTCTGCTTGAAATACATCATCTCAAGGGCATTGCTCCTCAATGGCTAAATGGTCTAGATATCCAGCGATAGGCTTAGCCACTCTAGTAACTGTTTGTACATCATTTAATTTTATTCATAATTGTACCCATCATTCCTATTATTCATTTTTAAAATAATTTACTGTTCTGGTGTTCTATATTTTGATGCACATTTTATATGCTGTTTCTGCTAACTTTAAGTATTAATGCTGTATTCTGTTACACCATATGAAATAAATACAGTTGCTTAGTTGGTTCTCTTTTTTCCCTGATTTCTGTTTAGATTGGTTTCCTTTTAACACCAATATGGAAATCAGGCTTTCCTATTAGAACCACAACTATATCTCTTTTTTTGTTGCTGTTGTAACTATTTGTATTTCATTATTTAGAGGACATCTCCAAACTGGCAAGAAAAGAGAAATTTCCTCTGGTGCACATTGTCTTGTACGATCCACTATATTCTTCTATTTCTTCCTGCCTCATCCCTCAAAATATTTTTCTTATTCCTCCCATTAGGGAAGAATTTGGGTACCCTGAAAATTGAGAACCACAAAATTGTTAACCTTAGATGTCCCTTTTAAAACGCACATTGATCAAAACGCTCTGGATGAATGTAATAGCCTTTTCTTTGGTGTCCCTCACCTTCTTGAGTGGAGATGGTCCCCTCTGGACAAGGAACACAGTCATAGCAGCAAACTGGCTCTCCTTTTCGAGCTTGCTTGAAAAATCCAGGATGACAATTTTCCACACATTTGGACTGAGGCAGAGACTAAGAAGAAAAACAAGGAATGACAAATGAAATATGCTAGAACTAACCCTTAGTGAAAAATGGAGGCAGACATGAACATCACTTAGGTAAATAAGAACTTTTTAAGTAACTAACTCTCAATGTTGCAGGGGATACAACTACTGACAGATTCTTCCTTTAGTTTCTCCCTTTTGCTTCTAGAATATCTCATTGTAATACAAGACATTTCTACTTAATAAATTCTGGACTGAAGCAATTGAGGAAACTGTGCTGATCAGTTGGCTGGAGTCTTTACCAGAACCTTCAATCTGTCTTCATCCCAGTCCACTATTCCATCTTGTTTGAAGGCTTCCACCATTGTTCCACTGCCAAAGAAGTTCACTATCAATAACCTCAACGATTACAGACCAGTGACACTCACTCCTATCATCATGAAGTGTTTTGAGAAATTGGTCTCCCGGCACATCATTTCTGGTCTTCCGCATACATTTGATAAACACCAGTTTGCATACAGAAGAAATAGATCTATAGAGAATGCTATAGCCATCTTTCTTCACACTGCTCTGACTCATTTGGAATTGGGGGGGGGGGCGGCTATCTGAGTAAGCTTTCTGTAGATTTTAGCTCTGCATTTAACACAATAATTCCACGTAGACTAATGTCTAAACTTATGGATCTTGGGCTTTCTTATTCAATCTGTTTTTGGATTGTGAATTTCCTGTCTGGCTGCTCTCGGAGGGTTAGATTAGGTAATCATATCTCTTCAGCCCTTATTCTTAACACTGGTACACCACAGGGTTGCGTGTTGAGTCCCTTACTCTATACTCTTTATGCGCATAACTGCATTTCCACTCACACTAGTAATACTATTCCTAAATTTGCAGATGATACAACAGTGGTGGGACTGATCTCCTGGGAGGATGAGTCTGGCTATCGGGTTAAGGTGGGATGGTTGCTTTCATGGTGTGGAGACAATAACTTGGTCCTTAACACAAATAAGACCAAGAAGCTTACAGTGGACTATAGAAGGAATAGATCAGACATCCACCCATGGCTTAACAATGGAGACTGAGTGGAGCAAACGGCCATTTTTAAGTTTCTGGCTGTTATCATAAAAGACTACCTGACCTGGGATGCTCACATTGCAGTACTGGTCAAAAGGGCCCAGCAGAGATTATATTACCTGAAACTTCTCAGGAAACAGCAACTGAATGAAAAACTGCTGGTGACCTTCTACTGCTGCACCACAGAGAGTATTTTAAGTTACTGCATCTGTGTATGGTTTGCAAATTGCACAGTGGCAGATAAGACAGTGCTCCAGAGGGTTAACGTCATTGCCCAGAGGATCATTGGTTGCCCTCTCCCCTCTTTGGAAGAGCTTTATAGCTCCCGCTGCCTTAAGAAAGTTCAAAACATTCTTAAAGATCCTTCTCATCCTGGGCACCCTTTTTTTTTTTTTTTTTTGAACTATAACCATCTGGCAGACGGTACAGGATAATAAAAACAAGGACAAATAGGCTGAAAAACAGCTTCTATCCCGGGGCAATACCCATATTGAATTCTACGGTATAGTGCAATATTGTGTTTTCAATTTCAATTATATAGAGTGTAAAGGATGTATCTTTGTGTTTTTATTTTTTATAGTTATAATGTACACTGAAGATGGCATTTAATTCATTGTACCATGTGCAATGACAATAAAGTAAACTAAATTAAACTAAAAGATTTAAGCATGAAGTGACAATTAGTGTCACATACATACACAAACACATACAAATACATACACACATAAATATACACATACACATATACATACACACATACACATATATACAGACACATACATATATACAGACAGACATACACACATATATATACACATATACAAATACAACCACCTGGTTGTATTACCATGCACTCCTCCTTCCTTCATTTACCCATGAATTAAAATGAGATGTATTCATATTAAAGTTTAGAATGAAATTTATTCTAAAAAGTTTGATTCTTTTTATTTTACTTGATTTACCAAAAAAATCTAGTGAATAAAACCATGATTGAGAAACATGTCACCAGTTGGATCTGGAAAGTTTTCTTCTGGACCACATGTATCATTGCAAGGCCATCCCCATTTGAAAGTGGTCCAGAACCACCTCCAATAAAGGAAAACTTCATTACAAACTTGGGCTGTCAACCTTAATGCATCTGTTCTTTGTTTATTTGTATGTTTATTTGCTAATTTTAAATGGCCACCATGCTGATGAACTAAGACTAAAACTGACTGCCTGGTTTCTAGAACTAGAGGGAGATGAAATGGATGTGTGCCATGAGGACAGAGCTGGTTTGTACCGGTTCGGGCAAACCGATATAAGCAACCCACCAATCCCGGTGCAATCCCATCCTATATCGCTGTGGTTTTGATACTGCATGCATGCGTGGATGGCACATGTGAGCGAATTGCCCTGTTGTTTGATGCCACACGCATGCATGGACTGTGTATACACGTGCTCACATTTCCGGTGTTTGGTGAACCTTTGGTGACAGAATGTGAAGCCCATCTCTGCATGAGAACACGACCCTCAAAAATGCTAAGTCAGGCATTTTTTTGCTGTATCACATGTGACATGTGACAAGGTCAAACAAGGTTTTCAGAAAATAGTTTATTTTCTGTTGAACTACCACAATTAGGAGACACCAATTAGCATGAAAAGATAGAGCTACATTTATTATTGGTTAAATATGGAGTCTCCTTTTTCCCCAGAGAGACTTAAGGTAGCTGACAATCAAGATGTTCCATATGAAGTGATAAACCAAATCTAAGTAACTTTTTTTTTTCCAAATTGTCCCTCATTTCTTCCAAGATGAGGAAGGGCTTTTCTTCGGGTCAATCCTTGTTTCAGTGTTTCAGTTTTCTGGGTCAGGGAACACCAGAACACTCATTATGATTTCTTGTGAATGGAAAGCCTTGGACCTTCTCCCTAGGACCACAAGGCCTTTTCTTCTATCCCCAAGGCATGAAAGACATGGCATGGAAAATTCTGACCACTATGATCTTTTTAAGAATATAAACTTGCCCAGCCATGACAAGCTAAACCTGAATGCCGAAGCATATTTTTCAATGGTGTCAACAGGAAGCATGTCCAGTGTTGATTAGAGTTATCCTTGCCTCTTTCACTTCACTGGGAACCTGGGCTAATCTTAGGCAAGGAAACAAGACAGGCTGATGCTATCAGCACCAAAATCCCCAGCAGATATACATCTGTTTTATACAGATACCAGATGCACAGAGGACACAAAATAGCCATGATTTATGTCCTAAAGAATGATCACCAGTACTGGAATTCAATTTTTCTTTTACTACAGGTTCTGTGGGCATGACTTGGTGAACGTGGTGTGGCTTGGTGAGCGTGGCTTGGTGGGGGTGGCAGAGGAAGGATACTGCAAAATCTCCATTCCTTCTCCACTCCAGGGAAAGGATACTGCAAAATCCCCATTCCCTCCCCACTCCTGGGGGGAGGACATTGCAAAATCTCCATTCCCACCCCACTCTGGGGCCAGTCAGAGGTGGTATTTGCTGGTTCTCCAGACTACTCAAAATTTCTGCTACCGGTTCTCCAGAACCTTTCACCCCTTTTCTATTCCCCACATTCAATTCTCACTGTACTGACGAATAGGCTTAGCCACTTGAGAAGTGTCTCAAGGCATTGAAAAACAAAGAAAAGACACCAATGTTTCACCCACCTTATTGAGCAACTTTAGCTGTGAAAGAGCATCTTGATTGATAATAAGTCTCTGTCTTTCAAAACTCCCCAGTTGCTTTCTAATGGGATCCTCCCTGGACAGAACTATCAAACTTATGAGATTCAGATCTGCTGCCACATCACCATTTTGGTCCAAGTACAGTTTCATGTGGGAAAGATTGCAAAACTCATTCTTCTTTAGAAATGGATGGAACTAGAACAGAAATATCCAGGAATGTTAAAAGCAGAAACCTTGGTTTTTCTATCCCACATTGGGTTTTTTTTTCCAGATTTGAGTACTTTCTGCCACAATACAATTTAATAAAAGAAACTCTTATCAGTTAATGCCAAGTTCTGGAATTCTGCATAAGTGCACAGGTTTGATTATCTCAATTACATTGGATGCTTCCGCAACGTGACCAGATGTCCCGCTTTTGGCGGGACAATCCCGATTTTTAACAATTTGTCCCACGTCCCATGGCATTTTTAAAAATCCCAATTTTTGGAAAGAATGCACAACAAGCTAGGGAATGGCGGTAGAACGGGAAGGGAATATACAGTTTTCGGCAGCCATGAAATGATTCGATCATATTACTCAAAATTTCCCACATAGTAATCCGAAAATGATGTATCAGGAGGGCTTTAAACTAAAATTGATGGGGGAGGGTGACCAATCTTTGGGATCTCTAGGACCTAATTCCAAGCAAAAGCCCTTAGAAAGCAATTCAAATAATGAGGTAAGGAGGGATGGGAAGGAAGACAAACCCCAAATAGGACACATAGGAAGCATATTCAGATTAAGACATAAAGATCTCAAGTGCCTATATACAAACGCACAAAGTTTGGGGAACAAACAGAGTGAACCTGAATTATTAATACATGAAGGTAGATATGATATAGTTGGAATTACAGAAATATGATGGGATGAAACCCTTGACTGGAACATAGTAATAGAAGGATACAAACTGGTCAAAAAACCCAGATTCCATAAAAAAGGAGGTGGAGTTTCACTGTATGTAAAGGACCACTATACTGCTACAGAAATGCATAGAACCAAAGGGGAAAAAACCTCTTAGAATGCATATGGCTCAATATAATAGAAAAAAAGAATGACATTGCCAGAGGTGTATACTACAGGCCACCAACCAAGCAGAAAAAAATAGATGTACTTTTTGCTAACCAACTAACAAATATATGTAGGAAACACACTACAATAGTAATGGGGGATTTCAATTATCCTGAAATAAATTGAAAAACTAATTCTGCACCAAGTGAAAAATCGAATAGTTTTCTGACCAACCTAGCTGACAACTTTGTGGTCCAAAAGCTAGAGGAGGAAACTAGAGAGAAAGCCATACTGGACTTAATTCTTACAAACAGAGAAGAAGTGATAGAGGGAGTTGAAATTGGTTGAGACTGGCCATGTCATACTAGAATTCCAACATAACACAAACCCAAAAATATTTATTTTATTTTTTATTTATTTATTTTTATTTTATTGCGATTTATATGCCGCCCTTCCCCTGAGGGACTCAGGGCGGCTTACAAGATAAAAATTCAACAATATGAATTAAATATAAATTAAAATCCAATTAAAATTAATTAAAATGATAGAACATGATGATATCAGAGTCTTAAGACTTTAAAAGAGCAGATTTTAATAAACTCAGAGAGAACTTGGGAAAGATTCCTTGGATGAAAATCCTAAAGGGGAAAACAACTAAAGAAGAAACCAGCATAACTGCACGAAGATCTCTCTGACAAATTGAAAAACAAAAAGAACAGATACAACAAATGGAAAGAGTGATACAAGGCAGAATATCAGCAGATAGCCAGAATCTGCAAAGATGAAGTCAGGAAAGCAAAAGCTCAGAATAAACAAAGACTTGCAACAAAAGTCAGACAATAAAATACTGGATAAGATAATTAAAACAACAACAAAAAACAGATCTGCCAACATCTAGAAACGAGTAAAGTAATAAGTAGCAGTCAGCATGGGTTTGTTAAAATCAGATCATGCCAAACCAATTTTATTTCATTCTTCAACCTAGTGACTAAATTAGTAGACCACCAAAATACTGTGGACATAATATACTTAGACTTCAGCAAGGCATTCGACAAAGTAGAACACAACCTACTTCTTGGTAAGCTAGAAAAAAGTGGGATAGGTAGCATCAACAGATGGATTCATAACTGGCTGACAAACTATACTCAATGAGTAGTCCTTAATGGGTCTACGTCTACATGGTGGGAAGTAAGCAATGGGTACCCTAGGTTCTTTCTTAGACCCAGTACTCTTCCATATCTTCATAAACGACTTAGATGAGGGGATAGAAGGGGAATTTACCAAATTTGTGGATGATACTAAGCTGGCAGGAATAGCTAACGCTTTAGGAGATAGGCTCAAGATCCGGAAGGATCTTGACAGACTTGAACCCTGGGGACTATCTAAAAAAATGAAATTCAATGAAGAGAAAAGTAAAGTCTTAGGAAAGAAAAAACAAAAGAACATATATTGACTGGGTGAAACCAAGTTTAGTAGCAATAAGAAGGATCTTATTAGTGAGAGGGATCTTGGAGTCTTAGTGGACAACCAGTTAAATGTGAGCAAGCAGTGTGCGGCAGCAGAAGATCAAGTATTAATACCACTCTATAAAGTGTTAGTAAGACCATACCTAGAATACTGAATCCAGTTTTGGTCACCACTCTATAAAAAAGATGTTGAGACTCTAGAAAACGTGTAGAGAAGAGCAACTAAGGTGAATAGGGGACTGGAGGCTAAAACATATGAAGAACGGTTGCATGGCTAGTCTAGTGAAGGACCAGTGGTGACATGATATCAGTCTTCCAATATCTGAGGAGTTACCACAGAGAGGAAGGGATCAAACTAGTCTCAGGTTCTCCTTCAAATGTATGAACATACAATTCTAAAATGCTAATGAAAAATTCATAAAGATAGGAGTTTATTTAAAATGCACACATATTTTATAAAATTAACCCTGTTTAGCATCAAAATATATATGTCAAGGTACCCGCTCTTTGGAAAATTATCCACATGTGATTGGATTGGTCAAACTTGTTGGCCTTTTGAAGCACAAAAAGGTTGAGATAGTTTCCTTTTCTCTTTTGTATTCCTTATCCAAAGAAAGTAAGATTGATGGATCTTTGTCAGGACCCCATACCTGCCATGGCTGCAGTCTTTGAGTCCCAAGCTTCTCTTTTCCCTCTTTTCTTCGCCTCTCTGATATGGAGGAATAAGCAGCATTCAAGGCATGGGCCAGAGTATTCACCAAAGTGTAAATATGGTGGTTATATCGGTACCAGATCCAATTTCGTTCCTCTTTGGTCTTCAGTGGAGATTTCTGAGTGCATCTTCTCCGGCCTTTGACGGAAATGATGTCTTCTGAAAAAGAACAGAGAAAAGATTGATCTCCAAACTGTGGTTGCACAAAGAGATCTGGTTCAAAGGAACTGTCCTTTGGCCTTTTTTTCAACTGGAAATTGTAGGCCCAAACACTGTGTACATATTTCAGAAATATGTGTCTTTTTATTTGCAATTGCCCAAGGCCTGCAATTATCCAGACTTTCCCTTCAATGGGTTCTGGCAAACTCTTAAGTGTTGAATGGAAAAGATGAATTCTGTCCCAAACAGAGAAATATTCTACGATGTGAACAAAGACATTGACTTGTCTCCATTTGGAAATGGCAACCCTGAGGGGTGCTGTATGTCCAGCTGGTGAAAATTGTTCTGATATAACAACACAAATTCCATTCCTGACCAGCATAGGACTCAATGTCCTCATGGAATTCTCTCCCTTCTCTGTGTCTAAAGCAAAGAGACCAATCAAGGTCCATCTGAAATGGAGGAGTAGTTGGACGATTCCTGGGTAGTGGAACCCTTCTTTGGGGAGCATCCGGTAAAAAAATGAGAATTGACTTTTATCACTCAGAGCCGCAGAAACACTATTATAACTGATCTGAAAAAGCAATGAAGAATGCTGTTAGTCTTTCAATAAATCCAACCTTTTTCTCATAAAGGTATTAGAATATTGTATTCTTGATTAGCTAATATTACAGACAGAATATTAGGAAGACTAGATAAAAAATACAATAAAAGTAAGGAAGTAATAAAAAAATCAGAATAAAGAATGCAAATGATATTTCTTGATTACTCCCTTTTTTCTGAAATCAGACCCATATTTGCAGATTCAACTGAATTGTTTTGTTCAAATAAAGAGCTCTATTTTATGTAAGATTTTTAAATTCTGTCCACAAAGGTTATATGTTGTTTTAATATAAGGATTTTGACCTTCTCCTTATTTTCACAGGTGTGTAGTAGAAGCCCCCAAAGCAACGGGGATGTTGTCATGAGATGATAGGGCTGCTTTGCTGGTTTTCCCCTCCCCAGTATCAATCCCATCACTGGACAGTATACCTACACTGGCCACGGAGGAAAGCAACTCTTGAATGCCCTAGAGTGGATATGGTTAAATTTATTGCTTACCCATCCTACCGATTCACTCTTTTTACTAGATAGAAAGACACACACACAAACCTGTGGGACTTTGTAGATGTCTGCTAATGTTGACATCTGGATGGAGATGTCCCTGTCAGCTCCATCAACAAGAGACAAAAGGCTGTCCTTCCTTCCACAGCTGTAGTTGGGAACATTGGCTTCTCCAGTGGAGAGCATGTACAGCAAGGCATCTGAAGTGCCAATGGTGTTCAGATAGTTGTCATGGATGTTGTAGCCAAGTGTGAGATTTTGCAGGAGCTGGAAATTCTTATTGACCACTTGAATAGCGAAAATAAAGCGTAGGATTTTAGACTGATCAGAAAATATTCTACTGTAAAAGAATGTTCATTTTTATCATCACCATTACCATCATGAATAGCAAAATATATTTTATATTTTTGGATATATTTTTCCTTGAGTAATCAAAATAAAGCATAGCATTTTTCAATGAGGAGTAGATAAACTACAAACAAATTGCTGTAAATATGATCATGTTATTACCATCATCAACAGAACTAACAACATACTTCTTTCAATGTAAACTACTTTGTCTTTTGAAGCCTACAGAGTCTTAAGCCATTACTGACTCCAAACCCAGAGACAAATGATACTCACCATCTCAACTCAATTTTAATGAATGTTGGGAAGATGGAATTGATACAGTCCTCCACATGGGATAAAATCGCAAATACACTATTCTTTGGGGCAGTACTAATTTTCATCTGCCCAATAATCAGGGTTCAAAATAATTGAATAATTACAGTAGAATTACCATAAAAAAAAGAGGATGTTTCAAAAGTGACTCAGAAACCAGTTCTAAAAATAAGTTATCCTGTATTTCTATAAGGATCTGGAAGTAAATATCAATGAGTGGTTGTATTTGAACTGAGCTGGGCAGGGCAGGGGAAAGCTACAAGAATCACTAATTTAAACAAAAATCAGTATTCAAGTCATGAATTCAAGATTGAACAGGGAGAGGAAACTAATGTGGACTTATTTCAGGGTTTTTTTTTTTTCCTGTCTCATCTTTGGATTTGAATCTGAATCTCTTCCTCAAAATAAGACAAAAAAAGCATGGTAATAAAAATGATTTAGGAAATTAGACAGGAGAGGTGCTGCCATATCAATCAATCATTATAAATGGAGGGAATACAACTCCATTATCCTGAATGACTTACGAGTTAGACTGAATAGAAGGAGCTGCATTGAAAGGGAACATTATAGGAGATATTTTTGTTCCACTAGTGATAACACCAATGAGATGGTCTCCTGGTCTGTAATAGCTCCATGGTTTTTCTCCATCCTGGTGTTCCTGAGTCAGTGGACATTTCATTCTAAGCTTCCCAGAGATTGGCTGGGGCAGCAATAGCATCAGAAGCAGAAGTAGGAGGTTCATAATTCATGGGGCTGAATCAATTCCCTTCCTGTTTCTAAGCAAGAACAAGAAGAGTTGAAGAATTAAAAACCCTGAAGAATTAAAAGAGACGAACCATGCTTCACCTGGAAAGGAGAGAAAAGGACATTTAACAACACAGCCCCTGCCTGTCCAAAAATTCATATAACACAGAGTGTGACCTAAAGCAATTATCCTTTTCTGATGCAAGATCCCCTCCACGGTGCTTCACTCTGATGTTTACATCAAAGGCAGTCACTAGAGAAGTAGAAAGAGACATCTCAAAGAGCAGGATGGTGATAATTACAGTGAGAAACAACTTTTCCTCTCGGGAAATTCCTGATATACAGCATGTTAGTAAAAATTACAGATATACCCCTGAGGGCAGAGGTCTGTGGTGATTATGATCTGTCCTGTCAGGATATGTCCAGAAAATGATGCTGGAGGAAGGCACAGTATTGTTGTTGACTTCTGCTATCCTTCAATATGGACTCTTTTCTCCAGAGACTGCTGAGTAAGGTCACCCACAACCATGGAGTTTGGTGGCACTCAAGGTTGAGGACATTGAATATTTTTGGATTATATCATTGTATAAATATGAAGAAAGATATAGGGCTAATAGATCTTTTTTCCCCTTGACATCAACTGTTGTGACCTAGGCCCAAATAGTTATTAACAGACAGAATCAGTCCTAAACAAACATATTTTATTAGAACAGCTGAGAATTACTTCATTCTCAGTTTAGTCCAAATTAAGTCCAAAACAAATTCTTCATAAACAGTCCTTCAGCCTTATCACCAATCTTTGTCTTCTTTGACACCTTGCAAAAGTTCAGAAGCAAGAAATGCTGACAAGAAAAAAATGTAGCAACGTTGTTTTCCTACAAAGATCCCAAGAGCCGTTGCTGCTCTTTTAAGACTTCTGGGAGGGGCCAATCATCTCCTGGCCTTACTCCCAAGTCATCCTTTTGCTTTAGCTGCTCTTGCCTTCTGACAGCTCTTCGCATGCGTGCATTAGGAATAGGCTCCTCCTGTTCCTCTGCCTCTCTGCTATTTGCCTGTGGAGGTTCTGGAGTCCACTCATCACTCTCAGATGGCCCTGGCCCCATCTCTGCCTCTGCCGCAGAGCCCTCATCTGGGCCTTTCCCTGACTCCAGGACTGGCCCGTTTTCCTCCCCAGCCTCCTCACTGTCCAACTCCGCTGCCAGTTCCGCAGGCTGCTGGATGACCACAACACCAATTCGGTGCCACACCCACCTAAAAGCAAGATGGATTCCCTTCTTCTAGTTGTGTGGATGTACTCCATGGTGGTGGAGCTCTTTAGCCTTCACATCTCTGAGGCTGTGTGTGATCCTCCTCCCAAAACTGCCAAGATTTTGAGAGAGGTGGTTCTGTATCCTGTGTTCCTAGTTTATCTCACTCAGTTGTCCAAAAGATTCTTGTTTGGAGAGAAAGTAAATTGAGAGGTACACCTTGACATAGAAGGGAGAACTGGGGGATTTAGTTAGAGGGGGCAGCAGGCCACCCTGATGATAATACACAGAGGATGGGCCATCCTTGGGATATCTGTTTTTTTAAAAAAATCTATTCCCATTTTACGGATCTTGACTTCTTATCTCAGTGTCTGACTACAAGAAGTTTTGGGATACTGTTGTTTTTGGATGATGCATAACAAGGCTGATCTCACCCATGATATTTTCTGATATGTCTCAGTGAAGCCTGGTAGTGCCCAGAGAAGAGCAATCCCCATCTGGATTGAATATGTGCCACCTCAATTGTGGTTCTGCCCCAAGTTAGACCCAGTTACACCAGGAATCTCCCTCGTGCCTTCAATACAGCCAAGCTAATCTCCTTCAGCATGCTGGTCTTCTGCAGTGTCTGGGTGTCCTTTGTGCCGGCCTACCTGAGCACCAAGGGGAAGTACATGGTAGCTATTCAGGTCTTCTCCATCCTGACCTCCAGTGCTGGCTTGCTGGGCTGCATCTTCAGCTCCAAGTGCTACATTATCATTTTTAGGCCAGATCTGAATACCAAAGAACATTTGATGTTAAAATAATATAGAAAAAAATGACTTTTACAAATTTGTTATTTTTCAAAAGTGGCATTTAGTAGTCTCCATTAACAGTGTTTGACCATTTAATATTTATTTATTTAAATTTATATGCTTCTCATCTTGCCCAAAGATGATTTAGGCAGTTCATAATCAATGGAACAATAAAACATTCAAAGCATGAATAGTACCACTAACATTGGTTTAAAATGGAGAAAGATGGGAATGAAGGCAGGAAGATATACCTGGGGAGGAGGTATTCTTATTCTGAAAGCTTCTTCAATTTATATTGCTCTATATTCCCAAGGAAACCTATAACAGTGCATCCAGTCTTATTTTTAGTCACAATAGTGTGGGTAAATTAGCTTCCAGATGAATGGATCTTTTTAGTACAGAGGTCACCAACTGGTGGTCCATGAGAAAATTTTGGTGGTGCGCAGAAAAATTAGTTGCATTTTTTATATTGCACTAAATCAGGGATCCTCAAACTACAGCCCCTGGGCCAGATACGTGCAATAAATATTTGTGTTCCTGCAGAGAGTCTCCCCCTTTGGGGTCTTTTTGTGTGGGTCAGAGGGGGAAGAAATTCTGACTTGGATCTGCTTCAGCCTCCTGGAGTGGGGCTGGAGGGAAGCGCCACTGGTGGTGAAGAGCCAGAGGGCCTTGTTCCAGTGGGACTGCATCATGATCTGGAACTGGCTGACCATCTCAGCTTGCTGATCCTCCAGGCGCCGGTACCTGGCCTTGCTCTCCCACAGGTCTTCCCTTTGCTTGCAAAGCCTATGCTCATAATCCTCAGTAAAGTGCTTCTGCTGAGCCTCCTTCTTGGTCCGATCCAATTTGAGCTGAACCTGCTATTTTGCCAATTCTTTCTCATGCTGGCTGCTTAGGTCCAACAACTGCTTCCTGTTGGGGCCCTAATGAGCCCAGGTAGGAAGGCAGGCAAGGAGTGGCTGGGAAGGGAGGAGTGAGTAAAGGTCAGTGAGGCACCCCTCAAAATGTGTTGTGGCCTGTATGTGGCCTGTGCATCTAGTAGCTGATTCAGACAGTGAGGAGGCTGGTGTGGTGCTGCGCCAGCAGCCTGTGCAGCTGGCACTTGAGTTGGACAATGAGGCTGGAGAAGATGTGGTGCCAGAGGCAGGGATTCAGCCAGGGCCTTCAGAACCTCCAGAAGCTCCCTTAAGTAAAGAGGATGAAGAGGAGGAGCCTCTTCTCGATGCACGGGTGCGCAGAGCTGCCAAAAGGCAGGAATGGCTCCTCAGGAAGAGGTCTCCTTGAGATTAAGGCTTGGGGCTAATTGGCCACTCCCTTAGTCTATTTAAGGAGGAACGCCGACTGAAGCAATTTGCAGGGAACAACTTCATTCACATACCTTCGTTTCTTGTCTTGTTTATCTTATCAGCTTCCTATAAATTGCTTCTGGGCATTCTGCCAACCACAGTAAGTTTTCAGTTATTATTCTTTGAATTCTTGGTGGCTGTTAATTCAGTTAATTAACAGCTGTTGTTGTAAAAGACTGACTTTTTTTAATAAACCAAGGACTTTGTTTGTGCTGCGTTCTTTGGGGTATGTAGCTGGGGCAGAACAACATGAGAGACATCGAGTTGGCCATGGCCACCAGTCACATGACCACCTAGCCTTGCCCACCCAGGCGGGCATTAGGCAGATCATATTGGTGGTCCATGGGATTTAAAATTATGAATTTAGTGTTCCCTAAGAGCCGAAAGATTGATAACCCCTGTTTTAGTAGACAAATGGAGACATAAGGAATGTGACTCTGCAGTTCATAGTGACCTGTGGGAAGCTTTATCAGGACATTCCTGATAATCTGAATCTGAAGAAGCAAATGTTTCTTCTAAGTAACATCATTTTTCTTTGCAGATAACAGGAGACAAGAAGTAACCTGAGACTGATTATGTATGAACAGATAATTTTCTCCTCTTTTTTTGTGTGTATCGTTTCTCCCTCCTTTCTGAAATGTATAAATATTTATACATTTATTTAATAAATAAATTTATGTGGATACTCAATTCACACATAAGCGACTCTGGGTGACTTACAGCCTTAAACATCACATAAAACCCCCATTGAATTATGACTGGGATGTAAGAGTTGTCAGGGTTCCAAGTAACACCCTCAACGAAAGAAAACTCTGAGGCTTGGGTTTCCTCAAAGTTCCATTTTTTTAGAGATGACATATTGGCACATCTGGGGAAACCCGAATCTGAAAGCTTCCAGGTTTTCCCCACCCAAAGGAAAGTCCAAGTCCCTGCCCAATACCCACATGTCCATCATATGGTCCAATCAAAGCACCGCCCCAACTGGAGATGCCTCTCAATTCCAGCCCTCCAGGTACAGGGCAAGATGTCCTTGAGAAAGGAATGTTATTATGACTACATATCACCCTGGCTCCATATAATCCCCCCTCCTAGTTTCCCAAAGTAGTAAATGCAGCAGGCATGAAGATCCAATGAAAAAGATGGCTTCCAGGCCTGACAAGAGATTAATACGGGTGCATCTCTTTGTCTGAAGGCATTTCTGGCTATTTCGAAGAAGCCTCCATTCTTGGTACATACTTCGTAATAAACACGGCAGCCAGGTCTGATTATTTGCTTTGAATCCAGTGTTTTGATTCCAGAGAAACAGGTGTCAAAAGTGGGATTCACAATTTTTGTCTTGTGACCAGGGATGACAGCAGGGCATCCTATGTGCTGTCGGGAGTTTAATCCCCTGTCCTTTCCTGCTCCTAAAAGAGAGCACAATTTAGGAGTGTGTTTAAGGCAACAGTCTTGTGTCTAAAAAAATATTTTGGTTAGGGAGGCTTGTGAAATATGTGTGCCCCCTTTTTCATTCCAAATCTCAGCCACCCTTGGCCCTGCAGCGAGCTCAACTGATCAGTGACTGGGAAGTGTCAAAGGGCTCAGTAAATCTAAGAGCCAATAAAGAGCAGAATGAAGGTTCCGTTAGG
Organism: Masticophis lateralis; assembly: GCA_030761175.1. NCBI lineage: Eukaryota > Metazoa > Chordata > Lepidosauria > Squamata > Colubridae > Masticophis > Masticophis lateralis. The sequence goes on from JAUDYJ010000002.1 coordinate 11,917,910, forward strand.
TTAGTTGCCTAGCAACAGAGTCAAGATTCCAGTCAGTGACAGTTGGCTGCAGCAACATTCTGAGGAGCGACAGTTGATAGAAGAGACTGGGTTCCCTCTCCTCTTTGCTGGAAATGACATTTAATGCTCAATAGTGATCCCTGTGTATCACAGGGGCCCTTAGGCCATTGGAATGGCTGAGAACTGTGACCCTGTTCTTGGAACTGATAAAAAAAACTGATCAATTGCTTAACGCGTTGTAAGCCGCCCTGAGTCTTGGGAGAAGGGCAGCATATAAATCAAATTTTAAAAAAAAGATCAAATTGAAAAACCAACACAAAGAGATGTCTTGCATAAAACATCAGAATGCACAGAAAAGTTTTATTCCAAATATAGTTCCAGTTATGATTAAGATGGCAGAGAGAAGGATGGTTCCCCTTTCTCCTTTCTTATATACAGTGTATACAGAATATTTATTTATTTATTTATTTATTTATTTATTTATTTATTTATTTATTTATTTATGCGATTTATATGCTGCCCTTCTCCCGAAGGAATCAGGGCGGCTTACAAGATAAAAAATCAACAATATGAATTAAGTACTAACTAAAATCCAATTAAAATTAATTAAAATTATTACAATGTAAAAACCCCTTTCAACAGGTCAGTCCATTTGATGAAAAAGCCACGTCTTCAGTTTGTGGTGGAAGGAGACGAGGTCGGGGGCTGTTCTAAGCCCAGTGGGCAAATTGTTCCAGAGGGTCGGCGCTCCCACAGAGAATGCTCTCCCCCTGGGGGCCGCCTGCCGACATTGTTTGACTGACGGCACCCTGAGGTATATATATATACTGTATATACCTGTACTTAATATATATTAAGTACAGTAGCGAAGACCAGTGAATGGACCTCCAGATCACAGGTGAAACCTACTTACCTTCCCTACTGGTTCAGAAGTGCGTGCGTGCATCACGTGCAATTTTGAACCCTCTGTGCATGCGCAAAGCCTTCTACACATAAGCAGAGGGTCAAACCAGGTTACTTCCTATCATTTTATATCTTAGATGATTTTCCTATTCACATACGTGAATGTTGAAAGCTTCCCATTTGAGATACAAAGGGATCATATGGCTTGTTTGGATAGGAGACCAATATGATTCATGGTTGTTTTCCATTTCCTTATCTGGATCAGGTCTTCACAGAGGATGTTGTTCAGGTGCTGTTTTGCTGCACAATCACTATTTTTTGGACATATCCAGAAAGGATGTTAGGATAGTATAACTGAACACAGAGTCATGAAACTCTGAGATCCCATAAGATTTATGAAGTCACCTAACACCTCCAGAAATGTCTGGTCTAGATATCCAGACTGTTGAAAGTAGGATCGTCTGCATGATCTTGACACTCAGCTCCACTGCTCACACCTACTTTCAAGAAAAAGTTATAGAGAAAGTGATCATATTCACACAGATTTAGAATTTCATATTCAAGACACCTCAGGCAAAAGACTCCATCTCTCTTTCTTTGGGGAGTCTTGTCTCTTCTATTCAGCTGTCTTTACTTAATATATTATTTAATATTATTTAATATCTTTTTTCTTAGCTTCATCCCTGGATGCATGACAATTTTAATTATTTTATTTTATTTATTTTACTGTTTGAGGATAATGTTGGAATTTAATTCCATTAGTCTTACATTATTTATATGTTTATTTCCTTCTGTTTTAAATAACTTTAATTGTCACATTAATGCAAGGGAAAAATACAAAAGCCCAATAATTGCAGTGAAAAAATTAAATGTTATGTGCCTAAGAAACAATATCACAGTCATTTCTCTACTTTTATCATGAGATGTTCCTTAGTGTTTAGATCTGGCCTCAAGATTATAATGTAGCACTTAGGGAAAAAGATGCAACCCAACAGTCCAGCACTGGAGGCCAAGATGGAGAAGACTTGAACAATCACCATGGACTTTCCTTTGGTGCTCAGGTAGGTGGGCAGGAAGGAGACCCAGACACTGCAGAAGACCAGCATACTGAAGGTGATCAGCTTGGCTTCATTGAAGGCCCCAGGGAGATTCCTGGCCAGGAAAGCTACAGTGAAGCAAATGGTGGATAGGAAGCACATATAGCCAAGGGCAACATAAAACATGGTGACAGAGCCTTCATTGCATTGAAGGATGATCTCTCCAGGCTGGGAGTGGAGGTCAGAGTCAGGAAATGGGGGAGAAATTCCCAGCCATGAGGCACAGATGACAATTTGGCCAGCAGAACCAGAAAGGATGATGGAATTGGCCAACCTCTTCCCCAACCATCTTCTCACTTTGTTCCCTGGTTTTGAGGCTAAGAATGCCAGCACCACCATGATTGTCTTGGCCAAAACAGATGACACAGCTATTGAGAATACAATGCTGAACACAGTTTGTCGAAGGAGACAGGTGGCTTTCCTTGGCCGTCCAATGAAAAAAAAGGAGGACAAGAAGCAAAGCAAGAGGGAGACTAGGAGGATGTAGGAGAGGTCCCGGTTGTTGGCTTTGACAATGGGAGTTTCTAGGTATTTAAGGAATATGATTAAAATGAATCCTGTGGATAGGAACAAGAATAGGGCAATGGACACCAGGGTGATGCCCAGATGATCTTCATAGGAGAGGAAGGTTATTCTTTTTGGGATACATTGGACTCTGCTTTTGGTTGGATATTGATCATCTGGGCACTTGATGCATTTTTCAATATCTAAGAAAACAGAAAGTAATAGTTAATTTATATTTCTTTTCACTTTTCAAGAAAGATCTTCCTTGGCTGTCAGATTAACCACAGCTTGGTTGTCAGACCAACCACAGCAGGTGCCATTGTTGAAAAAAAAAACCAACCAAATGGGGACAGCTTGATAATACTTACTGTGACTGTGGGGAATATCCCATGAACCTTACCTCATATTGTGATGGAATATGCCAACACCTTCTGACTCCCCCTTTTCCCCAAGAGTGGCAACTGAGAAACGCAACTGAGAAAATAAGCAGGACTTCATCCAAAGTCATTTCGAAAGTTGACAATGGGCTTTCTAGGACCCACAAAGTAGCAATGTTTTAGAGAACAGACCTGGAGTCTGTCTATTATATTCGCCCTTGTGTGAAAAGCAAATAACCTGATGGAGAGGAAATCTCACTGACACCCTGGATCTGTAGGAAGTGATTGGGCTGAGCCTGAGGGAGGGGTCAAACACCTCATCCATTTGGTTCCTGTAACTTCAATGCCTTTTGTCATTTCATCTCTGTTAATGAGAATTAAGTCCAATATGGTTGATCCTCTATTCCCTTCTCTGCCTTTGGAGGGACAAAGTTATCTGCTAGGTCAGGGATCAACAACCTGCAGCTCTCTGCTGCGGCTCCCTGTCACTCAAAATATGTGTCACAACCACCAATGTGTGACACTGATTTATTGAGCTTTTCAACCTCCGGTAGGCCAACCATGGATAAATCCAATTCAGAAGAAAACAGAACTTTTAATTCAACAATATATGCTAGTTTTGTGGCCGCTCAAGAAATAGTCAGGAATGGAAAAGGTTTTGTGGCTCCTGGTGTTTTCTTTTCTATGAGAAACAGTCCAAATTGCTCTGGGTGATTAACGTTGCAGACACTAAGTGCATAATTTGTTCCTGTGGTACAAACAGATATCCTCAAGGAGAGGACATCCTGTAGATGCCATGATCCTATGCTATGTAGGACTTTAAAAGTGAATTGGAAAGCTCTTAGAAAGACATTGGGAGCTGTTGTGAGCCAGGCCCAAGTAAGTAGTAAGAAAATCAATCAGTGAAAAAATAAATAAACTTTATTCGAACAGCTGAGAATTACTTCATTCCCAGCATCGTTCAACTAAATTAAAGCAAATTCCTCCCAACACAAATTCCTCAGTCCAATCGCAAATCTTGTCCAATTAGGCAAATTGCCAAAACCCTTTCTTGGCAAACGTTCAAAAGTTACAGATACAAAAATAAGTACAAGACGTGGATGAAGAAGAAGATGAAGCTACCAACATTGTTTTCCAGGAAAGCCAGGAAAACAGGCTCCTCCTGTTCCTCTGCCTCACTCCTATCAGACTCTGGAGGCTCTGGAGTCCGCACCTCACTCCCTGATGGCCCTGGCCCCATCTCTGCCTCTGATGCAGAGTCCTCATCCAGGCCTTCCCCAGCCTCCAGGAATGGCCCATGTTCTTTCTCAGCCTCATCACTGTCCGACTCTGCTGCCACCTCCGCAGGCTGCTGGCGGACCACAACAGGAGCCTGTGCAGCTCAAACACTAGACATAAATGTAGGGGGACCCAATACTGTGCATGCCACTATATTCTGAACAATTTATATATTCAAAGCGGTGTTCCAAAGCAATCCCAGGTAGAGCACATTGTAGTAATTCAAACAAGAAGTGACCGAGGCAAGAACTATGCCCTTCAGTCTAGGAAAGAGCAAAGTTGTTGCACAAGAATAATTTGTGTGACGTTCCTTCTAGCCATGACTGCCACATGCTCATTCAGGAGTAGCTGTCAGATGCAAAAGACCAGGACCTAATGGACTTAATCCATCTGTGGCTACGTAGAGACTCTAGGCTGTTTCCTCTTGTTGGCTTTACCCCCAGCATCTGCCACTCCTCCTATAGTAGCTGTGTTTCTAGGAGCCATCTCTATCCAGAGAAGTGTCATTCCATTCAAAGTCATAGCTGACTTATCCCTAAACACTTAGGGGGCAAAAACAGGAAGCCTTTGTATTTTGCTAGGATTGACTCAATGTTGCTTCCCCCACATCCATTCCACAGCCTCCAGATACTCAGCATCACAACACTACCATCTACCCAGCCATGGGTGGTGTAGTTTGAAATCAAGCCCATGACTACAAATGACCTCACCTAGAATTCCATGTAAAACGTAAAGAGGAAAGGAGAGAGGCTCCAGTCCTGAGGGATGCCCCACTGAAGGGCCTCTGTTCCCAAGAACACAGATTGAAATCATTCATGAATAAAGGGAAATCTTTGGAAAACTAAAAGACAAAATTTACCCCTAATAATAATGAATTTTAATTTACATTCCTTCTTTCACACAAAACTGCTCCATGTCTTTTATGGTGAGTCTTTTATTTGTATTCGTCTAGTCCCTTGAACCCAAACGCTCTCCCTCCCTGGTCCCCTGAATTAGATATTTCTGCTTATGTGGTTCCACGATCTTGATAAAGATTGACTGATTAATTAATTGATTGATTGATATATCTCTTGGCCTGTAATATAAACTGGGTTGGGTGAGCAAAAGCCATTGACCTGAAACCAGTCCTCAATTTCACACAATTCAGATCTTCTTAAGAAAGGTGAACATACAAGGATAGTTCCAAACTGAAAAATAGGATAGAGAGTAACCTTGCACAATCCACCATGTTCCTACCTCATCCTTCAAGATGTTTTTCTGATTCGTACCATTATGGAAGAAATTCAGCAGCTTGAAAATTAAGATCCACAAAATTGTCCATCTTAGATGTGTCTCATTTAAAAAGCACATTGATCAAAGTGCTCTGGATGAATCCTGCGCCCCTTTCTGTGATGTCACCCACCTTCCTGTGTGGAGATGGTCCCCTCTGGACAAGGAATGCAGTCATAGCAGCAAACTGGCTCTCCTTTCCGAGCCCTCTTGAAAAATCCAGGACGGCAATTTTCCACACATTTGGATTGAGGCAGAGACTAAGCAGGAAAACAAGGAATGCCAAATCAATCATCAATAACGGGGAAATGGGGATTTTTTTTAAAATTTGATTTATATTTATTTATTATTGATTTATTTATTAAATTTCTATACCGCCCTTCTCCTTCCGGACTCAGGGCGGTGAACAGCCAATTTAAAACCAATACAAATACAAAAAGTTAAAACGTACTAAAACCAATATAAATTTAGGCTGAAATGTAAAACCAAATAAAACTCTAAAACTCTAAAAAGTTTAAAAAATAATTTAAAAAATTTAAAAAATAGGAGGGATCAGGCAAGTCCGGCAAGTTGGAAGAGATGCAGTAACCTTCCGCTGGATTGGGGAGGGGATGGAGATTTTACAGTACCTGCCACACCCACCAAGCCACACCCACCAAGCCATGCCATGCCCCCCAAGCCACATCTACAGAACCGGTAGTAAAAAAATTTTGAAACCCACCACTGCAGTGCACCACCAAAGCTCCTGGAAAGGATGTCCCCTTTCACCAGTTTTACACCGATAACCAGTTGCACAGGGAACACAGAATAGCCATGATTTGTGTCCTGAAGAATTAAAACTTTGCCTTCGGTCTGATCTAAGTGTGAGCTCATAAAATTATCGGCTACAATGTCCTACCTGTCAATGACTATTTCAGCTTTCACCATGACAATAAACGAGCACACAATAGATACAAACTTAAAGTGAACCGTTCCAAATTCGATTGCAGAAAATATGACTTCAGCAACAGAGTGGTCAATGCCTGGAATGCACTACCTAAATCTGTGGTTTCATCCCCAAACCCCCAAAATTTTAACCTAAGACTGTTTACTGTTGACCTCTCCCCATTCCTAAGTGGTCTGCAAGAGCATAAGAGCACCAGTGTGCCTGCCGTCCCTCTTCTAATGTTCCTTTTATTTGTATTCCTTTTATGTATTAAATCCATGCTTATACTTATATATATTATCTAATATGTACTTGACAAATAAACAAACAAACAAATAAATAAATAAATAAAAATAAATAAAATAAACTCAGCATCTCACGTTGGATATAGTTGAATCAATTTGAAAATGAAGAACACAGTACAAGAACAGTACAAGTCAATTGTATTGAAGCTTCCCAAGCCATTTAAGATAACTATAAGGGTTCTACTGCCCACATTCAATTCTCACCGAAGGTCATGTATTTAGTGAATAGGTTTAGCCACTTGAAATATGTCTCAAGGCTTTGGAAAACAGAGAAAAGACACAGATATTTCACCCACCTTGTTGAGTAACTTTAGCTGTGAAAAAGCATCTTGGTCGATTATAAGTCTCTGTTTTTCAAAACTGCCTAGTTGTTCTGTAATGGGATCCTCCTTGGAGAGAACCAATATACTTATGATATTCAGATCTGCTGCCACATCACCATTTTGGTCCAAGTATAGTTTCATGTGGGAAAGATTGCAAAACTTGTTCTTCTTCAGAAATGAATGGAACTAGAACAGAAATACCCAAAACATTTAGCAACTAGGACTTGACAATGTAAGACATATCTTATAAGAAAAAGGGGTTGGCAGCTTCAATATGATATTTCATTAAGATATCATTTGTACATTTTCTTATATATGTACATCTCTGTATGTGTTTATGTGTGTGTTTGGTGAGTATGTATACTGGTCACTGATTATAATATATTAGTAGTATGTCAGTGATTGGATAATTAACATATGCAATTGGATGATAATGTTCTTAATGATGCACTGGAGAAAGGATGATGGAGACTACACTTGATAAGAATATTTCTGAAAATGATCACAAAATCATAGATTGCAAACACAATGTGAGTTGTCAGTATGATGCTCATGAAATGAAGACAAATGTATCCATAACACTCTCAGGAGTGAACATCCTGGTTTCGAGAGAAATTAAGACAAGTAGAAAGTCATCTTGTAAGTCCTACATTTTGAGAAACACAAATGCTGGTTCAGCTTTAAGGAAAGACAATGAAATCAAGGAAGAGATCAAAAGAGTTGATCTTGGCCTTAAGGAAGACAAGTAGGAGGAGAGCCATGTTGCTCTTTGAGGGATGAAAATCAGAAGGTGTCTGGGAGCAACTTTTCCAACAGAAATGATTTCTTGACTGGAAAATGGAGATATAGCACTCTTCCAATAACTGAAAAATGTTACATGGAAGCTTCTTTTTATTCCAGAGTGTTGGACATGGAAAAATGGAAAACTGAGTTTAATCACAAGAGAGGAGATTCTAGCTGAATGAGATGAAAAACATTATAAAAAGTAGAGCAGTTTTAGAGTTTATCCAGTGAACCAGATCAGTGAAGGTTCCCCTTCATTGATTGTTTTAATGCCAACATTCAGCAGCCAATCACTTAAAGAAGCTTTAACTGGGATTTTTTTAAAAAAGAAGACGTATGGCGCTATATGGTCTCAGGGTCTCCTTCAAATTATAAACATAAAATTCTAAACTGCTAATCATAAATTCAAAAAGGCAGGGATTTATTTAAAAATGTATATTCTAAAATTAATGTTTTTTAATATCTATACCTATATCTATTTATATCTATATCTATATCATCTCTATCTGTCTGTCTGTCTGTCTATCTATCTATCTATCTATCTATCTATCTATCTATCTATCTATCAATCATCTATCTATCTATCTATCATCCATCCATGTCATAGTACCCGCTCTTTGGAGTATTAACCACAAGTGCTTGCATTGGTCAAACTTTTTGGCCTTTTGAAGCACAAAAAGGTTGAGATGGTTTCTCCCCCTCCCTTACATTCCCACTCCAAAGAAAGTAAGTTTGGATCATGGTAAGGACGACATACCTGCCATGGCTTAAGCCTTTGATCCCCCAACCTCTCTTCTCCCCCTTCCCTTCTTCTCTTGAACGTGGAGGAATAGGCAGCATTCAAGGCATGGGCCAGAGTATTAATCGAAGTGTAAAAAATATGGATGCCTCGGTTCAAGATCTTGTTACTTTTCACTTTTGTTTTCAGTGGTGATTTCTCAGTGCATCTTCTCCGGCCTTTGACAGAAATGATGCCTTTTGAAAAAGAACAGTGAAAAGACTCATCTCCAAACTGTGGTTGGAGAAAGAGATCTGGGTCAAAGGAACTGTCATTTGGCTTTTTTTTCCACTGAAAAATGTAGGTCATGAAACTATGGACATATTTGAGAAATGGGTGTCTTCTTGTTTGCATTTGCCCAACGCCTACAATTATCCAGACTTTCCCTTCAATGGGTTCTGGCAAACTTTTAAGTGTTGTATGGAAAGGAAGAAGTCTGTCCCAAAGGGAAAAATATTCTATGAGGTGAACAAAGACATTGACTTGTCTCCACTTAGAGAGGGCATCCCTGAAGGATGCTATTTGTCCAGTAGTTGAGATTTGTTGTGATATAACAACACAAATTCCATTCCTGACAAGCACAGGCATAAAAGTCCTCATGAAGTTCTCTCCCTTCTCTGTGTCTGGAGCAAAGAGACCAATCAAGGTCCATCTGAAATGGAGAAGAATTTGGATAACTCCTGGGTAGATAATCCCTAATTTGGGGAGCATGTGGTAGAAAAAAGGAAATCGACTTTTATCACTCAGAACGTCTGAAGCAATGTAATTGATCTGAAAAAGCAGTGAAGAAAGCTGCATTTAGGGTCAGTTATTAGCTTTCAACAAATCCAACTTTTTTGTCATGAACATATTATAATATTGTATTATTGATTAGCCAGTAACCATATCAAGATACAGAATATTAAACGTTAGATAAGAGAAGCCATTGGGATTCTTTTAATGAAACTGGGATTTGTACTTCATTGGAAATATCATTAGTTTGGCTAAGCTGATATAGAAAATAATAGTTTTCCATCAGTGCTTCCTTCTGTACAGAAGAACTTGTGACTGGACACAGAGCCTTTCCTAACCTTCACAAGTGTGCAGCAGAAGCCCCCAAAGCAATGGAGATGCTGTCATGATATGATATGATTGCTTTGATGCTCCTCCCTCCCAACAATACGAGTCCCATCACTACATGGCATACTTAGAAGTGACCATAGAGAAAAGCAGCTCTTGAATTCCATAGAGTAGACATGGTTGGATTTATCGCTTCCCCATCTACTGAAATTAATATGTTAGTTTCATCATTGCCCACTGAACAATGTGGATCCCAATCCCAGCCACAACCCTATAATTACCGTGATTAAAAGCAGCCCTTGATTTTCATAGGGAAGATAGCTTTAGATCAATTGCTCACCTACCACCACCCCACTCGCATTACCTATAGAAATATAAACAACCAAACCTGTGGGACTTTGTAGAGACCTTGTAATCTTGACATCTGGATGGAGATGTCCCTGTCAGCTCTATCAATAAAAGCCAAAAGATTGTCCTTCCTTCCACAGCTGTAGTTGGGAACATTGGCTTCTCCAGTAGAGAGCATGTCCAGCAATGCATCTGAAGTGCCAAGGGTGTTCAAATAGTTGTCATGGATGTTGTAGCCAAGTGTGAGATTGTGCAGGAGCTGGGAATTCTTACTGAGAACTTGAATAATGAAAATATCCTGTAGGATTCTAGACTGATCAGAAGACTTTATACTGTAAAAAAATGTTTATCATCACCATGAATAGCAACATATATTGTATATAGTTTTAATAGCAATAGCAATAGTACTTAGACTTATATACCACTTCCCAGGGCTTTACAGTAAACTGAACTCCAGTAAAAATGATCATGTTATTATCATCAACAACAGAACCAACAACGTTTTTTTTTTTTAATCGAATCCAGTTTGTCTTTCGATGCCTATGGGCCTAATGCCAATACTGACTCCAAACCCAGAAACAAACGATACTCACCTATCTTCATTTAATTTTAATGAATGCTGGGAATATGGAATTGATACAACCTTCCACCTGGATTAAGAATCGCAAATACACAATTCTTTGGGGCAGTACTAATTTTCATCTGCCCAGTAACCAGGGTTCAAAAAAAATGAAAGTATGAAGGTAGAACCACCATAAAAGAAAGAGGATGTTTCAAAAGTGACCCAGAAACAAATTCTAAAAATAAGTCATCCTATATTTCTATAAGGAACTGGAAGTAAATATCAATGAGTAAGTTGTATTTGAAATGAACTACGCAGAGGAAAACTGCAATAATCACTAATTTAAACAAAAGTCAGTATTGAAGTCATGAATTCAAGGTTGAACGGGGAGAGGAAAATAAGGTGGACTTATTTCAGATTTTTCTGTCTCTCCCATCTTTGGCTTTCAATCTCTTCCTCAACACAAGACAGAGAAAGCATGGGAATCAAAATGATTCAGGAAAGTAGTTATGACAGGTGCTGCAATATAAGAACAAGTGGAATAAGGAGAACAAAATGAGAGTGTTAGAATTATAAATGGGGGGAATGCAACTCCATCATCCTGAATGACTTACGAGTGAGACTGACTAGAAGGAGCTGCATTGAAAGGGAACATTATAGGAGATACTTTTGTTGCAGTGGTGATAACACCAATGTGATGGTCTCCTGGTCTGTAATAGCTCCATGGTTTTTTTCCATCCTGGTGCTTCAAAGTCAGTGGACATTTCATTGTAAGATTCTCAGAGACTGGCAAGGATGACAGTAGCAAGAGAAGCAGAAGCAGGAGGTCATAATTCATGGGGATGAATCAATCCCCTTCTTGTTTCTAAACAAGCGTAATAACAAGTCTTGAAGAATTAAAAGCACTCTCACAAGAGCCAATGGCTGATTCGGACAGAGACAAGACCAAGCTTCAGCTGGAAAGGAGAGAAAAGTCCATTTAAGAGCACAGCCCTGCCTATTCTAAAATCCACACAACACAGACTGTGACCTGAAGCATTTATTATTTCTGATGCAAGATCCTGTTCAGTTTGCTTCAATCTGATGTTTACTTAAAAATCAGACACTGGAGAAGTAGAAGGAGAGACCTCAAAAAGCAGGAAGATGATAATTACAGTGAGAAGCAACTTTTCCTCTGGGGATCCTGAACTTCTTCCTTGGCTCCATTTACAGAAAGGAAGCTGATGTACAGCATGTTAGTGAAAAATTACAATGTGAGGGCAGTGTTCTGTAGCAGTTGTCATCTTTCCTGTCAGAACATGTCCAGAAAATGCTGGAGGAAAACACAGCATTTCAACACCTGTGTTATTGATTTACGCTGTCCTTCAACATGGTATCATTTCTCCAGAGACTGCTGAGTAAGGTCACCCAGAGTTATTTTATTTTCCCCCCCTTGACACCACTGGTGGTATTCAGCCATTTCAGACCAATTCAAGTGAACCGGTAATGGCGACTTGTGGGTGTTCCCCATCCACCTACCTTGTCACTATGCTGTCCTATTTAGCCACGATTTCTAAGCTGCACACATGCGTGGAAGGCCACACACACGGTCACATTTTTGGTGTGTGGTGAACCAGTTGTAAAATTATGTGAAACCCACCTCTGCTTGTTAGCAAAGAAAGGTGGAGAAATGGTGGCGCAGTGGTTAGAATGCATTATTGCAGGCTCATCCAGCTCCCTGCCAAGAGTTCAACCCTGACTGACTCAAAGTTGACTCAGCCTTCCATCCTTCCACAGTCGGTAAAACGAGGACCCAGATTGTTGAGGACAATATGCTGACTCTATAAACTGCTTAAAGAGGGCTGTAAAGCGCTATACAATGGTATTACAGTCTAAGTTCTATTGCCATTATCTTGGCCCCTTGTCAGAAAAATTGTTTCTTGTTTGGAGAGAGGGTACATTGATATGTACACTGTAGGAAGTTATCACTCACCCCTCTCCTAGAAAAATGAAATATTCTAGGAAATATTAAAAAGGCAGAATATTATATTTTCCCTAAAGGAGAAACATGTTTCTAAAGATAAACTCAGAGCCTCAGCTCCCTGTGCCTCCCACCTGTTAGGATATGATTTAGCAAAGAGATCTACCAGTCTCTTATAGGTAGTCTATCTTATATCAGCAATTGGTCGAGACCGGATATCTCATTTAGTGTGAACCAATTAGCAAGATACAACTCAGAGCCAACTGATAGGCATTGGCAGGCTGCAAAGCGTATACTAAGATATCTGAAAATGACAATGCATTATGCATTGTATCTAGAACCTAACCAAGATTTAGTACTGAGCGCATATGCTGATGCCAGTTTCGCTACTGATGTAACCACTAGAAAGTCTACATCAGGTATAGCTATAATGTTAGGCAATTGTTTGATTGGCTGGAAATCAATTCGTCAAAAACATATTAGTCTATCTACAATGGAGGCAGAATTTTCATGTCTATCACTGGTATGCACTGATCTGATATATTACAAACAACTAATGATGGATATTGGTTTAAAGATGGATTATCCAATTGTAATACATGAGGACAATCAAGCTGCTATAAAAATGGCAACTAATTTAGCAGTTAAAACTAGATCCAAGCATACTGACATTCGGTATCTGAATGTTCGCCAAAGTATCCAAAGCAATATGGTTAAACTGGAATATTGCATGTCGGAAGACAATATCGCGGATAGCTTTACCAAGGCTCAAGGTACTGTCAAACATAAAGCATGTTGTGAAAGCTATGGATTAAGGATCTAAACTGTATATATTGTATTTAAATTGTATATATTGGCCTGTCCAAAGGGGAGCATGTTAGGATATGATTTGGGCCTAACAGTTGTCCAGGCAATATATGTGTTCTGTGACTTTAAGTTTTAATGCTGCATCATGCTGTAATGCTGAGTCATGCTATAATTACTTATAATTTAACAATGTATTTAAGCCAGGGTACTGTAAGGTATTCAGTAGATGATAAGCTGCCATTGCGTGCGTGCATGTGTGGGTGGATCTGCTACCATCCGGGGTTTGTGAACCAACTACTGTTTGTTTGGTAAGAGTTTGTTTGGAGTTAACCGGTAAAGACTTGGACTGTTTAGAGGACTACGAGATTGTTTATTTCCCATTATAAAGAAAACTTTTGATAACACCAGTTTGTATGTATCTCTATCTCAGTGCTCTCAAAAACGTTTCTCTGTGCACTTCGCTCTGCTAGTTGTTACACAACAACAATATCCTTAACACCACCCCTGCCAGCAGATATTTTGGTGCCAACCTATCTACAAGACAAAGGTTAGGTCAGTTTATCTTCGACACCAAAGACATGGCCCTCAGGACATGAGCCCACACTCAAGATCCAAACCAGGTTAAAGCCATTACATCATATAGGAATTGCCCAAAGCCCTTTCATTACATCATCACCTAGCAAGGTTCAACCAAGCTTGGGACTCAGGACAGTCTACAGAGTTGCCCCTGCATGGCCCCATGGGAGTCTGACAACCAATCAGGATACAAGCTCAAATTCAAAAGCCCAGAGAGGGTATAAAACTCAGGCACTCTCAGCATCTCTTCCCTTTTTTTATTCACCCAACATCATCAAGGCATGTGATCCTGTCCATCATTAAAAACCAGTGTCTTTCCCCCCACTTGGAACTGAACCCAGATGGACATTTCTGCCAACAACACCTTGACATAGAAGGGACAACTGGGGGGTTGAGTTAGAGGGGATAGCAGGACTATCTTTATGGTGATGTGCAGAGGATGGGCCATTCTTGGGGAGGTGTGATCTTTTTGAATCCATTCCCATTTTACAGACCTCAGTTTTTACTCTTTGTGTCTGACTACAAGATTGTTTGTGGACCTGGATGAATACACAGCTCTTAAGGCCAATGCCACAGTCCAGGGTGTGAGCTAAATGGTGTGATTGTCCATGGACAGGATCTTTCAATCGCCACCTCTTTCTGATGCCTCCTACACCATGGGGAAAGATTATAGGGCGATATGCACTCACCTGTGGGATTTTGTAGCTGGCCAGCATGGTGGCTATTGGAGAGCAGATGTTTGTCTTATTCCCTTCAAGGTGTCAACCCTGAAGCTGACCTGACCGAAGCCATTTTGACAGCTTCAGTGATGCCACAATGGAACTGAGGGATACAGGGGGTGGGTGGGATTTGAGATAGCTGGGATTTTGTAGCCAAAACAAAATACTTTCTCTTCAGAACCAAGGACATTCTCACACATGGTCAGAGGAAGGCGGAGTGATGTCACCAGTCAACTGGACTGCACCTTGATTGGACCATGTGACTGATTGTTTTGAGGAAGTGGCAAACTTTTGCTTTTAATTAGATGAAAGCCATGGGAACCTTCAGAGTCGGTTTTCACCAGATCTGTGCCAATATGATATATCCAATAAAGCTATTCTTTGAGGAAACTATCTTCCTCGGAGTTTGGCTTGCTGTGGGTCTATTACTTGGAACCCTGACACAAGGACAATAAAAAGGTCATTCTGCTTTCCACAGCTTTAGTTAGGAACATTGTCCTCCCCAGATAAAAGAAGGTCCAACACTGGTTAAGCCCATTTTTCAGCACATTTTCGACCCATTTTTTGTACTGTTTTTTGGCCTGTTTCGGCCTGCAATGTCCTGCAGGAGGACATGGAAGGTGAAAACGGGGCAGAGGGGGGCACACACAGCCTATTTTAGCCTCCAGAGGCACAGTGGGCCAGTCCTTTAATATTTCCAGGCAGGCCCCATGGGCCAGATTTAAGCATCCCATGGGCCGGATACGTCCTGCACGGGTCTTGACTTTGACACCTCTGGACTATTCCATCTGGCTCAGATGTCTAGGGACACTTGGTCTTCTTTAACCCATAGGCTTCATGGAGATTAATATCAAACAGTGATTGGATGGAGGGAAAAGTGGAATGAGGATTCTGTCCACTATCTTGAACTCCTGAAATAATTTGGGATATAAATCCAATAAAGAAATAAAATGAATGAATGTCCGAGGAACATGAGAACCATTTTTATTCTCTGGTTTAAAAAAAAATGGGAAGGGATGACGTTTCAAGGCAAGTTTTTTAATTTTGTCAAACATAGCAGTGTCCTACTTTCCCACCCCTTTTCCTCCAAACAGAAACCAACACACACAGAAACTTTTGAATTCCAATTCAACAATTAGACCTCTGTGTCTCAGCAATCTTGGAGGGGATGAGATGGTGGCAACACAAGAAAGATCACCTGGGTTGCTCCTAGTTTTGATTCTCAAACCAGCTCAACTAAAATAGACTCCTGGAGATTATGTCATGTGCTTTTTATTGGGAAACTTGATAGAGTTGGAAATGTAAAGAACACGAAGGGACATTGTATTGTGCTTGGTGGACATGTATAAAAGATGACAAATTTGGATTCAAATGCATACACTGATACTGAGGATTTTAAAAATAAGTATTCAACTAAAGTCAAAATGCTTCTTTTGAGGATTGATAGGTAAACAATTGGAGAAATGCCATGGGAGATTCTTCTTACTGTCACAAGTTCACTATATGTACAAAGTTGGGAAGAATTCAGGACCACCCACCACTGAGGAATGGTTGGTGAAATTGCCAAACTTGCTGAGATGGACAAACTGACTTCTTTGATTAGAGAATGGACAATATCTACATTTATTGGTGACTGGAACACACTTATCAACTTTTTGCATAAAAAGTCCGCAAACATGAATTTGCATTCCTTTTAAATTGCGTGTGTCAGACTCGATTGCGTCATATGACCTATCCTGACCTATCGTGACTTTTTGTCCTTTGTGCAGCCAGGGTGAGTGTGGCCTGTGTGTGACGCATCCAGCTCGTGAGCCGCCAGTTTGACACCCCTGTTTTAAATGATTATACAGGATGGATTGTAGTAGAAAAAAGGAAAAAGAAGAAAAAAGAAAAAAAGAAAAAAAAAGTCACAGTGTAACTTGAAACACAGAGAAAAATATTCCTCTTTCTTTTTGGTTTTCTCAGTTTCAATTTAGTTTATACTAGACTTCACCAGGAGAGCATCTATCTGCAATGGGCAAGTCATCTCCTTTCTAATTGGCATCCAAGAGATTGACCATGACTCCTCTCCAAGGTACACCAGACCTGTGTTACAAATTTAATGATGATTATTCAGATTCTAGGATGACTTGGGAGGCTGTGCTGGACCTCTCTCAGCTGTTAGATCAGCTGTTTAGTTAAGTCAGTGTCCCTAACTTAAGCTATGGAAGGTAGAAGGACATTTTCATTCTCTTATTTATTTTATTTATTTATTAATTAAATTTATATACCGCCCTACTCCCAGAGGGACTCTGGGCGGTGAACAGCCAAAATAAAATACCATTTTCTTACAAAAGTTAAAAGCTATTAAAATAAATTAAATAATTAAGGCTCAAAAAATTTAAAACATCTACTTTATATAAACATTTTTAAAACCCAATTTAAAAGGAGAGTTAGGCCAGACCCACCTGTTGAAATAGAAACGTTTTTAGGGTGCCTTAAAGGGATTAAGATGGACAACTCCTCCCAGATTGCTACCACGTTGGCCTCAGAGGTGGGTTTCAGCAGGTTCTGACCAGTTCTGGAGAACTGGTAGTGGAAATTTTGAGTAGTTCGGAGAACCAATAGTAAAAATTCTGACTGGCCATGCCCCCATATATTCTCTGCCTCCCAAGTCCCAGCTGATCAGGAGGAAATGTGGATATTGCAGTAGCCTTCCCCTGGAGTGGGGTGGGAATGGAGATTTTACAGTATCCTTCCCCTGCCACACCCACCATGCCACACCACCAACCCATGCCATGCCCACCATGCCACACCCACAGAACCGGTAGTAACAAATTTTGAAACCCACCATTCGTTTCAGTGGTAGATATATAATGAGATAGATATATAATATTCTGTATTCTGTATTCCCATGCTGTAGGCAGTGGTGAAATCCTGTGTGGATTGCCACCGGTCTGCTGTCCGTGCATGCACGGTGCATGACAAAAGCATCTTGCAGCAACACACAGGTGCAGTACATGCCAAACACATGCTTCATGCGGAAAAAGGAAGCTTAACAAGGTAAGTAGAACAACGAGGGGGGGGGGGAACAGTTGTACCACATGATTTAGATTCGCTAGAAAGCAGGATTTCCTGTTTTCTAGCAAATATAAATTGAGCGGCACAGCTGATAGTCAGAAATACCGGTTTGGACGAATTGGTGGCTTTTTTTTAAACTGCTGATTCTCCTGAATTGGTAGCTTTTATCACAACCTGTTCACTGGAATTGGTGCAAACCAGTAGCATTTCACCCCTGGTTGTATGGATCAGTAGTATATTTATATATATATAGTAGTATATGTATAGTAGTCAGTAGTGGAATGTCTGAACAAAAGAAGGTGATAAGGATTTCCCGTAGCAAATTTTCTATTATCTCCAACAGGACAAATGACTTGCTTCTTCATAACAACCACCATCTTTATAATAATTTTCTTTTTCTTCGGTAAAAAAAAATCACCTCACACTATTGCATGCTGTTAATGGTCGTCTTTCCAGTGTTTTTCATGTCAGCTCTGATTTGGAAGAGAAGAATTCAGTGACATTCAGGCCCTTTCCATTTCCATTATACAGTTTGTGGATAAAGCATTTCATTTTTATTATTTGATGTATCAATTTTCAGAGGAAGGCTGGAGAAGATGGCCATAGAAAGATGACTTAGACGCTCCCTCAGGAGGTAATTGAAAGGCTCTTGTACCTAAAAAAATCATTACCAAAATAATGGAATTTTACCACCATACCAGAGGTGGGCTTCAGCAGGTTCTGACCAGTTCTGGAGAACTGGTAGTGGAAAATTTGAAACCCACCACTGCACCATACCACTACCACCCTGCCCCCATTATATACAGTATTACTGGCACAGCAACAAGATACTAATTGCACACGTCATGATTAAATTAAACCTGGGTGTGGCATCTCAGGCCTCAAGTAGGCTAAGGACATTGGCAGATATTCTGCTCAATGGACATCTTTGAATTTTACTTTATCCAGTTGGGGACATTCCCTTTCAAACACCCTTTAAACATGGCAAGGACAATCATTGGCCTGCTTATGTATGGAGAAGAGCTTGGACCATTTTCTTGGTGCAGACTGTTGAAAAAGATGAAGACCTAAAATTCCTCTGTCTCATATTTCTACAGTTTTTCTGGTTGTAAGATGCTCCTTTGTGTTCAGGTCTGGCCTCAGAATGATGATGTAGCACTTGGGGATGAAGATGCAGCCCAGCAGAGCAGCACTGGAGGCCAAGATGGAGAAGACCTGAACAGCCACCATGTATTTCCCTTTAGTGCTCAGGTAAGTGGGCACAAAAGTCACCCAGACACTGCAGAAGACCAGCATGCTGAAGGTGATCAGCTTGGCTTCATTGAAGGCCCCAGGGAGATTCCTGGCCAGGAAAGCTACAGTGAAGCAATGGTGGATAGGAAGCACATATTTTCTGTCTGACCCCTGTTTTAGTTGACAAATGGAGACATAAGGAATGTGACCCTGCAGTTCATAGTCACCTGTGGAAAGCTTTATCAGAACATTCCTGATAATCTGAATCTGAAGAAGCAAATGTTTCTTCTAAGTAACATCATTTTTCTTTGCAGATAACAGGAGGCAAGAAGTAACCTGAGACTGATTATCCAATTATTTATGAATATGTATGAACGGATAATTTTCTCCTCCTTTTTGTGTGTATCGTTTCTCCCTCCTTTCTGAAATGTATAAATATTGATACATTTATTTAATAAATAAATTTATGTGGATACTCAATTCACACATAAGCGACTCTGGGTGACTTACAGCCTTAAACATTAGATAAAACCCCCATTGCATTATGACTGGGATGTAAGAGTTGTCAGGGTTCCAAGTAACACCCTCAACAAAAGAAAACTCTGAGGCTTGGGTTTCCTCAATGTTCCATTTTTTTAGAGATGACATATTGGCACATCTGGGGAAACCCGAATCTGAAAGCTTCCAGGTTTTCCCCACCCAAAGGAAAGTCCAAGTCCCTGCAAAACACCCAGATGTCCATCATATGGTCCAATCAAAGCACCGCCCCAACTGGAGATGCCTCCCAATTCCAGCCCTCCAGGTACAGGGCAAGATGCCCTTGAGAAAGGAATGTTATTATGACTACATATCACCCTGGCTTCATATAATCCCCCCCTCCTAGTTTCCCAAAGTAGTAAATGCAGCAGGCAGGAATAAATAAAATAAAATAGATGGCTTCCAGGCCTGACAAGAGATTAATACGGGTGCATCTAATTGTCTGAAGGCATTTCTGGCTATTTTGAAGAAGCCTCCATTCTTGGTACATACTTCATAATAAACACGACAGCCAGGTCTGATTATTTGCTTTGAATCCAGTGTTTTGATTCCAGAGAAACAGGTGTCAAAAGTGGGATTCACAATTTTTGTCTTGTGACCAGGGATGACAGCAGGGCATCCTATGTGCTGTCGGGAGTTTAACCCCCTGTCCTTTCCTGCTCCTAAAAGAGAGCACAATTTAGGAGTGTGTTTAAGGCAACAGTCTTGTGTCTAAAAAAATATTTTGGTTAGGGAGGCTTGTGAAATATGTGTGCCCCCTTTTTCATTCCAAATCTCAGCCACCCTTGGCCCTGCAGCGAGCTCAACTGATCAGTGACTGGGAAGTGTCAAAGGGCTCAGGAAATCTAAGAGCCAATAAAGAGCAGAATGAAGGTTCCGTTAGGTTAGTTGCCTAGCAACAGAGTCAAGATTCCAGTCAGTGACAGTTGGCTGCAGCAACATTCTGAGGAGCGACAGTTGATAGAAGAGACTGGGTTCCCTCTCCTCTTTGCTGGAAATGACATTTAATGCTCAATAGTGATCCCTGTGTATCACAGGGGCCCTTAGGCCATTGGAATGGCTGAGAACTGTGACCCTGTTCTTGGAACTGATAAAAAAAACTGATCAATTGCTTAACGCGTTGTAAGCCGCCCTGAGTCTTCGGAGAAGGGCAGCATATAAATCAAATTAAAAAAAAAAAAAAGATCAAATTGAAAAACCAACACAAAGAGATGTCTTGCATAAAACATCAGAATGCACAGAAAAGTTTTATTCCAAATATAGTTCCAGTTATGATTAAGATGGCAGAGAGAAGGATGGTTCCCCTTTCTCCTTTC
Organism: Masticophis lateralis; assembly: GCA_030761175.1. Taxonomy (NCBI): domain Eukaryota; kingdom Metazoa; phylum Chordata; class Lepidosauria; order Squamata; family Colubridae; genus Masticophis; species Masticophis lateralis. The sequence goes on from JAUDYJ010000002.1 coordinate 11,938,629, forward strand.
TTATATACAGAGTATACAGAATATTTATTTATTTATTTATTTATTTATTTATTTATTTATTTATGCGATTTATATGCTGCCCTTCTCCCGAAGGAATCATGGCGGCTTACAAGATAAAAAATCAACAATATGAATTAAGTACTAACTAAAATCCAATTAAAATTAATTAAAATTATTACAATGTAAAAACCCCTTTCAACAGGTCAGTCCATTTGATGAAAAAGCCACGTCTTCAGTTTGTGGTGGAAGGAGACGAGGTCGGGGGCTGTTCTAAGCCCAGTGGGCAAATTGTTCCAGAGGGTCGGCGCTCCCACAGAGAATGCTCTCCCCCTGGGGGCCGCCTGCCGACATTGTTTGACTGACGGCACCCTGAGGTATATATATATACTGTATATACCTGTACTTAATATATATTAAGTACAGTAGCGAAGACCAGTGAATGGACCTCCAGATCACAGGTGAAACCTACTTACCTTCCCTACTGGTTCAGAAGTGCGTGCGTGCATCACGTGCAATTTTGAACCCTCTGTGCATGCGCAAAGCCTTCTACACATAAGCAGAGGGTCAAACCAGGTTACTTCCTATCATTTTATATCTTAGATGATTTTCCTATTCACATACGTGAATGTTGAAAGCTTCCCATTTGAGATACAAAGGGATCATATGGCTTGTTTGGATAGGAGACCAATATGATTCATGGTTGTTTTCCATTTCCTTATCTGGATCAGGTCTTCACAGAGGATGTTGTTCAGGTGCTGTTTTGCTGCACAATCACTATTTTTTGGACATATCCAGAAAGGATGTTAGGATAGTATAACTGAACACAGAGTCATGAAACTCTGAGATCCCATAAGATTTATGAAGTCACCTAACACCTCCAGAAATGTCTGGTCTAGATATCCAGACTGTTGAAAGTAGGATCGTCTGCATGATCTTGACACTCAGCTCCACTGCTCACACCTACTTTCAAGAAAAAGTTATAGAGAAAGTGATCATATTCACACAGATTTAGAATTTCATATTCAAGACACCTCAGGCAAAAGACTCCATCTCTCTTTCTTTGGGGAGTCTTGTCTCTTCTATTCAGCTGTCTTTACTTAATATATTATTTAATATTATTTAATATCTTTTTTCTTAGCTTCATCCCTGGATGCATGACAATTTTAATTATTTTATTTTATTTATTTTACTGTTTGAGGATAATGTTGGAATTTAATTCCATTAGTCTTACATTATTTATATGTTTATTTCCTTCTGTTTTAAATAACTTTAATTGTCACATTAATGCAAGGGAAAAATACAAAAGCCCAATAATTGCAGTGAAAAAATTAAATGTTATGTGCCTAAGAAACAATATCACAGTCATTTCTCTACTTTTATCATGAGATGTTCCTTAGTGTTTAGATCTGGCCTCAAGATTATAATGTAGCACTTAGGGAAAAAGATGCAACCCAACAGTCCAGCACTGGAGGCCAAGATGGAGAAGACTTGAACAATCACCATGGACTTTCCTTTGGTGCTCAGGTAGGTGGGCAGGAAGGAGACCCAGACACTGCAGAAGACCAGCATACTGAAGGTGATCAGCTTGGCTTCATTGAAGGCCCCAGGGAGATTCCTGGCCAGGAAAGCTACAGTGAAGCAAATGGTGGATAGGAAGCACATATAGCCAAGGGCAACATAAAACATGGTGACAGAGCCTTCATTGCATTGAAGGATGATCTCTCCAGGCTGGGAGTGGAGGTCAGAGTCAGGAAATGGGGGAGAAATTCCCAGCCATGAGGCACAGATGACAATTTGGCCAGCAGAACCAGAAAGGATGATGGAATTGGCCAACCTCTTCCCCAACCATCTTCTCACTTTGTTCCCTGGTTTTGAGGCTAAGAATGCCAGCACCACCATGATTGTCTTGGCCAAAACAGATGACACAGCTATTGAGAATACAATGCTGAACACAGTTTGTCGAAGGAGACAGGTGGCTTTCCTTGGCCGTCCAATGAAAAAAAAGGAGGACAAGAAGCAAAGCAAGAGGGAGACTAGGAGGATGTAGGAGAGGTCCCGGTTGTTGGCTTTGACAATGGGAGTTTCTAGGTATTTAAGGAATATGATTAAAATGAATCCTGTGGATAGGAACAAGAATAGGGCAATGGACACCAGGGTGATGCCCAGATGATCTTCATAGGAGAGGAAGGTTATTCTTTTTGGGATACATTGGACTCTGCTTTTGGTTGGATATTGATCATCTGGGCACTTGATGCATTTTTCAATATCTAAGAAAACAGAAAGTAATAGTTAATTTATATTTCTTTTCACTTTTCAAGAAAGATCTTCCTTGGCTGTCAGATTAACCACAGCTTGGTTGTCAGACCAACCACAGCAGGTGCCATTGTTGAAAAAAAAAACCAACCAAATGGGGACAGCTTGATAATACTTACTGTGACTGTGGGGAATATCCCATGAACCTTACCTCATATTGTGATGGAATATGCCAACACCTTCTGACTCCCCCTTTTCCCCAAGAGTGGCAACTGAGAAACGCAACTGAGAAAATAAGCAGGACTTCATCCAAAGTCATTTCGAAAGTTGACAATGGGCTTTCTAGGACCCACAAAGTAGCAATGTTTTAGAGAACAGACCTGGAGTCTGTCTATTATATTCGCCCTTGTGTGAAAAGCAAATAACCTGATGGAGAGGAAATCTCACTGACACCCTGGATCTGTAGGAAGTGATTGGGCTGAGCCTGAGGGAGGGGTCAAACACCTCATCCATTTGGTTCCTGTAACTTCAATGCCTTTTGTCATTTCATCTCTGTTAATGAGAATTAAGTCCAATATGGTTGATCCTCTATTCCCTTCTCTGCCTTTGGAGGGACAAAGTTATCTGCTAGGTCAGGGATCAACAACCTGCAGCTCTCTGCTGCGGCTCCCTGTCACTCAAAATATGTGTCACAACCACCAATGTGTGACACTGATTTATTGAGCTTTTCAACCTCCGGTAGGCCAACCATGGATAAATCCAATTCAGAAGAAAACAGAACTTTTAATTCAACAATATATGCTAGTTTTGTGGCCGCTCAAGAAATAGTCAGGAATGGAAAAGGTTTTGTGGCTCCTGGTGTTTTCTTTTCTATGAGAAACAGTCCAAATTGCTCTGGGTGATTAACGTTGCAGACACTAAGTGCATAATTTGTTCCTGTGGTACAAACAGATATCCTCAAGGAGAGGACATCCTGTAGATGCCATGATCCTATGCTATGTAGGACTTTAAAAGTGAATTGGAAAGCTCTTAGAAAGACATTGGGAGCTGTTGTGAGCCAGGCCCAAGTAAGTAGTAAGAAAATCAATCAGTGAAAAAATAAATAAACTTTATTCGAACAGCTGAGAATTACTTCATTCCCAGCATCGTTCAACTAAATTAAAGCAAATTCCTCCCAACACAAATTCCTCAGTCCAATCGCAAATCTTGTCCAATTAGGCAAATTGCCAAAACCCTTTCTTGGCAAACGTTCAAAAGTTACAGATACAAAAATAAGTACAAGACGTGGATGAAGAAGAAGATGAAGCTACCAACATTGTTTTCCAGGAAAGCCAGGAAAACAGGCTCCTCCTGTTCCTCTGCCTCACTCCTATCAGACTCTGGAGGCTCTGGAGTCCGCACCTCACTCCCTGATGGCCCTGGCCCCATCTCTGCCTCTGATGCAGAGTCCTCATCCAGGCCTTCCCCAGCCTCCAGGAATGGCCCATGTTCTTTCTCAGCCTCATCACTGTCCGACTCTGCTGCCACCTCCGCAGGCTGCTGGCGGACCACAACAGGAGCCTGTGCAGCTCAAACACTAGACATAAATGTAGGGGGACCCAATACTGTGCATGCCACTATATTCTGAACAATTTATATATTCAAAGCGGTGTTCCAAAGCAATCCCAGGTAGAGCACATTGTAGTAATTCAAACAAGAAGTGACCGAGGCAAGAACTATGCCCTTCAGTCTAGGAAAGAGCAAAGTTGTTGCACAAGAATAATTTGTGTGACGTTCCTTCTAGCCATGACTGCCACATGCTCATTCAGGAGTAGCTGTCAGATGCAAAAGACCAGGACCTAATGGACTTAATCCATCTGTGGCTACGTAGAGACTCTAGGCTGTTTCCTCTTGTTGGCTTTACCCCCAGCATCTGCCACTCCTCCTATAGTAGCTGTGTTTCTAGGAGCCATCTCTATCCAGAGAAGTGTCATTCCATTCAAAGTCATAGCTGACTTATCCCTAAACACTTAGGGGGCAAAAACAGGAAGCCTTTGTATTTTGCTAGGATTGACTCAATGTTGCTTCCCCCACATCCATTCCACAGCCTCCAGATACTCAGCATCACAACACTACCATCTACCCAGCCATGGGTGGTGTAGTTTGAAATCAAGCCCATGACTACAAATGACCTCACCTAGAATTCCATGTAAAACGTAAAGAGGAAAGGAGAGAGGCTCCAGTCCTGAGGGATGCCCCACTGAAGGGCCTCTGTTCCCAAGAACACAGATTGAAATCATTCATGAATAAAGGGAAATCTTTGGAAAACTAAAAGACAAAATTTACCCCTAATAATAATGAATTTTAATTTACATTCCTTCTTTCACACAAAACTGCTCCATGTCTTTTATGGTGAGTCTTTTATTTGTATTCGTCTAGTCCCTTGAACCCAAACGCTCTCCCTCCCTGGTCCCCTGAATTAGATATTTCTGCTTATGTGGTTCCACGATCTTGATAAAGATTGACTGATTAATTAATTGATTGATTGATATATCTCTTGGCCTGTAATATAAACTGGGTTGGGTGAGCAAAAGCCATTGACCTGAAACCAGTCCTCAATTTCACACAATTCAGATCTTCTTAAGAAAGGTGAACATACAAGGATAGTTCCAAACTGAAAAATAGGATAGAGAGTAACCTTGCACAATCCACCATGTTCCTACCTCATCCTTCAAGATGTTTTTCTGATTCGTACCATTATGGAAGAAATTCAGCAGCTTGAAAATTAAGATCCACAAAATTGTCCATCTTAGATGTGTCTCATTTAAAAAGCACATTGATCAAAGTGCTCTGGATGAATCCTGCGCCCCTTTCTGTGATGTCACCCACCTTCCTGTGTGGAGATGGTCCCCTCTGGACAAGGAATGCAGTCATAGCAGCAAACTGGCTCTCCTTTCCGAGCCCTCTTGAAAAATCCAGGACGGCAATTTTCCACACATTTGGATTGAGGCAGAGACTAAGCAGGAAAACAAGGAATGCCAAATCAATCATCAATAATGGGGAAATGGGGATTTTTTTTAAAATTTGATTTATATTTATTTATTATTGATTTATTTATTAAATTTCTATACCGCCCTTCTCCTTCCGGACTCAGGGCGGTGAACAGCCAATTTAAAACCAATACAAATACAAAAAGTTAAAACGTACTAAAACCAATATAAATTTAGGCTGAAATGTAAAACCAAATAAAACTCTAAAACTCTAAAAAGTTTAAAAAATAATTTAAAAAATTTAAAAAATAGGAGGGATCAGGCAAGTCCGGCAAGTTGGAAGAGATGCAGTAACCTTCCGCTGGATTGGGGAGGGGATGGAGATTTTACAGTACCTGCCACACCCACCAAGCCACACCCACCAAGCCATGCCATGCCCCCCAAGCCACATCTACAGAACCGGTAGTAAAAAAATTTTGAAACCCACCACTGCAGTGCACCACCAAAGCTCCTGGAAAGGATGTCCCCTTTCACCAGTTTTACACCGATAACCAGTTGCACAGGGAACACAGAATAGCCATGATTTGTGTCCTGAAGAATTAAAACTTTGCCTTCGGTCTGATCTAAGTGTGAGCTCATAAAATTATCGGCTACAATGTCCTACCTGTCAATGACTATTTCAGCTTTCACCATGACAATAAACGAGCACACAATAGATACAAACTTAAAGTGAACCGTTCCAAATTCGATTGCAGAAAATATGACTTCAGCAACAGAGTGGTCAATGCCTGGAATGCACTACCTAAATCTGTGGTTTCATCCCCAAACCCCCAAAATTTTAACCTAAGACTGTTTACTGTTGACCTCTCCCCATTCCTAAGTGGTCTGCAAGAGCATAAGAGCACCAGTGTGCCTGCCGTCCCTCTTCTAATGTTCCTTTTATTTGTATTCCTTTTATGTATTAAATCCATGCTTATACTTATATATATTATCTAATATGTACTTGACAAATAAACAAACAAACAAATAAATAAATAAATAAAAATAAATAAAATAAACTCAGCATCTCACGTTGGATATAGTTGAATCAATTTGAAAATGAAGAACACAGTACAAGAACAGTACAAGTCAATTGTATTGAAGCTTCCCAAGCCATTTAAGATAACTATAAGGGTTCTACTGCCCACATTCAATTCTCACCGAAGGTCATGTATTTAGTGAATAGGTTTAGCCACTTGAAATATGTCTCAAGGCTTTGGAAAACAGAGAAAAGACACAGATATTTCACCCACCTTGTTGAGTAACTTTAGCTGTGAAAAAGCATCTTGGTCGATTATAAGTCTCTGTTTTTCAAAACTGCCTAGTTGTTCTGTAATGGGATCCTCCTTGGAGAGAACCAATATACTTATGATATTCAGATCTGCTGCCACATCACCATTTTGGTCCAAGTATAGTTTCATGTGGGAAAGATTGCAAAACTTGTTCTTCTTCAGAAATGAATGGAACTAGAACAGAAATACCCAAAACATTTAGCAACTAGGACTTGACAATGTAAGACATATCTTATAAGAAAAAGGGGTTGGCAGCTTCAATATGATATTTCATTAAGATATCATTTGTACATTTTCTTATATATGTACATCTCTGTATGTGTTTATGTGTGTGTTTGGTGAGTATGTATACTGGTCACTGATTATAATATATTAGTAGTATGTCAGTGATTGGATAATTAACATATGCAATTGGATGATAATGTTCTTAATGATGCACTGGAGAAAGGATGATGGAGACTACACTTGATAAGAATATTTCTGAAAATGATCACAAAATCATAGATTGCAAACACAATGTGAGTTGTCAGTATGATGCTCATGAAATGAAGACAAATGTATCCATAACACTCTCAGGAGTGAACATCCTGGTTTCGAGAGAAATTAAGACAAGTAGAAAGTCATCTTGTAAGTCCTACATTTTGAGAAACACAAATGCTGGTTCAGCTTTAAGGAAAGACAATGAAATCAAGGAAGAGATCAAAAGAGTTGATCTTGGCCTTAAGGAAGACAAGTAGGAGGAGAGCCATGTTGCTCTTTGAGGGATGAAAATCAGAAGGTGTCTGGGAGCAACTTTTCCAACAGAAATGATTTCTTGACTGGAAAATGGAGATATAGCACTCTTCCAATAACTGAAAAATGTTACATGGAAGCTTCTTTTTATTCCAGAGTGTTGGACATGGAAAAATGGAAAACTGAGTTTAATCACAAGAGAGGAGATTCTAGCTGAATGAGATGAAAAACATTATAAAAAGTAGAGCAGTTTTAGAGTTTATCCAGTGAACCAGATCAGTGAAGGTTCCCCTTCATTGATTGTTTTAATGCCAACATTCAGCAGCCAATCACTTAAAGAAGCTTTAACTGGGATTTTTTTAAAAAAGAAGACGTATGGCGCTATATGGTCTCAGGGTCTCCTTCAAATTATAAACATAAAATTCTAAACTGCTAATCATAAATTCAAAAAGGCAGGGATTTATTTAAAAATGTATATTCTAAAATTAATGTTTTTTAATATCTATACCTATATCTATTTATATCTATATCTACATCATCTCTATCTGTCTGTCTGTCTGTCTATCTATCTATCTATCTATCTATCTATCTATCTATCTATCTATCTATCTATCATCTATCTATCTATCTATCATCCATCCATGTCATAGTACCCGCTTTTTGGAATATTAACCACAAGTGCTCGCATTGGTCAAACTTTTTGGCCTTTTGAAGCACAAAAAGGTTGAGATGGTTTCTCCCCCTGCCTTACATTCCCACTCCAAAGAAAGTAAGTTTGGATCATGGTAAGGACCACATACCTGCCATGGCTTAAGCCTTTGATCCCCCAACCTCTCTTCTCCCCCTTCCCTTCTTCTCTTGAACGTGGAGGAATAGGCAGCATTCAAGACATGGGCCAGAGTATTAATCGAAGTGTAAACAATATGAATGCCTCGGTTCAAGATCTTGTTACTTTTCACTTTTGTTTTCAGTGGTGATTTCTCAGTGCATCTTCTCCGGCCTTTGACAGAAATGATGCCTTTTGAAAAAGAACAGTGAAAAGACTCATCTCCAAACTGTGGTTGGAGAAAGAGATCTGGGTCAAAGGAACTGTCATTTGGCTTTTTTTTCCACTGAAAAATGTAGGTCATGAAACTATGGACATATTTGAGAAATGGGTGTCTTCTTGTTTGCATTTGCCCAACGCCTACAATTATCCAGACTTTCCCTTCAATGGGTTCTGGCAAACTTTTAAGTGTTGTATGGAAAGGAAGAAGTCTGTCCCAAAGGGAAAAATATTCTATGAGGTGAACAAAGACATTGACTTGTCTCCACTTAGAGAGGGCATCCCTGAAGGATGCTATTTGTCCAGTAGTTGAGATTTGTTGTGATATAACAACACAAATTCCATTCCTGACAAGCACAGGCATAAAAGTCCTCATGAAGTTCTCTCCCTTCTCTGTGTCTGGAGCAAAGAGACCAATCAAGGTCCATCTGAAATGGAGAAGAATTTGGATAACTCCTGGGTAGATAATCCCTAATTTGGGGAGCATGTGGTAGAAAAAAGGAAATCGACTTTTATCACTCAGAACGTCTGAAGCAATGTAATTGATCTGAAAAAGCAGTGAAGAAAGCTGCATTTAGGGTCAGTTATTAGCTTTCAACAAATCCAACTTTTTTGTCATGAACATATTATAATATTGTATTATTGATTAGCCAGTAACCATATCAAGATACAGAATATTAAACGTTAGATAAGAGAAGCCATTGGGATTCTTTTAATGAAACTGGGATTTGTACTTCATTGGAAATATCATTAGTTTGGCTAAGCTGATATAGAAAATAATAGTTTTCCATCAGTGCTTCCTTCTGTACAGAAGAACTTGTGACTGGACACAGAGCCTTTCCTAACCTTCACAAGTGTGCAGCAGAAGCCCCCAAAGCAATGGAGATGCTGTCATGATATGATATGATTGCTTTGATGCTCCTCCCTCCCAACAATATGAGTCCCATCACTACATGGCATACTTAGAAGTGACCATAGAGAAAAGCAGCTCTTGAATTCCATAGAGTAGACATGGTTGGATTTATCGCTTCCCCATCTACTGAAATTAATATGTTAGTTTCATCATTGCCCACTGAACAATGTGGATCCCAATCCCAGCCACAACCCTATAATTACCGTGATTAAAAGCAGCCCTTGATTTTCATAGGGAAGATAGCTTTAGATCAATTGCTCACCTACCACCACCCCACTCGCATTACCTATAGAAATATAAACAACCAAACCTGTGGGACTTTGTAGAGACCTTGTAATCTTGACATCTGGATGGAGATGTCCCTGTCAGCTCTATCAATAAAAGCCAAAAGATTGTCCTTCCTTCCACAGCTGTAGTTGGGAACATTGGCTTCTCCAGTAGAGAGCATGTCCAGCAATGCATCTGAAGTGCCAAGGGTGTTCAAATAGTTGTCATGGATGTTGTAGCCAAGTGTGAGATTGTGCAGGAGCTGGGAATTCTTACTGAGAACTTGAATAATGAAAATATCCTGTAGGATTCTAGACTGATCAGAAGACTTTATACTGTAAAAAAATGTTTATCATCACCATGAATAGCAACATATATTGTATATAGTTTTAATAGCAATAGCAATAGTACTTAGACTTATATACCACTTCCCAGGGCTTTACAGTAAACTGAACTCCAGTAAAAATGATCATGTTATTATCATCAACAACAGAACCAACAACGTTTTTTTTTTAATCGAATCCAGTTTGTCTTTCGATGCCTATGGGCCTAATGCCAATACTGACTCCAAACCCAGAAACAAACGATACTCACCTATCTTCATTTAATTTTAATGAATGCTGGGAATATGGAATTGATACAACCTTCCACCTGGATTAAGAATCGCAAATACACAATTCTTTGGGGCAGTACTAATTTTCATCTGCCCAGTAACCAGGGTTCAAAAAAAATGAAAGTATGAAGGTAGAACCACCATAAAAGAAAGAGGATGTTTCAAAAGTGACCCAGAAACAAATTCTAAAAATAAGTTATCCTATATTTCTATAAGGAACTGGAAGTAAATATCAATGAGTAAGTTGTATTTGAAATGAACTACGCAGAGGAAAACTGCAATAATCACTAATTTAAACAAAGGTCAGTATTGAAGTCATGAATTCAAGGTTGAACGGGGAGAGGAAAATAAGGTGGACTTATTTCAGATTTTTCTGTCTCTCCCATCTTTGGCTTTCAATCTCTTCCTCAACACAAGACAGAGAAAGCATGGGAATCAAAATAATTCAGGAAAGTAGAGAGGGCAGGTGCTGCAATATAAGAACAAGTGGAATAAGGAGAACAAAATGAGAGTGTTAGAATTATAAATGGGGGGAATGCAACTCCATCATCCTGAATGACTTACGAGTGAGACTGACTAGAAGGAGCTGCATTGAAAGGGAATATTATAGGAGATACTTTTGTTGCAGTGGTGATAACACCAATGTGATGGTCTCCTGGTCTGTAATAGCTCCATGGTTTTTTTCCATCCTGGTGCTTCAAAGTCAGTGGACATTTCATTGTAAGATTCTCAGAGACTGGCAAGGATGACAGTAGCAAGAGAAGCAGAAGCAGGAGGTCATAATTCATGGGGATGAATCAATCCCCTTCTTGTTTCTAAACAAGCGTAATAACAAGTCTTGAAGAATTAAAAGCACTCTCACAAGAGCCAATGGCTGATTCGGACAGAGACAAGACCAAGCTTCAGCTGGAAAGGAGAGAAAAGTCCATTTAAGAGCACAGCCCTGCCTATTCTAAAATCCACACAACACAGACTGTGACCTGAAGCATTTATTATTTCTGATGCAAGATCCTGTTCAGTTTGCTTCAATCTGATGTTTACTTAAAAATCAGACACTGGAGAAGTAGAAGGAGAGACCTCAAAAAGCAGGAAGATGATAATTACAGTGAGAAGCAACTTTTCCTCTGGGGATCCTGAACTTCTTCCTTGGCTCCATTTACAGAAAGGAAGCTGATGTACAGCATGTTAGTGAAAAATTACAATGTGAGGGCAGTGTTCTGTAGCAGTTGTCATCTTTCCTGTCAGAACATGTCCAGAAAATGCTGGAGGAAAACACAGCATTTCAACACCTGTGTTATTGATTTACGCTGTCCTTCAACATGGTATCATTTCTCCAGAGACTGCTGAGTAAGGTCACCCAGAGTTATTTTATTTTCCCCCCCTTGACACCACTGGTGGTATTCAGCCATTTCAGACCAATTCAAGTGAACCGGTAATGGCGACTTGTGGGTGTTCCCCATCCACCTACCTTGTCACTATGCTGTCCTATTTAGCCACGATTTCTAAGCTGCACACATGCGTGGAAGGCCACACACACGGTCACATTTTTGGTGTGTGGTGAACCAGTTGTAAAATTATGTGAAACCCACCTCTGCTTGTTAGCAAAGAAAGGTGGAGAAATGGTGGCGCAGTGGTTAGAATGCATTATTGCAGGCTCATCCAGCTCCCTGCCAAGAGTTCAACCCTGACTGACTCAAAGTTGACTCAGCCTTCCATCCTTCCACAGTCGGTAAAACGAGGACCCAGATTGTTGAGGACAATATGCTGACTCTATAAACTGCTTAAAGAGGGCTGTAAAGCGCTATACAATGGTATTACAGTCTAAGTTCTATTGCCATTATCTTGGCCCCTTGTCAGAAAAATTGTTTCTTGTTTGGAGAGAGGGTACATTGATATGTACACTGTAGGAAGTTATCACTCACCCCTCTCCTAGAAAAATGAAATATTCTAGGAAATATTAAAAAGGCAGAATATTATATTTTCCCTAAAGGAGAAACATGTTTCTAAAGATAAACTCAGAGCCTCAGCTCCCTGTGCCTCCCACCTGTTAGGATATGATTTAGCAAAGAGATCTACCAGTCTCTTATAGGTAGTCTATCTTATATCAGCAATTGGTCGAGACCGGATATCTCATTTAGTGTGAACCAATTAGCAAGATACAACTCAGAGCCAACTGATAGGCATTGGCAGGCTGCAAAGCGTATACTAAGATATCTGAAAATGACAATGCATTATGCATTGTATCTAGAACCTAACCAAGATTTAGTACTGAGCGCATATGCTGATGCCAGTTTCGCTACTGATGTAACCACTAGAAAGTCTACATCAGGTATAGCTATAATGTTAGGCAATTGTTTGATTGGCTGGAAATCAATTCGTCAAAAACATATTAGTCTATCTACAATGGAGGCAGAATTTTCATGTCTATCACTGGTATGCACTGATCTGATATATTACAAACAACTAATGATGGATATTGGTTTAAAGATGGATTATCCAATTGTAATACATGAGGACAATCAAGCTGCTATAAAAATGGCAACTAATTTAGCAGTTAAAACTAGATCCAAGCATACTGACATTCGGTATCTGAATGTTCGCCAAAGTATCCAAAGCAATATGGTTAAACTGGAATATTGCATGTCGGAAGACAATATCGCGGATAGCTTTACCAAGGCTCAAGGTACTGTCAAACATAAAGCATGTTGTGAAAGCTATGGATTAAGGATCTAAACTGTATATATTGTATTTAAATTGTATATATTGGCCTGTCCAAAGGGGAGCATGTTAGGATATGATTTGGGCCTAACAGTTGTCCAGGCAATATATGTGTTCTGTGACTTTAAGTTTTAATGCTGCATCATGCTGTAATGCTGAGTCATGCTATAATTACTTATAATTTAACAATGTATTTAAGCCAGGGTACTGTAAGGTATTCAGTAGATGATAAGCTGCCATTGCGTGCGTGCATGTGTGGGTGGATCTGCTACCATCCGGGGTTTGTGAACCAACTACTGTTTGTTTGGTAAGAGTTTGTTTGGAGTTAACCGGTAAAGACTTGGACTGTTTAGAGGACTACGAGATTGTTTATTTCCCATTATAAAGAAAACTTTTGATAACACCAGTTTGTATGTATCTCTATCTCAGTGCTCTCAAAAACGTTTCTCTGTGCACTTCGCTCTGCTAGTTGTTACACAACAACAATATCCTTAACACCACCCCTGCCAGCAGATATTTTGGTGCCAACCTATCTACAAGACAAAGGTTAGGTCAGTTTATCTTCGACACCAAAGACATGGCCCTCAGGACATGAGCCCACACTCAAGATCCAAACCAGGTTAAAGCCATTACATCATATAGGAATTGCCCAAAGCCCTTTCATTACATCATCACCTAGCAAGGTTCAACCAAGCTTGGGACTCAGGACAGTCTACAGAGTTGCCCCTGCATGGCCCCATGGGAGTCTGACAACCAATCAGGATACAAGCTCAAATTCAAAAGCCCAGAGAGGGTATAAAACTCAGGCACTCTCAGCATCTCTTCCCTTTTTTTATTCACCCAACATCATCAAGGCATGTGATCCTGTCCATCATTAAAAACCAGTGTCTTTCCCCCCACTTGGAACTGAACCCAGATGGACATTTCTGCCAACAACACCTTGACATAGAAGGGACAACTGGGGGGTTGAGTTAGAGGGGATAGCAGGACTATCTTTATGGTGATGTGCAGAGGATGGGCCATTCTTGGGGAGGTGTGATCTTTTTGAATCCATTCCCATTTTACAGACCTCGGTTTTTACTCTTTGTGTCTGACTACAAGATTGTTTGTGGACCTGGATGAATACACAGCTCTTAAGGCCAATGCCACAGTCCAGGGTGTGAGCTAAATGGTGTGATTGTCCATGGACAGGATCTTTCAATCGCCACCTCTTTCTGATGCCTCCTACACCATGGGGAAAGATTATAGGGCGATATGCACTCACCTGTGGGATTTTGTAACTGGCCAGCATGGTGGCTATTGGAGAGCAGATGTTTGTCTTATTCCCTTCAAGGTGTCAACCCTGAAGCTGACCTGACCGAAGCCATTTTGACAGCTTCAGTGATGCCACAATGGAACTGAGGGATACAGGGGGTGGGTGGGATTTGAGATAGCTGGGATTTTGTAGCCAAAACAAAATACTTTCTCTTCAGAACCAAGGACATTCTCACACATGGTCAGAGGAAGGCGGAGTGATGTCACCAGTCAACTGGACTGCACCTTGATTGGACCATGTGACTGATTGTTTTGAGGAAGTGGCAAACTTTTGCTTTTAATTAGATGAAAGCCATGGGAACCTTCAGAGTCGGTTTTCACCAGATCTGTGCCAATATGATATATCCAATAAGGCTATTCTTTGAGGAAACTATCTTCCTCGGAGTTTGGCTTGCTGGGGGTCTATTACTTGGAACCCTGACACAAGGACAATAAAAAGGTCATTCTGCTTTCCACAGCTTTAGTTAGGAACATTGTCCTCCCCAGATAAAAGAAGGTCCAACACTGGTTAAGCCCATTTTTCAGCACATTTTCGACCCATTTTTTGTACTGTTTTTTGGCCTGTTTCGGCCTGCAATGTCCTGCAGGAGGACATGGAAGGTGAAAACGGGGCAGAGGGGGGCACACACAGCCTATTTTAGCCTCCAGAGGCACAGTGGGCCAGTCCTTTAATATTTCCAGGCAGGCCCCATGGGCCAGATTTAAGCATCCCATGGGCCGGATACGTCCTGCACGGGTCTTGACTTTGACACCTCTGGACTATTCCATCTGGCTCAGATGTCTAGGGACACTTGGTCTTCTTTAACCCATAGGCTTCATGGAGATTAATATCAAACAGTGATTGGATGGAGGGAAAAGTGGAATGAGGATTCTGTCCACTATCTTGAACTCCTGAAATAATTTGGGATATAAATCCAATAAAGAAATAAAATGAATGAATGTCCGAGGAACATGAGAACCATTTTTATTCTCTGGTTTAAAAAAAAATGGGAAGGGATGACGTTTCAAGGCAAGTTTTTTAATTTTGTCAAACATAGCAGTGTCCTACTTTCCCACCCCTTTTCCTCCAAACAGAAACCAACACACACAGAAACTTTTGAATTCCAATTCAACAATTAGACCTCTGTGTCTCAGCAATCTTGGAGGGGATGAGATGGTGGCAACACAAGAAAGATCACCTGGGTTGCTCCTAGTTTTGATTCTCAAACCAGCTCAACTAAAATAGACTCCTGGAGATTATGTCATGTGCTTTTTATTGGGAAACTTGATAGAGTTGGAAATGTAAAGAGCATGAAGGGACATTGTATTGTGCTTGGTGGACATGTATAAAAGATGACAAATTTGGATTCAAATGCATACACTGATACTGAGGATTTTAAAAATAAGTATTCAACTAAAGTCAAAATGCTTCTTTTGAGGATTGATAGGTAAACAATTGGAGAAATGCCATGGGAGATTCTTCTTACTGTCACAAGTTCACTATATGTACAAAGTTGGGAAGAATTCAGGACCACCCACCACTGAGGAATGGTTGGTGAAATTGCCAAACTTGCTGAGATGGACAAACTGACTTCTTTGATTAGAGAATGGACAATATCTACATTTATTGGTGACTGGAACACACTTATCAACTTTTTGCATAAAAAGTCCGCAAACATGAATTTGCATTTCTTTTAAATTGTGTTTGTCAAACTCGATTGCGTCACATGACCTATCCTGACCTATTGTGACTTTTTTGCCTTTGTGCAGCTAGGGTGAGTGTGGCCTGTGTGTGACGCATCCGGCTCATGAGCCGCCAGTTTGACACCCCTGTTTTAAATGATTATACAGGATGGATTGTAGTAGAAAAAAGGAAAAAGAAGAAAAAAGAAAAAAAGAAAAAAGAAAAGAAAAAAGTCACAGTGTAAGTTTAAACACAGAGAAAAATATTCCTCTTTCTTTTTGGTTTTCTCAGTTTCAATTTAGTTTATACTAGACTTCACCAGGAGAGCATCTATCTGCAACGGGCGAGTCATCTCCTTTCTAATTGGCATCCAAGAGATTGACCATGACTCCTCTCCAAGGTACACCAGATCTGTGTTACAAATTTAATGATGATTATTCAGATTCTAGGATGACTTGGGAGGCTGTGCTGGACCTCTCTCAGCTGTTAGATCAGCTGTTTAGTTAAGTCAGTGTCCCTAACTAAAGCTATGGAAGGTAGAAGGACATTTTCATTCTCTTATTTATTTTATTTATTTATTAATTAAATTTATATACTGCCCTACTCCCAGAGGGACTCTGGGCGGTGAACAGCCAAAATAAAATACCATTTTCATACAAAAGTTAAAAGCTATTAAAATAAATTAAATAATTAAGGCTCAAAA
Source organism: Masticophis lateralis (assembly GCA_030761175.1). Lineage (NCBI taxonomy): Eukaryota > Metazoa > Chordata > Lepidosauria > Squamata > Colubridae > Masticophis > Masticophis lateralis. The sequence goes on from JAUDYJ010000002.1 coordinate 11,955,150, forward strand.
AATTTAAAACATCTACTTTATATAAACATTTTTAAAACCCAATTTAAAAGGAATGTTAGGCCAGACCCGCCTGTTGAAATAGAAACGTTTTTAGGGTGCCTTAAAGGGATTAAGACAGACAACTCCTCCCAAATTGCTACCACGTTGGCCTCAGAGTGGGTTTCACCAGGTTCTGACCAGTTCTGGAGAACTGGTAGTGGAAATTTTGAGTAGTTCGGAGAACCAATAGTAAAAATTCTGACTGGCCGTGCCCCCATATATTCTCTGCCTCCCAAGTCCCAGCTGATCAGGAGGAAATGTGGATATTGCAGTAGCCTTCCCCTGGAGTGGGGTGGGAATGGAGATTTTACAGTATCCTTCCCCTGCCACACCCACCATGCCACACCACCAACCCATGCCATGCCCACCATGCCACACCCACAGAACCGGTAGTAACAAATTTTGAAACCCACCATTCGTTTCGGTGGTAGATATATAATGAGATAGATATATAATATTCTGTATTCTGTATTCCCATGCTGTAGGCAGTGGTGAAATCCTGTGTGGATTGCCACCGGTCTGCTGTCCGTGCATGCACGGTGCATGACAAAAGCATCTTGCAGCAACACACAGGTGCAGTACATGCCAAACACATGCTTCATGCGGAAAAAGGAAGCTTAACAAGGTAAGTAGAACAACGAGGGGGGGGGGGAACAGTTGTACCACATGATTTAGATTCGCTAGAAAGCAGGATTTCCTGTTTTCTAGCAAATATAAATTGAGCGGCACAGCTGATAGTCAGAAATACCGGTTTGGACGAATTGGTGGCTTTTTTTTAAACTGCTGATTCTCCTGAATTGGTAGCTTTTATCACAACCTGTTCACTGGAATTGGTGCAAACCAGTAGCATTTCACCCCTGGTTGTATGGGTCAGTAGTATATTTATATATATATAGTAATATATGTATAGTAGTCAGTAGTGGAATGTCTGAACAAAAGAAGGTGATAAGGATTTCCCGTAGCAAATTTTCTATTATCTCCAACAGGACAAATGACTTGCTTCTTCATAACAACCACCATCTTTATAATAATTTTCTTTTTCTTCGGAAAAAAAAAAATCACCTCACACTATTGCATGCTGTTAATGGTCGTCTTTCCAGTGTTTTTCATGTCAGCTCTGATTTGGAAGAGAAGAATTCAGTGACATTCAGGCCCTTTCCATTTCCATTATACAGTTTGTGGATAAAGCATTTCATTTTTATTATTTGATGTATCAATTTTCAGAGGAAGGCTGGAGAAGATGGCCATAGAAAGATGACTTAGACGCTCCCTCAGGAGGTAATTGAAAGGCTCTTGTACCTAAAAAAATCATTACCAAAATAATGGAATTTTACCACCATACCAGAGGTGGGCTTCAGCAGGTTCTGACCAGTTCTGGAGAACTGGTAGTGGAAAATTTGAAACCCACCACTGCACCATACCACTACCACCCTGCCCCCATTATATACAGTATTACTGGCACAGCAACAAGATACTAATTGCACACGTCATGATTAAATCAAACCTGGGTGTGGCATCTCAGGCCTCAAGTAGGCTAAGTACATTGGCAGATATTCTGCTCAATGGACATCTTTGAATTTTACTTTATCCAGTTGGGGACATTCCCTTTCAAACACCCTTTAAACATGGCAAGGACAATCATTGGCCTGCTTATGTATGGAGAAGAGCTTGGACCATTTTCTTGGTGCAGACTGTTGAAAAAGATGAAGACCTAAAATTCCTCTGTCTCATATTTCTACAGTTTTTCTGGTTGTAAGATGCTCCTTTGTGTTCAGGTCTGGCCTCAGAATGATGATGTAGCACTTGGGGATGAAGATGCAGCCCAGCAGAGCAGCACTGGAGGCCAAGATGGAGAAGACCTGAACAGCCACCATGTATTTCCCTTTAGTGCTCAGGTAAGTGGGCACAAAAGTCACCCAGACACTGCAGAAGACCAGCATGCTGAAGGTGATCAGCTTGGCTTCATTGAAGGCCCCAGGGAGATTCCTGGCCAGGAAAGCTACAGTGAAGCAATGGTGGATAGGAAGCACATATTTTCTGTCTGACCCCTGTTTTAGTTGACAAATGGAGACATAAGGAATGTGACCCTGCAGTTCATAGTCACCTGTGGAAAGCTTTATCAGAACATTCCTGATAATCTGAATCTGAAGAAGCAAATGTTTCTTCTAAGTAACATCATTTTTCTTTGCAGATAACAGGAGGCAAGAAGTAACCTGAGACTGATTATCCAATTATTTATGAATATGTATGAACGGATAATTTTCTCCTCTCTTTTTGTGTATATCGTTTCTCCCTCCTTTCTGAAATGTATAAATATTGATACATTTATTTAATAAATAAATTTATGTGGATACTCAATTCACACATAAGCGACTCTGGGTGACTTAGAGCCTTAAACATCACATAAAACCCCCATTGAATTATGACTGGGATGTAAGAGTTGTCAGGGTTCCAAGTAACACCCTCAACGAAAGAAAACTCTGAGGCTTGGGTTTCCTCAAAGTTCCATTTTTTTAGAGATGACATATTGGCACATCTGGGGAAACCCGAATCTGAAAGCTTCCAGGTTTTCCCCACCCAAAGGAAAGTCCAAGTCCCTGCAAAACACCCAGATGTCCATCATATGGTCCAATCAAAGGACCGCCCCAACTGGAGATGCCTCCTAATTCCAGCCCTCCAGGTACAGGGCAAGATGTCCTTGAGAAAGGAATGTTATTATGACTACATATCACCCTGACTTCATATAATCCCCCCTCCTAGTTTCCCAAAGTAGTAAATGCAGCAGGCAGGAAGATCCAATAAAAAAGATGGCTTCCAGGCCTGACAAGAGATTAATACGGGTGCATCTAATTGTCTGAAGGCATTTCTGGCTATTTTGAAGAAGCCTCCATTCTTGGTACATACTTCATAATAAACACGACAGCCAGGTCTGATTATTTGCTTTGAATCCAGTGTTTTGATTCCAGAGAAACAGGTGTCAAAAGTGGGATTCACAATTTTTGTCTTGTGACCAGGGATGACAGCAGGGCATCCTATGTGCTGTCGGGAGTTTAATCCCCTGTCCCTTCCTGCTGCTAAAAGAGAGCACAATTTAGGAGTGTGTTTAAGGCAACAGTCTTGTGTCTAAAAAAATATTTTGGTTAGGGAGGCTTGTGAAATATGTGTGCCCCCTTTTTCATTCCAAATCTCAGCCACCCTTGGCCCTGCAGCGAGCTCAACTGATCAGTGACTGGGAAGTGTCAAAGGGCTCAGTAAATCTAAGAGCCAATAAAGAGCAGAATGAAGGTTCCGTTAGGTTAGTTGCCTAGCAACAGAGTCAAGATTCCAGTCAGTGACAGTTGGCTGCAGCAACATTCTGAGGAGTGACAGTTGATAGAAGAGACTGGGTTCCCTCTCCTCTTTGCTGGAAATGACATTTAATGCTCAATAGTGATCCCTGTGTATCACAGGGGCCCTTAGGCCATTGGAATGGCTGAGAACTGTGACCCTGTTCTTGGAACTGATAAAAAAAACTGATCAATTGCTTAACGCATTGTAAGCCGCCCTGAGTCTTCGGAGAAGGGCAGCATATAAATCAAATTAAAAAAAAAAAGATCAAATTGAAAAACCAACACAAAGAGATGTCTTGCATAAAACATCAGAATGCACAGAAAAGTTTTATTCCAAATATAGTTCCAGTTATGATTAAGATGGCAGAGAGAAGGATGGTTCCCCTTTCTCCTTTCTTATATACAGAGTATACAGAATATTTATTTATTTATTTATTTATTTATTTATTTATTTATTTATTTATTTATTTATTTATGCGATTTATATGCTGCCCTTCTCCCGAAGGCATCATGGCGGCTTACAAGATAAAAAATCAACAATATGAATTAAGTACTAACTAAAATCCAATTAAAATTAATTAAAATTATTACAATGTAAAAACCCCTTTCAACAGGTCAGTCCATTTGATGAAAAAGCCACGTTTTCAGTTCGCAGTGGAAGGAGACGAGGTCGGGGGCTGTCCTAAGCCCGGTGGGCAAATCGTTCAAGAGGGTCGGTGCTCCCACAGAGAATGCTCTCCCCCTGGGGGCCGCTTGCCGACATTGTTTGACTGACGGCACCCTGAGGTATATATATATACTGTATATACCTGTACTTAATATATATTAAGTACAGTAGGGAAGACCAGAGAATGAACCTCCAAATCACAGGTGAAACCTACTTACCTTCCCTACTGGTTCAGAAGTGTGTGCGTGCATCATGTGCGATTTTGAACCCTCTGCGCATGCGCAAAGCCTTCTACACATAAGCAGAGGGTCAAACCAGTTTACTTCCTATCATTTTATATCTTAGATGATTTTCCTATTCACATAAGTGAATGCTGAAAGCTTCCCATTTGAGATACAAAGGGATCATATGGCTTGTTTGGATAGGAGACCAATATGATTCATGGTTGTTTTCCATTTCCTTATCTGGATCAGGTCTTCACAGAGGATGTTGTTCAGGTGCTGTTTTGCTGCACAATCACTATTTTTTGGACATATCCAGAAAGGATGTTAGGATAGTATAACTGAACACAGAGTCATGAAACTCTGAGATCCCATAAGATTTATGAAGTCACCTAACACCTCCAGAAATGTCTGGTCTAGATATCCAGACTGTTGAAAGTAGGATCGTCTGCATGATCTTGACACTCAGCTCCACTGCTCACACCTACTTTCAAGAAAAAGTTATAGAGAAAGTGATCATATTCACACAGATTTAGAATTTCATATTCAAGACACCTCAGGCAAAAGACTCCATCTCTCTTTCTTTGGGGAGTCTTGTCTCTTCTATTCAGCTGTCTTTACTTAATATATTATTTAATATTATTTAATATCTTTTTTCTTAGCTTCATCCCTGGATGCATGACAATTTTAATTATTTTATTTTATTTATTTTACTGTTTGAGGATAATGTTGGAATTTAATTCCATTAGTCTTACATTATTTATATGTTTATTTCCTTCTGTTTTAAATAACTTTAATTGTCACATTAATGCAAGGGAAAAATACAAAAGCCCAATAATTGCAGTGAAAAAATTAAATGTTATGTGCCTAAGAAACAATATCACAGTCATTTCTCTACTTTTATCATGAGATGTTCCTTAGTGTTTAGATCTGGCCTCAAGATTATAATGTAGCACTTAGGGAAGAAGATGCAACCCAACAGTCCAGCACTGGAGGCCAAGATGGAGAAGACTTGAACAATCACCATGGACTTTCCTTTGGTGCTCAGGTAGGTGGGCAGGAAGGAGACCCAGACACTGCAGAAGACCAGCATACTGAAGGTGATCAGCTTGGCTTCATTGAAGGCCCCAGGGAGATTCCTGGCCAGGAAAGCTACAGTGAAGCAAATGGTGGATAGGAAGCACATATAGCCAAGGGCAACATAAAACATGGTGACAGAGCCTTCATTGCATTGAAGGATGATCTCTCCAGGCTGGGAGTGGAGGTCAGAGTCAGGAAATGGGGGAGAAATTCCCAGCCATGAGGCACAGATGAAAATTTGGCCAGCAGAACCAGAAAGGATGATGGAATTGGCCAACCTCTTCCCCAACCATCTTCTCACTTTGTTCCCTGGTTTTGAGGCTAAGAATGCCAGCACCACCATGATTGTCTTGGCCAAAACAGATGACACAGCTATTGAGAATACAATGCTGAACACAGTTTGTCGAAGGAGACAGGTGGCTTTCCTTGGCCGTCCAATGAAAAAAAAGGAGGACAAGAAGCAAAGCAAGAGGGAGACTAGGAGGATGTAGGAGAGGTCCCGGTTGTTGGCTTTGACAATGGGAGTTTCTAGGTATTTAAGGAATATGATTAAAATGAATCCTGTGGATAGGAACAAGAATAGGGCAATGGACACCAGGGTGATGCCCAGATGATCTTCATAGGAGAGGAAGGTTATTCTTTTTGGGATACATTGGACTCTGCTTTTGGTTGGATATTGATCATCTGGGCACTTGATGCATTTTTCAATATCTAAGAAAACAGAAAGTAATAGTTAATTTATATTTCTTTTCACTTTTCAAGAAAGATCTTCCTTGGCTGTCAGATTAACCACAGCTTGGTTGTCAGACCAACCACAGCAGGTGCCATTGTTGAAAAAAAAAACCAACCAAATGGGGACAGCTTGATAATACTTACTGTGACTGTGGGGAATATCCCATGAACCTTACCTCATATTGTGATGGAATATGCCAACACCTTCTGACTCCCCCTTTTCCCCAAGAGTGGCAACTGAGAAACGCAACTGAGAAAATAAGCAGGACTTCATCCAAAGTCATTTCGAAAGTTGACAATGGGCTTTCTAGGACCCACAAAGTAGCAATGTTTTAGAGAACAGACCTGGAGTCTGTCTATTATATTCGCCCTTGTGTGAAAAGCAAATAACCTGATGGAGAGGAAATCTCACTGACACCCTGGATCTGTAGGAAGTGATTGGGCTGAGCCTGAGGGAGGGGTCAAACACCTCATCCATTTGGTTCCTGTAACTTCAATGCCTTTTGTCATTTCATCTCTGTTAATGAGAATTAAGTCCAATATGGTTGATCCTCTATTCCCTTCTCTGCCTTTGGAGGGACAAAGTTATCTGCTAGGTCAGGGATCAACAACCTGCAGCTCTCTGCTGCGGCTCCCTGTCACTCAAAATATGTGTCACAACCACCAATGTGTGACACTGATTTATTGAGCTTTTCAACCTCCGGTAGGCCAACCATGGATAAATCCAATTCAGAAGAAAACAGAACTTTTAATTCAACAATATATGCTAGTTTTGTGGCCGCTCAAGAAATAGTCAGGAATGGAAAAGGTTTTGTGGCTCCTGGTGTTTTCTTTTCTATGAGAAACAGTCCAAATTGCTCTGGGTGATTAACGTTGCAGACACTAAGTGCATAATTTGTTCCTGTGGTACAAACAGATATCCTCAAGGAGAGGACATCCTGTAGATGCCATGATCCTATGCTATGTAGGACTTTAAAAGTGAATTGGAAAGCTCTTAGAAAGACATTGGGAGCTGTTGTGAGCCAGGCCCAAGTAAGTAGTAAGAAAATCAATCAGTGAAAAAATAAATAAACTTTATTCGAACAGCTGAGAATTACTTCATTCCCAGCATCGTTCAACTAAATTAAAGCAAATTCCTCCCAACACAAATTCCTCAGTCCAATCGCAAATCTTGTCCAATTAGGCAAATTGCCAAAACCCTTTCTTGGCAAACGTTCAAAAGTTACAGATACAAAAATAAGTACAAGACGTGGATGAAGAAGAAGATGAAGCTACCAACATTGTTTTCCAGGAAAGCCCAAATACTGTTTCTGGTCTGTTTTAAGCATTACGGGAGGAGCCGATCATCTCTTGGCCCTACTCCTGAATTGTCCTTTTTGCTTGAGTTCTCCTGCCTTCTGGCAGCTCTTCCCATGCATGCATTAGGAACAGGCTCCTCCTGTTCCTCTGCCTCACTCCTATCAGTCTCTGGAGGCTCTGGAGTCCGCACCTCACTCCCCGATGGCCCTGGCCCCATCTCTGCCTCTGATGCAGAGTCCTCATCCAGGCCTTCCCCAGCCTCCAGGAATGGCCCATGTTCTTCCTCAGCCTCATCACTGTCCGACTCTGCTGCCACCTCCGCAGGCTGCTGGCGGACCACAACAGGAGCCTGTGCAGCTCAAAGACTAGACATGAATGTAGGGGGACCCAATACTGTGCATGCCACTATATTCTGAACAATTTATATATTCAAAGCAGTGTTCCAAAGCAATCCCAGGTAGAGCACATTGTAGTAATTCAAACAAGAAGTGACTGAGGCAAGAACTATGCCCTTCAGTCTAGGAAAGAGCAAAGTTGTTGCACAAGAATAATTTGTGTGACGTTCCTTCTAGCCATGACTGCCACATGCTCATTGAGGAGTAGCTGTCAGATGCAAAAGACCAGGACCTAATGGACTTAATCCATCTGTGGCTACGTAGAGACTCTAGGCTGTTTCCTCTTGTTGGCTTTACCCCCAGCATCTGCCACTCCTCCTATAGTAGCCGTGTTTTTAGGAGCCATCTCTATCCAGAGAAGTGTCATTCCATTCAAAGTCATAGCTGACTTATCACTAAACACTTAGGGGGCAAAAACAGGAAGCCTTTGTATTTTGCTAGGATTGACTCAATGTTGCTTCCCCCACATCCATTCCACAGCCTGCAGATACTCAGCACCACAACACTACCATCTACCCAGCCATGGGTGGTGTAGTTTGATAGCAAGCCCATGACTACAAATGACCTCACCTAGAATTTCATGTAAAAGGTAAAGAGGAAAGGAGAGAGACTCCAGTCCTAAGGGATGCCCCACTGCAGGGCCTCTGTTCCCAAGAACACAGATTGAAATCATTCATGAATAAAGGGGAATCTTTGGAAAACTAAAAGACAAACTTTACCCCTAATAATAATAAATTTAATTTACATTCCTTCTTTCACACAAAACTGCTCCATGTCTTTTATGGTGAGTCTTTTGTTTGTATTTGTCTAGTCCCTTGAACCCAAACGCTCTCCCTCCCTGGTCCCCTGAATTAGATATTTCTGCTTATGTGGTTCCATGATCTTGATAAAGATTGACTGATTAATTAATTGATTGATTGATATATCTCTTGGCCTGTAATATAAACTGGGTTGGGTGAGCAAAAGCCAATGACCTGAAACCAGTCCTCAATTTCAAACAATTCAGATATTCTTAAGAAAGGTGAACATACAAGGATAGTTCCAAACTGAAAAATAGGATAGAGAGTAACCTTGCACAATCCACCATGTTCCTACCTCATCCTTCAAGATGTTTTTCTGATTCGTACCATTATGGAAGAAATTCAGCAGCTTGAAAATTAAGATCCACAAAATTGTCCATCTTAGATGTGTCTCATTTAAAAAGCACATTGATCAAAGTGCTCTGGATGAATCCTGCACCCCTTTCTGTGATGTCACCCACCTTCCTGAGTGGAGATGGTCCCTTCTGGACAAGGAATGCAGTCATAGCAGCAAACTGGCTCTCCTTTCCGAGCCCTCTTGAAAAATCCAGGACGGCAATTTTCCACACATTTGGATTGAGGCAGAGACTAAGCAGGAAAACAAGGAATGCCAAATCAATCATCAATAACGGGGAAATGGGGATTTTTTTTAAAATTTGATTTATATGCAGTAACCTTCCCCTGGATTGGATATTTTGCAGTAACCTTCCCCTGGATTGGGGAGGAGATGGAGATTTTACAGTACCTGCCACACCCACCAAGCCACACCCACCAAGCCATGCCATGCCCCCCAAGCCACACCTACAGAACCGGTAGTAAAAAAAATTTGAAACCCACCACTGCAATGCACCACCAAAGCTCCTGGAAAGGATGTCCCCTTTCACCAGTTTTACACCGATAACCAGTTGCACAGGGAACACAGAATAGCCATGATTTGTGTCCTGAAGAATTAAAACTTTGCCTTCGGTCTGATCTAAGTGTGAGCTCATAAAATTATCGGCTAAAATGTCCTACCTGTCAATGACTATTTCAGCTTCCACCACGACAATAAACGAGCACACAATAGATACAAACTTAAAGTGAACCGCTCCAAATTCGATTGCAGAAAATATGACTTCAGCAACAGAGGGGTCAATGCCTGGAATGCACTACCTAAATCTGTGGTTTCATCCCAAAACCCCCAAAATTTTAACCTAAGACTGTTTACTGTTGACCTCTCCCCATTCCAAAGAGGTCTGCAAGAGCATAAGAGCACCAGCGTGCCTGCCGTCCCTCTTCTAATGTTCCTTTTATTTGTATTCCTTTTATGTATTAAATCCATGCTTATAATTATATATATTATCTAATATGTACTTGGCAAACAAATAAATAAATAAATAAATAAATAAATAAAATAAATTCAGCATCTCACGTTGGATATAGTTGAATCAATTTGAAAATGAAGAACACAGTATAAGAACAGTACAAGTCAATTGTATTGAAGCTTCCCAAGCCATTTAAGATAACTATAAGGGTTCTACTGCCCACATTCAATTCTCACCGAAGGTCATGTATTTAGTGAATAGGTTTAGCCACTTGAAATATGTCTCAAGGCTTTGGAAAACAGAGAAAAGACACAGATATTTTACCCACCTTGTTGAGCAACTTTAGCTGTGAAAAAGCATCTTGGTCGATAATAAGTCTTTGTCTTTCAAAACTGCCTAGTTGTTCTGTAATGGGATCCTCCTTGGAGAGAACCAATATACTTATGATATTCAGATCTGCTGCCACATCACCATTTTGGTCCAAGTATAGTTTCATGTGGGAAAGATTGCAAAACTTGTTCTTCTTCAGAAATGAATGGAACTAGAACAGAAATACCCAAAATATTTAGCAACTAGGACTTGACAATGTAAGACATATCTTATAAGAAAAAAAGATTTGGCAGCTTTAATATAGATATTTCATTAAGATATCATTTGTACATTTTCTTTTTTTTTTTATTGAAAAAGTTTTACAATACAATTTTTATACCCCTTACCCCCCCAATCCCCCCAATCAACTACCACCCCCTCCCTTTCCCCCTATCCCTCCCCCCTTCCCCCCCTGACTTCCACTATTAACCAATCATATATAGCAATCAACATCAAACAACATAAGAAAAAAAGAATTAGGTGAGATCCAGCTAAAAATATAACAAATTTAACCTTAAGTAATAAAAAATTAATCTAAACTTCTAACATCTTTTACCCCCCTAATCAAATATATAATAACATAAATCATTTGTAAAAACTCATGGCAATCTAACAAATATAACAAATATATAAAAAAACTGATAAACTAATTTTGAGCATCATAAATTTTAGAATGACGTATCATATAAATATTTAACAAATATAATCCCCAATCTTCGTATTTAAGAAAGTATATAATATTAAAAAAATACATCATAAGTTTCTTTTTAAAATTAGGTAATGTAAAGCAAATCTATCAAGTATATAAACTTATTTTTAACATTATAATGTATCTAAATATTAATATAAATATATAACATAATGAAATATAAATTCGATTATATAATAAAATAATTAATATTTATAGTTATGAATCAAATGCTAATTGAAACTTCTTACTTTGATATTTATTCTGCATATAGAGTATATTTGTGCATATGGTAGAGTATATTTGTACATTTTCTTATATATGTACATCTCTGTATGTGTTTATGTGTGTGTTTGGTGAGTATGTATACTGGTCACTGATTATAATATATTAGTAGTATGTCAGTGATTGGATAATTAACATATGCAATTGGATGATAATGTTCTTAATGATGCACTGGAGAAAGGATGATGGAGACTACACTTGATAAGAATATTTCTGAAAATGATCACAAAATCATAGATTGCAAACACAATGTGAGTTGTCAGTATGATGCTCATGAAATGAAGACAAATGCATCCATAACACTCTCAGGAGTGAACATCCTGGTTTCGAGAGAAATTAAGACAAGTAGAAAGTCATCTTGTAAGTTCTATATTTTGAGAAACACAAATGCTGGTTCAGCTTTAAGGAAAGACAATGAAATCAAGGAAGAGTTCAAAAGAGTTGATCTTAGCCTTAAGGAAGACAAGTAGGAGGAGAGCCATGTTGCTCTTTGAGGGATGAAAATCAGAAGGAGTCTGGGAGCACCTTTTCCAACTGAAATGATCTCTTGACTGGAAAATGGAGATATAGCCCTCTTCCAATAACTGAAAAATGTTACATGGAAGCTTCTTTTTATTCCAGAGTGTTGGACATCGAAAAATGGAAAACTGAGCTTAATCACAAGAGAGGAGATTCTAGCTGAATGAGATGAAAAACATTCCAAAAAGTAGAGCAGTTTTAGAGCTTATCCAGTGAACCAGATCAGTGAAGGTTCCCCTTCATTGATTGTTTTAATGCCAACATTCAGCAGCCAATCACTTAAAGAAGCTTTAACTGGGATTTTTTTTTAAAAGAAGACATATGGCGCTATATGGTCTCAGGGTCTCCTTCAAATTATAAACATAAAATTCTAAACTGCTAATCATAAATTAAAAATAGGCAGGGATTTATTTAAAAATGTATATTCTAAAATTAATGTTTTTTAATATCTATACCTATATCTATTTATATGTATATCTATATCATCTCTGTCTGTCTGTCTATCTATCTATCTATCTATCTATCTATCTATCTATCTATCTATCTATCTATCATCCATCCATGTCATAGTACCCGCTTTTTGGAATATTAACCACAAGTGCTCGCATTGGTCAAACTTTTTGGCCTTTTGAAGCACAAAAAGGTTGAGATGGTTTCTCCCCCTGCCTTACATTCCCACTCCAAAGAAAGTAAGTTTGGATCATGGTAAGGACCACATACCTGCCATGGCTTAAGCCTTTGATCCCCCAACCTCTCTTCTCCCCCTTCCCTTCTTCTCTTGAACGTGGAGGAATAGGCAGCATTCAAGACATGGGCCAGAGTATTAATCGAAGTGTAAACAATATGAATGCCTCGGTTCAAGATCTTGTTACTTTTCACTTTTGTTTTCAGTGGTGATTTCTCAGTGCATCTTCTCCGGCCTTTGACAGAAATGATGCCTTTTGAAAAAGAACAGTGAAAAGACTCATCTCCAAACTGTGGTTGGAGAAAGAGATCTGGGTCAAAGGAACTGTCATTTGGCTTTTTTTTCCACTGAAAAATGTAGGTCATGAAACTATGGACATATTTGAGAAATGGGTGTCTTCTTGTTTGCATTTGCCCAACGCCTACAATTATCCAGACTTTCCCTTCAATGGGTTCTGGCAAACTTTTAAGTGTTGTATGGAAAGGAAGAAGTCTGTCCCAAAGGGAATAATATCCTATGAGGTGAACAAAGACATTGACTTGTCTCCACTTAGAGAGGGCATCCCTGAAGGATGCTATTTGTCCAGTAGTTGAGAATTGTTGTGATATAACAACACAAATTTCATTCCTGACAAGCACAGGCATAAAAGTCCTCATGAAATTCTCTCCCTTCTCTGTGTCTGGAGCAAAGAGACCAATCAAGGTCCATCTGAAATGGAGAAGAATTTGGATAACTCCTGGGTAGAGAATCCCTAATTTGGGGAGCATGTGGTAGAAAAAAGGAAATTGACTTTTATCACTCAGAACTTCTGAAGCAATGTAATGGATCTGAAAAAGCAGTGAAGAAAGCTGCATTTAGGGTCAGTTATTAGCTTTCAACAAATCCAACTTTTTTGTCATGAACATATTATAATTTTGTATTATTGATTAGCCAGTAACCATATCAAGATACAGAATATTAAACTTTAGATAAGAGAAGCCATTGGGATTATTTTTATGAAACTGGGATTTGTACATCATTGGAAATATCATTAGTTTGGCTAAGCTGATATAGAAAATAACAGTTTTCCAACAGTGCTTCCTTCTGTACAGAAGAACTTGTGACTGGACACAGAGCCTTTCCTAACCTTCACAAGTGTGCAGCAGAAGCCCCCAAAGCAATGGAGATGCTGTCATGATATGATATGATTGCTTTGATGCTCCTCCCCCCCAACAATATGAATCCCATCACTAGATGGCATACTTAGAAGTGACCATAGAGAAAAGCAACTCTTGAATTCCATAGAGTAGACATGGTTGGATTTATCGCTTCCCCATCTACTGAAATTAATATGTTAGTTTCATCATTGCCCACTGAACAATGTGGATCCCAATCCCAGCCACAACCCTATAATTACCATGATTAAAAGCAGCCCTTGATTTTCATAGGGAAGATAGCTTTAGATCAATTGCTCACCTACCACCACCCCACTCGCATTACCTATAGAAATATAAACAACCAAACCTGTGGGACTTTGTAGAGACCTTGTAATCTTGACATCTGGATGGAGATGTCCCTGTCAGCTAAATCAATAAAAGCCAAAAGATTGTCCTTCCTTCCACAGCTGTAGTTGGGAACATTGGCTTCTCCAGTAGAGAGCATGTCCAGCAATGCATCTGAAGTGCCAAGGGTGTTCAAATAGTTGTCATGGATGTTGTAGCCAAGTGTGAGATTGTGCAGGAGCTGGGAATTCTTACTGAGAACTTGAATAATGAAAATATTCTGTAGGATTCTAGACTGATCAGAAGACTTTATACTGTAAAAAAAATGTTTATCATCACCATGAATAGCAACATATATTGTATATAGTTTTAATAGCAATAGCAATAGCACTTAGACTTATATACCACTTCCCAGTGCTTTACAGCCCTCTCTAAGCAGTTTACAGAGTCAGCCTATTGCCCCCAACAACCTGGGTCCTTATTTTACCAACCTCGGTAAAGGATGGAAGTCTGAATCAACCTTGAGCCTGGTGAGATTTGAACTGCCAATCTGCTGGCAATCGGCAGTCAGTAGAAGTAGCCTGCAGTACGGCATTCTAACCACTATGCTACCATGGCTCATGGCTAATATTTTCATTTGACTACTGAAAATAAAGCATGCACTTTTGAATGAGTAGTAGATGAACTCCAGTAAAAATGATCATGTTTTTATCATCAACAACAGAACCAACAACGTTTTTTTTCAATCGAATCCAGTTTGTCTTTTGAAGCCTATAGGGCCTAATGCCAATACTGACTCCAAACCCAGAAACAAACGATACTCACCTATCTTCATTTAATTTTAATGAATGCTGGGAATATGGAATTGATACAACCTTCCACCTGGATTAAGAATCGCAAATACACAATTCTTTGGGGCAGTACTAATTTTCATCTGCCCAGTAACCAGGATTCAAAAAAATTGAAAGTATGAAGGTAGAACCACCATAAAAGAAAGAGGATGTTTCAAAAGTGACCCAGAAACAAATTCTAAAAATAAGTCATCCTATATTTCTATAAGGAACTGGAAGTAAATATCAATGAGTAAGTTGTATGTGAAATGAACTGGGCAGAGGAAAACTGCAATAATCACTAATTTAAACAAAAGTCAGTATTGAAGTCATGAATTCAAGGTTGAACGGGGAGAGGAAAATAAGGTGGACTTATTTCAGATTTTTCTGTCTCTCCCATCTTTGGCTTTCAATCTCTTCCTCAACACAAGACAGAGAAAGCATGGAAATCAAAATGATTCAGGAAAGTAGAGAGGGCAGGTGCTGCAATATAAGAACAAGTGGAATAAGGAGAAGAAAATGAGAGTGTTAGAATTATAAATGGGGGGAATGCAACTCCATCATCCTGAATGACTTACGAGTGAGACTGACTAGAAGGAGCTGCATTGAAAGGGAATATTATAGGAGATACTTTTGTTGCAGTGGTGATAACACCAATGTGATGGTCTCCTGGTCTGTAATAGCTCCATGGTTTTTTTCCATCCTGGTGCTTCAAAATCAGTGGACATTTCATTGTAAGATTCTCAGAGACTGGCAAGAATGACAGTAGCAACAGAAGCAGAAGCAGGAGGTCATAATTCATGGGGATGAATCAATCCCCTTCTTGTTTCTAAACAAGCGTAATAACAAGTCTTGAAGAATTAAAAGCACTCTCACAAGAGCCAATGGCTGATTCGGACAGAGACAAGACCAAGCTTCAGCTGGAAAGGAGAGAAAAGTCTATTTAAGAGCACAGCCCTGCCTATTCTAAAATCCACCAACACAGACTGTGACCTGAAGTATTTATCTTTTCTGATGCAAGATCCTGTTCAGTTTGCTTCAATCTGATGTTTACTTAAAAATCAGACACTGGAGAAGTAGAAGGAGAGACCTCAAAAAGCAGGAAGATGATAATTACAGTGAGAAGCAACTTTTCCTCTGGGGATCCTGAACTTCTTCCTTGGCTCCATTTGCAGAAAAGAAGCTGATGTACATCATATTAGTGAAAAATTACAATGTGAGGGCAGTTTTTTGTAGCAGTTGTCATTTTTCCTGTCAGGACATGTCCAGAAAATGATGCTGGAGAAAAATGCAGCATTTCAACACCTGTGTTATTGACTTACACTGTCTTTCAACATGGTATCATTTCTCCAGAGACTGCTGAGTAAGGACACCCAGAGTTATTTTATCCCCCCCCCCCACTTGACACCACTGGTGGTATTCAGCCATTTCAGACCAATTCAAGTGAACCGGTAATGGCGACTTGTGGGGGTTCCCCCTCCACCTACCTTGTCGCTATGCTGTCCTATTTAGCCACGATTTCTAAGCCGCACACATGCGTGGAAGGCCACACACACGGTCACATTTTTGGTGTGTGGTGAACCAGTTGTAAAATTCTGTGAAACCCACCTCTGCTTGATAGCAAAGAAAGGAGGAGAAATGGTGGCGCAGTGGTTAGAATGCATTATTGCAGGCTCATCCAGCTCCCTGCCAAGAGTTCAACCCTGACTGACTCAAAGTTGACTCAGCCTTCCATCCTTCCACAGTCGGTAAAACGAGGACCCAGATTTTTGGGGACAATATGCTGACTCTATAAACTGCTTAAAGAGGGCTGTAAAGCGCTATACAATGGTATTACAGTCTAAGTTCTATTGCCATTATCTTGGCCCCTTGTCAGAAAAATTGTTTCTTGTTTGGAGAGAGGGTACATTGATATGTACACTGTAGGAAGTTATCACTCACCCCTCTCCTAGAAAAATGAAATATTCTAGGAAATATTAAAAAGGCAGAATATTATATTTTCCCTAAAGGAGAAACATGTTTCTAAAGATAAACTCAGAGCCTCAGCTCCCTGTGCCTCCCACCCCTGCCAGCAGATATTTTGGTGCCAACCTATCTACAAGACAAAGGCTAGGTCAGTTTATCTTCAACACCAAAGACATGGCCCTCAGGACATGAGCCCACACTCAAGATCCAAACTAGGTCAAAGCCATTACACCATAATAGGAATTGCCCAAAGCCCTTTCATTACATCATCACCCAGCAAGGTTCAACCAAGCTTGGGACTCAGGACAGCCTACAGAGTTGTCCCTACATGGCCCCATGGGAGTCTGACAACCAATCAGGATACAAGCTCAAATTCAAAAGCCCAGAGAGGGTATAAAACTCAGGCTCTCTCAGCATCTCTCTTTTTTTCTTCACCCAACATCGTCAAGGCATGTGATCCTGTCCATCATTAAAAACCAGTGTCTTTTCCCCCACTTGGAACTGAACCCAGATGGACATTTCTGCCAACAACACCTTGACATAGAAGGGAAAACTGGGGGGTTAAGTTAGAGGAGGTAGCAGGACTATCTTTATGGTGATGTGCAGAGGATGGGCCATTCTTGGGGAGGTGTGATCTTTTTGAATCCATTCCCATTTTACAGACCTTGGTTTTTACTCTTAGTGTCTGACTACAAGATTGTTTGTGGACCTGGATGAATACACAGCTCTTAAGGCCAATGCCCCAGTCCAGGGTGTGAGCTAAATGGTGTGATTGTCCATGGACAGGATCTTTCAATCGCCACCTCTTTCTGATGCCTCCTACACCATGGGGAAAGATTATAGGGTGATATGCATTCACCTGTGGGATTTTGTAGCTGGCCAGCATGGTTGTTGTGGCCCCGTCCTCTGAGCCTATCCCATTGGAGGAAGGAAGCTCTGAGCATGAGGAAGAGGAGCCAGCCAGATCTCCCAACCCCCCCCCCTCTGGCACCGTCTCAGGTGCCAGCTGAAAGAGAGCAAAGTAGTGGGGAAACAGGTGTCTCAGATGAGAGTGAGGGAGAGACGTCATTCCTGGACGCACGTCAACGAAGGCGAGATAAGCGCTTTCAGCAGCTGAGGAGACATATGAGGGAATAGACCTGAGTCACTGGACTTGAGTCACAGGACCAATGAGTTACTGGACCACACCCGAAGACTATATAAGACAGGGTGGTGGTCAATGATCCCTGTGACGAACAATAACTCAATCTGGTAGTCATTGGAGCTAAAAGAACGGATTTTGGCAAAGCTATGTATGTGATTTTCTTTCTGTGAACTATTAAAGCACTTGGCAGACGGTGTGCATATCGCTGCCAAGTTAGAGATAAGAACTGTGGTGTGTGCCAAGTGCTTCTTTAACCCTCGACTGGCTGTGTTTTTGTGGGTATATGTAGAGGGGGACAGATCAATGGTGGCTATTGGAGAGCAGATTTAGATTTAGATTTAGATTTATTGGATTTATATACCGCCCTACTCCCGAAGGACTCAGGGCGGTGTACAGCCAACAATAAAAATACATATGTACAAAATTTAAAAACCAACTAAAAACAGATTAAATGAATTTGGCCCGGACAGAATTAAAACACCCCAATATAATTTAAAAATTTTTAAAATTTGACACTAAAAATGGGGAGTGGTTAGGCCAGGCCCGCCTGGCGAAATAGAAAAGTCTTAAGAGCGCAGCGGAAGGTGGGCAGATCCGGGATCCTCCGTATCTCTGGGGGGAGCTCATTCCAGATAGTAGGTGCCCCCACAGAGAAAGCTCTCCCCCTGGGGGCTGCCAGCCGACATTGTTTGGCTGACGGCACCCGGAGGAGCCCCTCTCTATGACAGCGTACTGGCCGGTGGGAGGCTATTGGTGGTAGTAGGCAGTCCTGCAAGTACCCAGGTCCTAAGCCATGGAGCGCTTTAAAGGTAGTAACCAGGACCTTGAAGCGCACCCGGAAGACCACCGGGAGCCAGTGCAGCTCGCGCAGGAGAGGTGTCACATGGGAACGCCATGTCGCTCCCATCACCACCCGCGCGGCCGCACTCTGCGCCAGTTGGAGCCTCCGGGTGCTCCTCAACGGAAGCCCCATGTAGAGAGCATTACAGTAGTCTAGATGGGAAGTGACAAAGGCGTGAGTGACCGTGAGCAAGGAGTCCCGATCCAGAAAGGGACGTAACTGGCAGATCAGGCGAACCTGATAGAAAATCCTCCTGGCCACGGCCGTCAGATGCCCTTCCAAGGACAGCCGTGAATCCAGGAGGACGCCCAAGTTACGAACCCTCTCCGTGGGGGCCAGTGATTCGCCCCCAATAGTCAGTGATGGCGCCAACTGACTATATCGGGACGTCGGAAACCACAGCCACTCGGTCTTGGATGGGTTGAGCCTGAGCCTGTTCCTCCCCATCCAGATCTGCACGGCCTCCAGGCACTGGGACATCACTTCAAGGGCATCGTTGGGGTGGTCTGGGGTGGAGATGTACAGCTGAGTGTCATCAGCGTACTGATGGTACTTCACCCCAAAACCACGGATGATCTCACCCAGCAGCTTCACATAAATGTTGAACAGAAGGGGCGAGAGGACCGATCCTTGTGGCACCCCACATATAAGGGGCCTCGGGGTCGACCTCTGCCCCCCTGCCAACACAGACTGCGTCCGGTCGGAGAGATAGGAGGAGAACCACCTCAACACAGTGCCTCCCACCCCCATCTCTACAAACCCGTGTAGCATGATACCATGGTCGATGGTATCAAAAGCCGCTGAGAGGTCTAACAGGACCAGGACAGAGTAGCACCCCCTGTCCCGAGCCCTTCAGAGATCATCAACCAACGCGACCAATGCCGTTTCTGTGCTGTACCCGGGCCTGAAACCCGACTGGAACGGATCCAGATACATCGCTTCATCCAGGTGCTGGGGAAACTGTTTCGCAACCACGCTCTCAACAACCTTCGCCACAACGCGAAGGTTAGAGACCGGACGATAATTTACCAACATTGCCGGGTCCAGGGAAGGCTTCTTGAGGAGAGGCCTCACTACCGCCTCTTTCAAGGCGGCAGGAAAGACACCCTCCCCCAATGAAGCCTTTATAATCCCCTGGAGCCAGCCTCGTGTCACTTCCCGGGAAGCCAGCACTAACCAGGAAGGACACGGGTCCAATAAACACGTGGTCGCGTTCAGTCCACCCAGTATCCTGTCCACATCCTCAGGGGTCACAGGATCAAACTCAGTCCAGATAAAATTCTCAAGACCTGCCCCGGTCCCTTCCCCCGAGACCACCCAGTCGGAGTCCAAATCTTCCTGAATCTGACTGATTTTGTCATGCAGATATTGAACAAAATCCTCGGCTCTACCCTCCAAGGGGTCCTCCCGCGCTTCCTGGTGGAGCAGGGAGCGGGTCACCCTAAACAGGGCAGCTGGGCGATTATCTGATGACGCAATGAGAGCAGCAAAATAGCTACATTTTGCTGCTTTTATTGCCACTAGGTAAGTCCTAATATGGGATCTCACCAGTGTCCGGACAGATTCAGCAAGACTGGCCCTCCAACTATTCTCTAGGCATCTTTTCCGGTCCTTCAACTCCCTCAGCTCCTCAGTGAACCAAGGAGCCAAGTGAGATCGACGCCGGGTCAGAGGCCGCAAAGGCACAACCCGATCCAGAGCTCCGGCGGCCGCCCTATCCCAGGCGGCCACCAGGTCTCCGGCCGAGGCGTGTGCCAGAGCCTCAGGGAATGGCCCAAGCTCCATCTGGAACCTATCAGGTTCCATCAGGTGCCTGGGGCGGAACCATCTTACCGGCTCCACCTCCCTGCGGCGGGGTATTGCGGTTCGAAAGTCAAAACGAAGGAGGGAGTGATCTGACCATGACAAGGGTTCGATGACTATGTCCCCTATATCAAGATCTCTCAACCACTGTCCAGAGACAAAAACCAGGTCCAGTGTGTTTCCCCCCGTGTGGGTAGGGCCATGAATTAACTGGGTCAGGTCCATAGCCGTCATGGAAGCCATGAACTCCCGAGCCACCTCAGACATCTTCCCCACGGATGGCAGGTTGAAATCCCCCATGACCATAAGCCTGGGAGTATCAACCGCCACCGCGGTGATGACGCCGAGAAGCTCGGGCAGGGCTGCTGCCACGTGGCAGGGAGCCAGGTACTTGATCAGCAAACCCATCTGAACCCCATGACCCCATTTCACAAGAAGGGATTCACAACCGGCCGTCTGAGGAACAGTGGCCTCCCTCGGTTTCAGACCTTCTCTAATAATAACCGCAACCTCCCCCCGCCCCTCCCCTGTGACCTCGGCTGATGAAATGCTTGGAAACCCGGCAGGCACATTTCAACGAGGGGCGCCCCCCCTCGTGGCCCAACCAGGTCTCCGTAACACCTGCCAGGTCCGCACCCCCCTCCTGAACAAGCTCACAGATGAGGGGGGGTTTATTTACTGCAGACCTGGCATTGCACAACATCAGCCGAAGGCCCGGGCCCTGAGGGTCTGTGCAACCTAGGGAGCGGGAGGAGCCTTGGGGGCCAGAACACGCCACCGCTCGTAAACAGCGGGTACGTGTTCCCCTGACATGATATGGCCCCCTGCTCCCGCCATATCTACCTCTGCCACCTACAGTAACGATGTTCAATATACTATCCGGATCCGCTCTAATCCCCTCCACGACCCCGGGTCCCACACTCCCCCCACCACTCTTTACGGCTCGACCCAACCCTCCCCTTGGTGGGTTGTCCCCCCTACCCACTATCCCCTCCACCCCCCTCCCGGAACCCCTTAAAAGTTTAGATAAAAATTTACATTAAAAACCCCTCAGCCCCCTCTTTGCCACATGCCAGATGTTTGTCTCATTCCCTTCAAGGTGTCAACCCTGAAGCTGACCTGACTGAAGCCATTTTGACAGCTTCAGTGATGCCACAATGGAACTGAGGGATACAGGGGTGGGTGGGATTTGAGATAGCTGGGATTTTGTAGCCAAAACAAAATACTTTCTCTTCAGAACGAAGGACATTCTCACACATGGTCAGAGGAAGGCGGAGTGATGTCACCAGGCAACCGGACTGCACCGTGATTGGACCATGTGACTGATTGTTTTGAGGAAGTGACAAACTTTTGCTTTTAATTAGATGAAAGCCATGGGAACCTTCAGAGTCGGTTTTCACCAGATCTGTGCCAATATGATATATCCAATAAAGCTATCCTTTGAGGAAACTATCTTCCTCGGAGTTTGGCTTGCTGTGGGTCTATTACTTGGAACCCTGACACAAGGACAATAAAAAGGTCATTCTGCTTTCCACAGCTTTAGTTAGGAACATTGTCCCCCCCAGATAAAAGAAGGTCCAACACTGGTTAAGCCCATTTTTCAGCACATTTTTGACCCATTTTTTGTACTGTTTTTTGGCCTGTTTCGGCCTGCAATGTCCTGCAGGAGGACATGGAAGGTGAAAACGGGGCAGAGGGGGGCACACACAGCCTATTTTAGCCTCCAGAGGCACAGTGGGCCAGTCCTTTAATATTTCCAGGCAGGCCCCATGGGCCAGATTTAAGCATCCCATGGGCCGGATACGTCCTGCACGGGTCTTGACTTTGACACCTCTGGACTATTCCATCTGGCTCAGATGTCTAGGGACACTTGGTCTTCTTTAACCCATAGGCTTCATGGAGATTAATATCAAACAGTGATTGGATGGAGGGAAAAGCGGAATGAGGATTCTGTCCACTATCTTGAACTCCTGAAAT
Organism: Masticophis lateralis; assembly: GCA_030761175.1. Classification (NCBI taxonomy): domain Eukaryota; kingdom Metazoa; phylum Chordata; class Lepidosauria; order Squamata; family Colubridae; genus Masticophis; species Masticophis lateralis. The sequence continues at coordinate 11,977,603 of JAUDYJ010000002.1, forward strand.
AATTTGGGATATAAATCCAATAAAGAAATAAAATGAATGAATGTCTGAGGAACATGAGAACCATTTTTATTCTCTGGTTTAAAAAAAAAATGGGAAGGGATGACGTTTCAAGGCAAGTTTTTCAATTTTGTCAAACACAGCAGTGTCCTACTTTCCCACCCCTTTTCCTCCAAACACAAACCAACACACACACAAACTTTTGAATTCCAATTCAACAATTAGACCTCTGTGTCTCAGGAATCTTGGAGGGGATGAGATGGTGGCAACACAAAGAAAGATCACCTGGGGTGCTCCTAGTTTTGATTCTCAAACCAGGTCAACTAAAATAGACTCCTGGAGATTATATCATGTGCTTTTTATTGGGAAACTTGACAGAGTTGGAAATGTAAAGAGCATGAAGGGACATTGTATCGTGCTTGGTGGACATGTATAAAAGATGACAAATTTGGATTCAAATGCATACACTGATACCGAGGATTTTAAAAATAAGTATTCAACTGAAGTCAAAATGCTTCTTTTGAGGATTGATAGGTAAACAATTGGAGAAATGCCATGGGAGCTTCTTTTAATGTATGATTACTGTCACAAGTTCACTATATGTACAAAGTTGGGAAGAATTCAGGACCACCCACCACTGAGGAATGGTTGGTGAAATAGCCAAACTTGCTGAGATGGACAAACTGACTTCTTCGATTAGAAAATGGACAATATCTACATTTATTGGTGACTGGAACACACTTATCAACTTTTTGCATAAAAAGTCCGCAAACATGAATTTGCATTCCTTTTAAATTGCGTGTTTCAAACTCGATTGCGTCATATGACCTATCCTGACCTATCGTGACTTTTTGTCCTTTGTGCAGCCAGGGTGAGTGTGGCCTGTGTGTGACGCATCCAGCTCGTGAGCCGCCAGTTTGACACCCCTGTTTTAAATGATTATACAGGATGGATTGTAGTAGAAAAAAGGAAAAAGAAGAAAAAAGAAAAAAAGAAAAAAGAAAAGAAAAAAGTCACAGTGTAACTTTAAACACAGAGAAAAATATTCCTCTTTCTTTTTGGTTTTCTCAGTTTCAATTTAGTTTATACTAGACTTCACCAGGAGAGCATCTATCTGCAACGGGCAAGTCATCTCCTTTCTAATTGGCATCCAAGAGATTGACCATGACTCCTCTCCAAGGTACACCAGACCTGTGTTACAAATTTAATGATGATTATTCAGATTCTAGGATGACTTGGGAGGCTGTGCTGGACCTCTCTCAGCTGTTACATCAGGTCAGTTTCCCTAACTAAAGCTATGGAAGGTAGAAGGACATTTTTTTAAAAAAAAGTTTTTTGATTTATATGCCGCCCTTCTCCGGAGACTCAGGGCGGCTTACAGTGCGTTAAGCAATAGCCTTCATACTTTTGTATATTTATATTTTATACAAAGTCAGCTTATTGCCCCCAACAAACTGGGTCCTCAATTTACCCACCTTATAAAGGATGGAAGGCTGAGTCGACCTTGAGCCTGCCTGGGATTGAACTCGCAAGTAATTGCAGCAGCTGGATCTTAAATGCTGCCTTTGTAGGAGGCATTACTCCCCTACGCTACTCAGGCTCTTATTTTCATTCTCTTAAAGGGATTAAGACAGACAACTCCTCCCAGATTGCTACCATGTTGGCTTCAGAGGTGGGTTTCAGCAGGTTCTGACCAGTTCTGGAGAACTGGTAGTGGAAATTTTGAGTAGTTCGGAGAACCAATAGTAAAAATTCTGACTGGCCCTGCCCCCATATATTCTCTGCCTCCCAAGTCCCAGCTGATCAGGAGGAAATGTGGATATTGCAGTAGCCTTCCCCTGGAGTGGGATGGGAATGGAGATTTTACAGTATCCTTTCCCTGCCACACCAACCATGCCACACCACCAACCCATGCCATGCCCACCATGCCACACCCACAGAACCGGTAGTAACAAATTTTGAAATCCACCATTGGTTTCAGTGGTAGATATATAATGAGGTAGATATATAATATTCTGTAGCCCACTTCCCATGCTGTAGGCAGTGGTGAAATCCTGTGTGGATTGCCACCGGTCTGCTGTCCGTGCATGCACGGTGCATGACAAAAGCATGTTGCGGCAACACACAGGTGCAGTACATGCCAAACACATGCTTCATGCGGAAAAAGGAAGCTTAACAAGGTAAGTAGAACAACGAGGGGGGGGGGGAACAGTTGTACCATATGATTTAGATTCGCTAGAAAGCAGGATTTCCTGTTTTCTAGCAAATATAAATTGAGCGGCAAAGCTGATAGTCAGAAATACCGTTTTGGACGAATTGGTGGCTTTTTTTTAAACTGCTCATTCTCCTGAATTGGTAGCTTTTATCATAACCGGTTCACTGGAATTGGTGCAAACCAGTAGCATTTCACCCCTGGTTGTATGGGTCACTAGAAACAGTGGAATGTCTGAACAAAAGAAGGTGATAAGGATTTCCCATAGCAAATTTTCTGTTATCTCCAACAGGACAAATCACTTGCTTCTTCATAACAACCACCATCTTTTTTCTTCGGAAAAAAAAAATCACCTCACACTATTGCATGCTGTTAATGGTCATCTTTCCAGTGTTTTTCATGTCAGCTCTCATTTGGAAGAGAAGAATTCAGTGACATTCAGGCCCTTTCCATTTCCATTATACAGTTTGTGGATAAAGCATTTCATTTTTATTATTTGATGTATCAATTTTCAGAGGAAGGCTGGAGAAGATGGCCATAGAAAGATGATTTAGACGCTCCCTCAGGAGGTAATTGAAAGGTTCTTGTACCTAAAAAAATCATTACCAAAATAATGGAATTTTACCACCATACCAGAGGTGGGCTTCAGCAGGTTCTGACCAGTTCTGGAGAACTGGTAGTGGAAAATTGGAAACCCACCACTGCACCATACCACTACCACCCTGCCCCCATTATATACAGTATTACTGGCACAGCAACAAGATACTAATTGCACACGTCATGATTAAATCAAACCTGGGTGTGGCATCTCAGGCCTCAAGTAGGCTAAGGACATTGGCAGATATTCTGCTCAATGGACATCTTTGAATTTTACTTTATCCAGTTGGGGACATTCCCTTTCAAACACCCTTTAAACATGGCAAGGACAATCATTGGCCTGCTTATGTATGGAGAAGAGCTTGGACCATTTTCTTGGTGCAGACTGTTGAAAAAGATTAAGACCTAAAATTCCTCTGTCTCATATTTCTACAGTTTTTCTGGTTGTAAGATGCTCCTTTGTGTTCAGGTCTGGCCTCAGAATGATGATGTAGCACTTGGGGATGAAGATGCAGCCCAGCAGAGCAGCACTGGAGGCCAAGATGGAGAAGATCTGAACAGCCACCATGTATTTCCCTTTAGTGCTCAGGTAGGCGGGCACAAAAGTCACCCAGACACTGCAGAAGACCAGCATGCTGAAGGTGATCAGCTTGGCTTCATTGAAGGCCCCAGGGAGATCCCTGGCTAGGAAAGCCACTGTGAAGCAGATGGCAGCCAGGAAGCCCATGTAGCTGAGGATGATGTAGAACATGACATCATAGCCTTCATTGCATTGCAGAATGATCGTTCCAGGCTGGGAATGGAGGTCAAAATCAGGGAATGGGGGAGAAACACTCAGCCAGATGGTACAAATGATAATTTGGACAGCAGAACAAGAAAAGATGATGGAGTTGGCCAAGCTCTTCCCCAACCATCTCTTCACTTGGTTGCCTGGTTTTGTGGCTAGAAAGGCCAGCACCACTGTGATTGTTTTGGCCAAGAGAGAAGAAACAGCGGTTGAGAAGACAATGCTGAACACTGTTTGTCGAAGAAGGCAGGTGGCTTTCCTTGGTTGACCAATGAAGAGAAAAGAAGACAAGAAGCAAAGCAGGAGGGAGACCAGGAGGATGTAAGAGAGGTCCCGGTTATTGGCTTTGACAATGGGAGTTTCTAGGTATTTAATGAATATGATTAAAACAAGGCCTGTGGTTAGGAACAAGATTAGAGCAAAAGAGACCAGGATGATGCCCAGGTATTCTTCATAAGACAGGAAGGTTATAATTTTGGGGATACATTTTATTCGGTCCTCATTTGGATATTGCTCAGGTGGACACTTGCTGCATTTTTCTATATCTAAGAATACCAAAAGAACATTTTTTTAAACAACCTCTCCATTCACATTTTAAGAAATAGCTTCTTTGTACATTGTATACCAAGAACATTTTCCCAAATACATGTTTTAAGATCTCCTCAAAATAAAGATAATAAGAGTACTATTTTCATATATACACTTACACACTTACACACAGCTGTATGTATGTATGTATGTATGTATGTATGTATGTATGTATGTTTATATGTATGTATGTGCATGTGTGCATGTTTGTGATATGTGTGTGTGTATACACACATATATACACACATACACACATATGTACATACAGACACATATACACATACCCCCCCCCCACATATATATGCAATGTATGGCTGTGAAAGTTGGACCATAAGAAAGGCTGAGCACCAAAGAATTGAGGCCTTTGAACTATGGTGCTGGAGAAAATTCCTGTGAGTCCCTTGGACTGCAAGATAATCAAACCAGTCAGTCCTAGAGGAGATCAACCCTGACTGCTCTTTAGAAGGCCAGATCCTGAAGATGAAACTCAAATACCTTGGTCACCTCATGAGAAGGAAGGACTCACTGGAGAAGAGCCTAATGCTGGGAAAGATTGAGGGCAAAAGAAGAAAAGGATGGATGGAGTCACTGAGGCATGACATTAAATGAACTCTACAGGATGCAGAGGACAGAAAGGCCTGCAGGAACGTTGTCCATGGGGTCACGATGGGTCGGACATGACTTCACGAATAACAACAATATATAATTTGTGTGTGTATTTGTGTATGTTTGCATGTGTGTATATATATGTGGAAATGTGGGTGAAATGAGATGTCCCCAAAATTGTCCACAGCACCTCATTGTGAAACAATATAACTTCTTGGTGATCCTCACAGGGAGGCCTCTATAGAATACATTGGAAGAATCTTTCCATGATTATACTAAGGCAGTGATGTCTAACCTTTTTGCTGTCGTGTGACAAAAATGAGGGAAGCAGAGGGGGGGGGGGAGTCACATGCGCATGTGCCCACACCCATAATTCAATGTGCCCTGCTCCCCCATTCATGTGGACACAATCCCCCCACCCCACCCCACTTTTAGCATGCAATGGCACGGTGGGCACAGTAGGCCCATTTTTCGCCCTCCCTAGGCTCCAGAGGCTTCCTAGGAGCCTGAGGAGGGTGAAAATGGCCTTCCCCACCCCCTGAGGCCCTCTGGAGGTCAGAAACAGCTTTGTTCCTGACTTTTGGTGGGCCCAGAAGGCCCAAAAATCAGCTGGCCTGTGTGCACATGCGCACTGGAGATGAGCTAGGGCAACACTCGTGTGTCCACCGATATGGCTCCGCGTGCCACCTGTAGTTTGCCATCACAGTACTAAGGTATTTCCTCAGGTTTCAAAGAAATCTGATTTTCCTAGAAGTCAAAATATACGGTAGTAATACAGATTGCCTAATATGGCAAACCCTCTTATCTCTTTGCAGCCTCTCTTTCAAGATCATTTTGCTGTTCTTCCCATTAGATAAGAAATTGTGCACTTTCACAATAAAGAAGAAAACAGTTGAGTTTCAATCAGTCTCTTAACTTGCACTTCCAGAAAAATGGTCTGGATGAATCTACTTCCCCAATGTCTGCTCTTTTTTTTGGTGTCACCTACCTTCCTGAGTGGAGATGGTCCCCTCTGGACAAGGAACACAGTCATAACAGCAAACTGGCTCTCCTTCTCGAGCCCGCTTGACAAATCCAGGACGACAACTTTTCACACATTTGGACTCAGGCAGAGACTAAGCCGAAAAACAATGAATGCCAAAGAAAATATGTTAGGACTAACCATCCATAGAAAACAAAGGTCAAAATAAACCTTAGCCAAAGAAACTCTGTTCTTCCCTAAGATAAGTCTGAACTCTCTGACGAGTTCCAAATAGTTGCAAGAGATACAATTACTGACAGGGTCTGTATTTAGGCAAGAATAACAAGAAAAACCAACTGTATAGGAATAGACTAGGTGAAACTTGGCTTAATGGCAGTAACAGCGAGAGGGATCTACCTGTGTTTCTCCAAAAAGAAGGCCGGGTCTTACTTTTTTTTTTGACCCTTGAAAAATTGACTAGGCCTTCTTTTTGGAGGGTTCTAATTATTGACTCAATTCACGATGGTGGTGCCAACAGCCCCACCCAGCAGGATTGATCCGGAGCTCTGTTATCAGCTGCAGAGGCCAGAGTGATGCGTGCAAGTGGCAGCAAGTGGCCCCAGAAGAAGCAGCCACAGAAGAAGGTGAGGCAGATGTCGGGGAGTGCGAGGCCTGGTAAGTAGGGCAGCTCCACCCTTATCCCCACCCCGGCTTATTTTTTACCTGTGCCTCGCCCTGTACACCAGGATGGGCAGGGTCTTAATTAGGGCTAAATTTGTGGGTGGGGCATAATTTGATTGCATGTGCTCAAAAACGTGATAGGGCTTCTTTTCAAGGTGGGTCGTCTTTTTGGAGAAACACGGTAGAAGTCCTAATGGTTCGTCACTTCAATATGAATCAACAGCAGCCAAAAAAGCCAATGCAATCCTAGGATTCATTAATGGAAGAACAGAATCATGATCACATGAAGAGCTATTGCTGCTGTACAAACCTTTAATGAGACCACACTTGGAATACTGTATTCAGTTCTACCACAATATAAAAAGTGTTGAGACTCTGGGAAGAGTGCAGAAAAGAGCAACTAAGGTGATCGGGGAACTAGAGGCTAAAGCATATGAACAATGGTTACAGGAATTGGGTATGTCCAGTCTAATGAAAAGAAGGACTGGGGTGATCACTGTTCCAATATTTGAGGGGCTCCTACAAAGTCAGGGGGATTTCAAGCTATTTTCCAAAGCACCAAAGGGCAAGACAAGAAACAATGGTTGAAATAATGAAGGAGAGAAGCAACCTAGAACTAAAGAGAACCCTAATGGTGAAAGCAATCAACCAATGGAATAGCTTGCCTTCAGAAGTTGTGAGTGTTGCATTACTGGAGGCTTTCAAAAAGAGACAGGACAACCATTTGTTCAAAATGGTACAGTGTCCCTTGCTTGAGAAGGGAGTTGGACTAGAAGATCTCTGAGGTCCCTCCCAACTTTATTATTCTGTTCTAACCTGAAATGGATGCTCAGGCTAGAGGAAATAGAGGAAAGACAGCAAAATTTCTCCCACCTTATTGACCGACTTTAGCAGTGACAGAGTTTCAGCACTGGCAGTAAATCTTTGCCTCTCAAAACTCCCCAGCTGCTCATCGATGGGAGCCCATCCAGGGAGAAGCACCCAGCTTATGACATTCAGATCTGTTGCTACATCTCCATTTTGGTCCACGTACAATTTCCAATGGGAAATATTGAAAAACTCATTCTTCTCCAGAAATGGATGGAACTAGAATAAAAATCCAGGAATTTTAAAAGCAGAAAACTTGGTTTCTTAACCCAGGTGGTCTTTTCACATTTGAAACTCTCATTCGAAGTTGTTTAACTTGCAAGCATAGTGAGTTAGGAGAACAAGCATTATCACTATCTCTACAATTGGAAAAGGCTCAGATAAATCTGGCTCAGATAAATTGCTAAATGATATGTGAAAAAAATAAGTATTGACAAAATAGAATTGACCAAATTTGGCAATTAAAGGGAACATTTTAGAACACATCACACACACACACACACAAAGAACAAACAATGAGATTATTCATAAATTCCTTGGGGGGGAGGGAGAAAGAAATGTCGAGTTCTCAAGAAGAAAATTGGCAGGCTAATCTTTTCCCAAGTAGACCAGATGGGAAACATGACCTCATAAACTAATTTTACATTATTGTAAGGTACATTAAGAGTTCTCACAGGTTTTATAGTCCAAATTTCCCACCAATACTGATGTCCCCACAAAAACAACCCTGTGAGATTGGTTGGGCTGAGATTGATCAACCTGGGCTGGATCAACCTGGCATCCATCAGACTGGATCAACCTGGGATCCATCAGGCTGAGATCAACCTGTGAGGTTCATCCGGCTGAGAGTGAGTGATTGGCTAAAGTAACCCAGATGGCTGTTATGGTTAAGGCAGGATTGAAATTTACAATTTCCCACTATCTAGCCTGCTGCTATGCTATATATCCAAATATAGCAATAGCACTTAAATAATAAATAAATAACTTTATTGTCATTGACTTAGACTTATAGACTGTTCCATAGTGCTTTTACAGCCCTCTCTAAGTGGTTTACAGAATCAGCCTATTGCCCCCAACAATCTGGGTCCTCATTTTATCCACCTTCAAAGGATGGAAGGCTGAGTCAACTTTGAGCCGGTGAGATTTGAACTGCCAAACTGCAGCTAGCAGTCAGCTGAAGTAGCCTGCAGTACTGCACTCTAACCACTGCGCCACCTCGGCTCATCATTATCAATATCATTATACTTTCTTAATAGATTATGGGAATGCTGGTGATATAACTTGATTTCATCAAAATATCAGCAATATATTTTCCTGATGTGATGATTAGAAATCTGAACCTTGTGAAGGTTGAATAATATAATTAAGTGTATAAAAATGGTCTTAAAAATTGTATTGAAATGATTATCTATGCTCCTCGTATAACTGGGGAGTGGTGGAAAACAATTACCATGTTTCCCCGAAAATAAGACCCTGTCTTATATTTTTTTGAACACTGAAATAAGCGCTTGGCATTATTTTCAGGGAGGTCTTATTATTTTGCGGGACATGGAGCAAGGCGGGGCCCCTCTTGCTGCCTTACCTGATTTCCAGCTCTGTCTTCCTAACCCCAACCAGAGGAAATGGCAGGGACCAGCTGAGCAAACAATTAAATATTTTTGGGAAGGGTTTGTTTTTGGGGGAAGGTCTTATTTTCAGGGGAGGATTTATTTTCAGGGGAGGTCTTATTTTCGGGGAGAGATCTTATTTTGGCAGAAACATGGTAGTTCTTGGTCATCTATTTTGCTATATTGTCATTAATAAAGATAGCTCTTTGATAAAAATATGGTTTTGCAATACAACATTTATATCAACACATAGAAAAACCTATTCTGATATCGTTTTAAGAATGAAGTGCTTCCATTTTTTTTAATACTGCCTATTTGTATGCAGATTACTAGTTTACTATATATAAACAGATATATAAACAGAACAGACTTTAGACATTTGTCTAAAGTCTTTAGCGTGTGCTCTTCAGCCTGAAATTAGGTGACCAATTCAGCTCGTATGTTCTGTTGAGGTGCTCCACTATCAGCTCCCTCCACCACAAAGATGTTGTATGAAAAGGGCCATATGGACAATTGTTGGATCTAGCAGAATGAGAACTGTGGACCACAAACAATGATGCCTTTGGTGTATCCCTGCATAACAGTTGCACTATCCCCACTAAACTTAATAGGGAAAATAAGGGCACAGGTCCAGCTGTTTCTGATGAGGCTCAATTGGGCAGGGGATGATGGTCCATGCAGGAAAAGCTATCTTGATAAGGGAAGGTCTGCATTTGGTGTTGCAAATCAGCCGTGTGTGGTGAGTACAGTATCTAAAAAGAGAAGCCGTATTCTGGTTGGTGACTCAATTGTAAGAGGTGTCTGTTTAGGAAAGGATGTGGAGTATTGAAGGAGATGAGGTATCTGCCTGGTACAATTGCCAGCAGAGAAAAGGTGGTGAATTGTTAGGATTGTCAAGAATGCTAGTAAGGATCTTGATGTTATTGTGCATCTTAGCAGAAATGAAATGTCCAAAAGAGATGTGTTCTCTATACATAAGGATTTCCAGAGTTTGACGCATGAATTCCTTAACTGATTGGACCCAGAAGATGTCCCTTTCTGGCATGGGTGGGCTGGGCCTGTCCCATTGGGGTGAAATGGTTCCTCAGGTAGCCTGGACTCATGACATGCAGGGCTTTAAAGATGACAATCAACACCTTGAATTGCACCTGGAAGCAAACTGGTACACAGTGCAGCTAGTGGAGCAGTGATGTAACATGGGCCATCCCAGGGATCCCAAGAAGTGTCCACACCACTGAATTCTGCACCAGTTGTAGCCTCCAAATCTCTTCAAAGGTAGCCCCATGTAAAATTCATTTCAATAGTCCAAACAGGAAATGACCAAGAATTGAGTGACTAAACACAGGGACTCCTGATCCAGGAAAGGATGCAACTAGTGCACAACACAGTGTTGTGCAAAGACTGTCCTAGCTGTGACTACCACCTGCTCTTCAAGGAGTTGTGAGTCCAGGAGAACCCAAAAGTTCTGTACCAGTTTTTCAGAGGTAGCAAAACTAAAGATGTTAAATTATTAGATTCTAAAGATCCATGCAGCAAAAGCCTCTTGATGTTGCCAGCATTCAGCCAAAGCTTCTTATCCCCCATCCATGCAATGTTATTCTCTGGGTGGTTAGTCTGGCCAGCCTGTTGGCCTTTTGTAGCACAAGGAGGTTGAGAAGATCCTTCTACCTCTCCTTTGGGGTTTTATGCATCCTGGGAGGAACTCCATACCTGCCATGGCTGCAGCTTTGAAGCCTCCAAGTTCTCATCACCCTTCTTGCTTCTCCTTCTGGATCTGGAAGAATATGCAGCTTTCAAGGCATGGGCCAGAGTCTTAACAAAACTGTGTAAACGGAGGTGAAAAGGGATCCACATGCTTCTATTTTCCGGTGTAGGCTCCAGGGGTGCTTTCTGGATGCATCTTTTCTGACTTTTGACAGAAAAGATGTGCTTTGAATAAGAACAGTGAAAAAAACGATCTTCCAATTTCACATAGAGTTTAGTTCCAACAGCATCATCTTCTGGTCTTCCTTTTTCCTGAAAAGCAAAGCTCCAAATACTATGGGCATATTTGTAAAGATCCACCCTACTCGATACCAAATACTCAATGGCTCCCAAGATCCAGATTTTCCCTTCAATCGGTCCTGCCATAGTTTCAAATTTAAACTGGAAAATACGAATTCTGTCCCAAATGTCAGTATTTTCTATGTAGTTCACAAAGACATTGACTTGTCTCCACTTAGAGACATCATCACCGAGAGCTGCTGTATATCCAGTGTCTGAGAATTGTCGTGATATAACAACACAAATTCCATTTCTTTCAAGCACAGGAGTAAAAGTCCTCATGAAACTCTCTCCCTCCTCTGTGTCTGAAGTAATGAGACCAATCAAGGTCCATCTAAAATGGAGGAGCAGTTGGAGAATTGCTGGGTACGTGATCCCTTTTGAGGGGAGCATCCGGTGGAAAAAAGGAAATTGACTTTTATCATTCTGAGCCTTTGAAACAAATGCATCACTGATCTGAAAAGGCAATGAAGAATGCTATGCTATATTTTGGGACAGATCAAGTCCAAAATACTAGATTTTAACAACTCCAACCTGATTTTCATGAGCCTGTTAGAATAATTTAGTCTAGCTTATTGTTGATTACTTATTAAACTATATAAAAAAGCAGGATCTAAAGTACAAAACGTTAACAAGTTAATTAATTTAAGTAACATGTAAAATTAATAATTACATAAAAATAAAAGAAAAACAAACATCCCACAGTAGTAATGGAGGACTTTAACTACCTTGATATCAACTGGGAGAATTTTAAGGGAGAGTGAATATAATGCAAACCGAAGGAATAGAACATGTTCCAAACAGTGTTCTTAAACATAAAAAGAGAGAGAGAGCTTATTTTAATGAAGAGAGAGCTTGGGAAAGATTCCAGGGATGAACAACCCAAGAAGCTTGGGAATCTATGAAAATCATGTTAATAAAAGCCCAGTCCAGCACAATACCAGCGAAAAAGAAAAACAAATCCAAGAAGAAACCAGCATGGTTACATAAGTATCTATTTCTTATAAACTGAAAAAGAAAAAGGACAAGTTAAAAAAAATGGAAAGAGGGACACAAACTCTATCACTCACCCACAACCTCCCCACTCACTTTACCAGATAGAGAAACACACACACAAACCTGAGGGACTTTGTAGGTGCCTACTAATGTTGCCATCTGAGTGGAAGTTTCCCTCTTAGCTGCATCAACAACAGCCAGAAGGTTTTCCTTCCCTCCACAGCTGTAGTTGGGGACATTGGCTTGCCCAGTAGAGAGGATGTCCATCAAAGCATCCGAAGTGCCAAGGGTACTGAAATAGTTCTCATGCAGGTTGTAGCCAAGTGTGAGATTGGGTAGGAGCTCAGGATTCTTGTTGACTGTTTGAATGGCGAAAGCCAGGGTTAGCAATTTAAAATAAAGTCCTGTACTGTAAAAAAATGTTCATGTTATTACCATCATCATCAAGAGCAACAACAAAATCATTTTTTTTTTCAATTTAACCCTCTTTGTCTCCACATTGTGTCTTAAGCCAATACAGATCCAAAGCCAAGGACACATGATAGCCACTCACTGGCAGATAATTTTTATGAGCATTGAGAAGATGGGATGGAGATAGCCCTCCATCACAGTTAAAAATCATAAATAAATCATTATTTATAGAAGTCCTAATATTCATCTGCCCAGTAACCTGTATGCAAAAGCATTCAATCATTAAAGTGGAACCACCATAAAATGAAGAGGATGTACCATAAAGTGAGCCTGGATAGCTCAGCAGGCTAATGCATGGTATTTAAATCCAGCTGTCTGCAATTATTGTAAGTTCGAATCTCACCAGGCTCAAGGTTGACTCAGCCTTCCATTCTTTCTAAGGTAGGTAAATTGAGGACTCAGTGTGTGGCGGCAATAAGCTGACTTTGTATAAAATATACAAAAGTATGAAGGCTATTGCTTAATGCATTGTTAGCCACCCTGAGTCTCCAGAGAAGGGTGGCATATAAATCAAATTTTTTTTTAAAAAAAATGACCCAGAAAAACAACTGTAAAAAGAAACCATTCCCTATTCCTCAAAGGATCAAGCATTGAGTATCAATGAGTAGTTATATAAATATGGAAATGGGCTGGTCAAAGGCATCTGCAACCCTTTCAGTCACTACTTTTAATCAAATTCAGTATCCCCGTAGTGAATGGTAATGGTAGTATTAGAAGGAAAAGCATAATACTAATATAATATTAGAAGGAAAAGCATAAATAATCTGAACTTCTTCCAAGTTTTATTTGTCACATGTTTGAATTCAAGTACATTTCACAAAAGAAGAGAAAAGAGGAAAGCCATGAAAATCAAAATGATTCAAGAAATAGTATAGGATATATTATATCCTATAATATAAGAGTAAGTGAAATAGTGTTAGAACTGCAAATGGAGGGAATGCAAATCCATCACACTGAATAACTTACGAGCGAGACTCACTAGAAGGAACCGTGTTGAAAGGCAACATTCTAGGTAATGACATTGTTTCAGTGGTGATTGCAGCAATGAGATGGTCTCCTGGCCTGTAATAGTTCCAGGGTTTTTCCCCATCCTGGATCTCAAAATTCAGCGGGCATTTCATTTGAAGCTTCTCAGAGACTGCCTGAGACACAAGCAGCATTAGAAGCAGAAGATCCATCATTTATAGGACTGAATCAATCCCTTTCCTGTTTCTAAACAAGAACAAGGAGAATTTGGAGAATTCAAAGCACTCTCAGTTTCCTGATTTATAGAGACAAACCAATCTTCACCTGAAAAGGAGAGAAAGGTATATTCAAGAGTTCAATCTCTGCCTTTCCTAAAACATCTGCCATAGAGAGAGTGAGCTGTGGCATTTATCCTTTTCTGATGAAAATTTCCTTTCTTGTTGATTTAATCTGATGTTAACATCGAAGAGACTATAGCAGAAAATGTCTCAAAGATAGATAGATAGCTTTTATTGTGGTCGGAGACCAAATTAAAATACACATTAAAGGCGGGGGGGGTGGGTAGATTTTACAAATGTAAATAGATCATGCGACAATACACCATCTACTACCGCAGATACAATCTGTACTATCAAAGACTGGGATGGTGATAATTACAGTGAGAAATAATTTCTCCTCCGGGGATCCTGATATTCTTCCAAGACTCCAAGTGCAGAGGATCAGATAGAGAACACATGTAAGTGAAAAATCACAAATACATCCCTGAGGGTGTTGTGATCCTTCCTGTCAGGACATGTTCAGAAAGCGATGCTGGAGGAAAATAGTTCAACACCCAGGTAGTTGACTTCTGCTGTCCTTCATTGTGATGTCTTGTCTCCAGAGACTGCTGGGGAAGGTCACTCAGAGCTACGGCGTTTGATTAAACTCTACATTGATGACCCAACTCTACTCCTACCTGGAGGCAATCAGTATCCTTGAGCCTTTCCTGATGTTAAGATTAGGGTCTTTTTGTGATTTTCTTTTCTATTAGATCTCCATATTTCCATGCTGAATTGGAGTTGATTTCAAATTTCCTTGTGCCTGAAGTGAAATTTCATTTCCCATCAGTTATAGAAATGTCAATTGTTGGATAACAGCTAACTAAAGAGGCTGGAAAGTGACAGCCTGTGGACTGTTATCATTGTTGAATGTTATCATATCCTTTGGCCTTCCCATCTCTGTGTGTAAACCCTCCCTAAAATATTGATAATTGATTGGTAAATGTGGTTGGGAGTCCCAATATTTCTAATGCATCAAGTTAGGGGAAATGTCTCCTTAGTTCTAAGTTGGTTCTCTCCTTGATTAATTTCCATCTGATACTTCTGTTTTACCTTAAGTGCTTTGGAGAACCGATTGTCTCCATCTTCTTTGTGGTAGCCCCTGAAATATAGCAAGACCCTAGGCCAGTGATGGCTAACCTTTTTGCCATCATGTGCCGAAAGTGGGGGGGAGCGTGGGAAGGTTGCCCATGTGTGTGCCCACACCCATAATTCAATGTGCCCCATGCATGTGCGCACACCTCCCCCCTCTTTTAACACATGATGGCCCGGTGGGCCCGGTAGGCCTGTTTTTCACCCTCCCCAGGCTCCAGAGGCTTTCCCCAGGGTGAAAACGGCCTTCCCCACCTATCCCGGAGGCCCTCTGGAGGGAGAAAACAGCCCATTTCCCAACTTCCGGCAGGGCCAGAAGGTCCAAAAATCGGCTGGCCATTGCACACATGCACGCTGGAGCTGAGCAATGCAATGCTCGTGTGCCCATTGATATGACTCTGTGTGCCACCTGCGGCACCAGTGCCATAGGTTCACCATCATGGTCCTAGTCTCTCTCTGTTAGATCAGACGTACAAGTTCCTGCAACTGTTCCTCCAATCGTCTCCAGCCATCCAATAATCTTTGTTGCATCTCTCTAGACTCTTCCTAGAATCTCAGCATCTTTTCTGTGTATCACAGTGATTAAAACTGGATTCAGTATTCCAAGTGTGGTCTTACCTGTGCAATATAAATAGGTAGTAGCACTTCATCAAAGTGTTTCAAACTCATGGCCTGTCGGCCGAATGCATCACACAAAGGGGGGGAAAATCTGCTTTTCAGCCAGGTACTAGTTTCTTTGGCTCCAATGTGGGAGCATAATAGTGGAGGGGATTGATAGATTAACAGACGATCCCAACTCCCTCCATCCTGCCCCACCCTTCCCATCTTTTAATTGGGTTTCAGTGTTTGGCTTTGTGTATGATTGTATTTATAGTATTGGTGGAACAAGCCGAGAACTACATGGCAGCACAAAAGTCAGAAGATAGTAGAAAGGTAGATGCAGAGGGAGAGAGGAGAATAAGAAAGCCTGTTCTGAAATGCAAGACCCCTCTCATCTTTGTAGCATATTGGAAACAGTGCTATCATATCTCTTTTATATCGTGGTGACCAAAACTGGAAGCAGTATTACAAGAGTGTAATACTTAAGACCACTTAATAATAATCTTATTTGTAAAGAAGTACTAACATTCTACAAGACCTTGATTCTATCCCTCTATTAACGTAGCCTAGGATTGCATTGGCTTTTTTGGCATTTGTTACACAGTGTTGGCTCATATTTAAGAGATTGTCCACTTGGACTCCAAGATCCCTCCCATCATTTTTCAACTAGTCTATAACTGACAGTTGGTTTTTCTTGACTAAGTCTAAAACTTTAGTTTTATCTACACTGAATTTCAGTTTATTAGATAGCTCCTCAGGGATAGGACCACTTACATAATTTTGGATTGATTCTATTAGCTAGGGATCTGTGGAGAGTTGGCCCAACCCTATCAATCTTCCCCTAGATGTCAGTTGGTAAAGCCAAAAGGGAGCCAAACATTGCCAAAGCCAAAGTTACTATGGAAAGAGGACTTCCAGATCACATTTCCTTTTCTAAAATAGCCAGGGATATTGTAGGCCCCTTGCCATGATCTGCTAAAGGCAATGAATACATTATGATGATCTGTGACTGTGTCATTAGGTACCCGGAAGCAATTTCATTAACAAATGTGATTACTAAACGTGTAGTAGAGGAGCTGGTAAAAATCTTCAGAAGATAGGCATAACTACACCACCTATGGTCTGACCTAAGTGTAGTACACAAAATTATCTGCTACAATGTCCGACCTATCAATGACTACTTCAGCTTCAACTGCAACAATACATGAGGACACAATAGATACAAACTTAAGGCAAACTGCTCCATAGTTGATTGCAGGAAATACAATTTCAGCAACAGAGTGGTCAATGCCTAGAATGCACTACCTGATTCTGTGGTTACATCCCCAAACCTCCATAACTTTAACCTTAGACTGTCTACTGTTGACCTCACCCCATTCTTAAGAGGTCTGTAAAGGATGTGCATAAGTGCAACATGCCTTCCGTCCCTGTCCTACTGTCCCCATTTATTTGTATCCATTTCATGTATTCATAATCATGTTTATGCTTATATCTGTTCTCTTATACATGTTTGACAAATAAAAAAATAAAATAAAATAAAATAAAATAAAATAAAATAAAATAAAATAAAATAAAATAAAATAAAATAAAATAAAATAAAATAAAATAATATGAGAACCTGATGGATCCAGGTATCAATTTTCAATCAGAGCTGCTGAAATATTTATATGCAGAACTGGAAATAAAATGGATGTGTACTATGGGTGTGTAATTTACTATGCACAGGTGAGAAGAATTGAAGGGTTCTTTTTAAGTCTTCAGTGGAGTCCTGGATGATGGGCCAAAGCTGGAAAATATGGTGAATACTTTAAAAAAAACCATCCACAAGAAGGATGGAACTAGATCTGGAGCTTAAACGAATGGAGGTTGCTGAGAAGGAGAAATCAGAAGAAAGAAAAGGAACATCAATCCCAGTTGGAGCTGTTGCAACATCACATTATCCTGATTAACTTCCCTCCCACCCCAAGTACTATCCAAACCTCAGAGGAATGAAAATACCAAGTCCCAAAGAACCATGAAAGACCTTCCTAACTAACTTTGAAGGAACCTGCCCTGTTTACATCATTCCAAAGACCAGGTTGTAGCTCACATGTGTCCACTCTTGAAGGTTGCCTTAATCAAACATGGATTAACTTGAGTGATGAGAAAAAGGATGACTACCAACAGTTTAAAAGAAATGAAAATTAATTAATATTCAAAGACAGAATATTTAGTAAAAATATTCAAAGACATTTCATGATATGAATATTATTTATTTATTGTTTAATATTATTTGTCATTTAATATATGTATTAGCTAATCTGAGTGTTCCGAGGAAAAGGAGGACAACAAATAATTTAAAACACAAATATTAATTATGAATCACTTGTTTAATGTTTGAGATTATTTTGGGTTTTAATTTGATTAATCCAACACTCTTAATATTTTTATTAGCTTTGGTTATAAATAACCCTAATTGTCAATTAAATGCAAAGGAAGCATACAAGTCAATCATAATTGTAATAAATAATTAAATGATACAAATCTAAGAAACAATTTCATTATCATTTTCCTACTTTTATCAATAAATGTTCCTTAGTATTTAGCTCTGATCTCAGGATGATAATGTAGCATTTGGGGAAGAAGATGTAGTCCAGGACTCTGGCATCCGAGGCCAAGATGGTGAAAATCTGAACGGCCACCATGTATTTTCCTTTGGTGCTCAGGTAGGTGGGCAAAAAGGGGATCCGGACACTGCAAAAGACCAGCATGCTGAAGGTGATCCACTTGGCTTCATTGAAGGCCCCAGGTGATCTGTCCCCCTCTACACACACCCACAAAAACACAGCCAGTCGAGGGTTAAAGAAGCACTTGGCACACACCACAGTCCTTATCTCCAATTTGGCAGCGATATTCACACCGTCTGCCAAGTGCTTTAATTGTTCACAGAAAGAAAATCACATACGTAGCTTTGCCAAAATCCGTTCTTTCAGCAGCTTCAGGCTACAATGACTACCAGATTGAGTTTTGTTCGTCACAGGGATCATTGTCCATCACCCTCTCTTATATAGTCTCTGGGGTGTGGTCCAGTGACTCATTGGTCCTGTGACTCAAGTCCAGTGACTCAGGTCTATTCCCTCGCATGCCTCCTCAGCTGCTGCAAGCACTTATCTCGCCTTCGTTGACGTGCGTCCAGCACGTCTCTCCCTCACTCTCATCTGAGACACCTGTTTCCCCACTACTTTGCTTTCTTTCAGCTGGCACCTGAGACGGTGCCAGAGGGGAGGGGGGCTGGGAGATCTGGCTGGCTCCTCTTCCTCATGCTCAGAGCTTCCTTCCTCCAATGGGATAGGCTCAGAGGACGGGGCCACAACACCAGGCAAGTTCCTGGCTAGGAAAACTACAGTGAAGCAAATGGCAGCCAGAAAACCCATGTATCTGAGGACAACATATTTCTATCGCTTTCTTTATATTGTTCTGATTTTTTTTACTCTATTTTCTTGTTGCGCTTTTAGCTTTTTCTGTTACTTCTCTCTTTCTTTTTGGTTCTCTCTATACTGTAGGAAGTTAGCACCCACCCCTTTCCTAGAAGAATGAAATATTTTGGGAAATATTAAAAAGGCAGAATATTATGTTTCCCTGGATGAGAAATGGAGAAGCATGTTTTAAAGACAAAGCAGCTCCCATCTTCCTGCCCCCCACCCGTTGTCAATGGCCCAGAGGCAGAAACTCAATCTTTGTCCATGGACCATCATCTGCAACACAATAGGACCCATCTAGCAACAGAAACTCATCACATGGCACCTGGGAAGATTACGTCAGCCAACAATGCTAACTAAGATCCCCCCTACCCCCTGGGAGCTTGACAACCAATTAGGATACTCTTTCTGGGCCCCGGGAAGTTCAAAGCCAGAGAGGGCATAAAACCCGGGGTCTCACTGCGTCTCGGCCCTTTTTCTATTCAGGAACTCAAACCATGTGATCCTGTCCACCATTAAACCATCTTTCCAAGTAGTTTCCATGTTTCCAGTGTCTTTTTCGCCACTTGGAGCTGAACCCAGAAGGATATTTCTTCTTACAATACTAAATAATTAATATTGCTGTTTATTAGGAGAGCATCAACCAACTCTGCAAAGACCTCTACTTGGTGTTTTTTTTTTCCCATCCAAGAGATCTATCAGCATTTCCAGCTCCTTCCAAATATCCACCTGAATTACAGTCCATGACAATTATCTGAATCCTAGAATGATTTGGAATGCTGTGCAGGATCAGCTGTGGAAGCCAATATTCCTAACAATAGCTGTATAAGAGGCAGAAGGATCTTTTCATTCTCCTACGTATACATTTTAAACCCAAGAATACACTAAGGCTTGTCCAGAGCAAGGATAAAACACACACAAAATGAGCAATGTGACATATGCAGTACAATGAGGTGAGACATTGCAAATCTGTACATCAGAGAGGAAAAAAAAACCACTTCATAAACACATGATACAAAATAAGAGAACAAACCCATCAGGACAAGGTTCAGAGGTCCATCTGCATCTGAAAGGCAAAGGTCACACTTTTGAACACATTCTGGACAGAGAGGACCACTGGTTTGAAAGAGAGGTCAAAGAGGCCATCTACATTAAAACTGGACAATAGAGGGGGAGGGATATGACACCACCCATCTCCTGTTTACAACATGGTCCTTTCAGCAGTTCCAAGAAGATTCTACACACATTTTCATTATTCAGATGACCCCGAGGGCACAGATAAACCTCCACATGGCCTCAATGGCTCTCAGAAAGAGTGCTAACAACCAGATAGAATAGAATAACAGAGTTGGAAAGGACCTTGGAGGTCTTTTAATCCAACCCCCCGCTTAGGCAGGAAACTCTACACCACTTCAGAGAAGTGGTTATCCAACATCTTCTTAAAATCTTCCAGTGTTGGGGCATTCACAACTTCTGGAGGCCAGTTGTTCCACTGATTAATTGTTCTAACTGACAGGAAATTTCTCCTCAGTTCTAAGTTGCTTCTCTCCTTGATTAGTTTCCACCCATTGCTTCTTGTCCTACCCTCAGGTGCTTTGAAGAAAAGGTTGACTCCCTCTTCTTTGTGGCAGCCCCTGAGATATTGGAACACTGCTATCGTGTCTCCTCTACTCCTTCTCTTCATTAAAAGATGACTGCAGCAAATATAAATCCTTCTTTTCTCCATCATTTAGTCAGCACTGAAGAAGCTTCTTCGATGAAAAATGAAAGGCGTTCAAGGAAAAATACAGACAGTTCAATTGCCTTTTTAGAAAGCATCTTTGGGATAATCATGATCTGGATGACTGAGAATCTCTGTAGACATCATTCAATGAGGTATGGTTGGTCCCTACCCTGCTCCTTTTTTTGAAAGGCCATAAAAATGTGATAATTTGGGAGCCCAAATTGGGAGCTTTACCATCAGGCAGCCATTCTAATATGGGTGAAGGACTGGATCGCCCTGAAAAGGAGGCAGATATTGGAGGCAGAAGGTCACAGCCTTCAACACGCTTGGCACCACTTCTTATGGCCAGGACAGTCAGCCAGACCGAGGTATTTTCGGAATCATTATTTACATAAAATCCTAGGGGATACCTGGGAAAGACTTAGGAGAAAGTTGTATCTGAAGATCCATGCTGGATCTCGATTCAGGAGGCCCTGGTATACCCAACATTATATAAAGGAGAGAAGATCTTGACCTATGAAGATATTTTGGATACTCAGGGCAGATTGAAGACACGGCAACAACTGAGGTCAGAGGGGTGTAATATAGACTGGTGGGCATATACCCAAATACACTCAAGGTGGAAGAAAGATCAGGAGAGTGAAGGGATATATCATGGAAAACAAGAATTGGATAAAATCTTATTAGGTAATGACAGGAAAGCCTTATCGAAATGCTATTCTTACCTATTATCATTGAAAGTAGGGGAGGAAGTCATTAAAGACTCCATGATTTATTGGGGTGAAATATGGGTTATTTATTGGCTCTTCAAAAATGGAAGAAGATTTGGTTTAAAAATGTAAAATTAACTATGGTATCCTCTTACAA